>OW204027.1:26163906-26626132 GCA_934048045.1 Polygonum aviculare
GCGCAATTGGTTGGCAAAAAATGTAACGATGGAGTGTAGACGGCATTAAATGGAATCTCTCATTTTTTGTAATGGGTACAATTTTGTAACGGGTACCATTTAAACGGACCAATAAATGAGTGTTTGAATGGGTGTAACACCACAAATGTAAAACAATATTTATGGACCCAAAACTAATTAAATTTTCTTTTCTCTTAAATTTTACCATGGGAAGGAAATTGAATAGGATGAAAATATAATATCATAAAAACATTGCAATTTGTATAAAATGATGGGGCATTTATTGTAGCAAATGACTCTTCTTTATTTATTTTTTTGAAATAAAAGGTGCCCGAGGGCTAACCTTCTGAACTTAATTCATTCAACCAGACCTTACAAGCATTAGGTGGGAGATAACAGTCCCATACCCGAGTATCAAAAACCCAAGGAGCACTCCTAGCAAGCTCATGGGCCAAAACATTACAATCTCTTTTAGCAAAAAGGAACCGGACAGATTCAAAACACCTACACAGCTGCTGAATGTCTTGGACAAGAAAGAAGATTTCCGCCGGACATTCTTTCTTCCCTTGCAGCACCAGCAGCAACTCTTGGCAATCCCCTTCAAACTC
Source organism: Polygonum aviculare (assembly GCA_934048045.1). Lineage (NCBI taxonomy): Eukaryota > Viridiplantae > Streptophyta > Magnoliopsida > Caryophyllales > Polygonaceae > Polygonum > Polygonum aviculare. Next base: position 26,164,515 of record OW204027.1, read on the forward strand.
AACTCTCTTTAAATCATGCACCATTGCCAAGTGCGCCCCTTTCCACATCGCTTTCGTCTCCGCAATGATCGGGGAGAATTCTGCAGCCATTTGCACAGTCAACCCTGCCAGAAATCTGCCTCTCGAATCTCTGATGGCCACACCCAAGCCTGTGCCCTTCCCCTCCACACAACTCGCATCTGCGTTGATTTTAAACCAACCATCCTCCGGGGGTTTCCACTTCAACACCGCTTCAGGGATGGAAGAGTTTGCCTTTACTGTACTCCCAAAATGCATCTCCTCCATCAAGCTGTGAACATCACTCAAAAGCACATCTGCCTCCTTGAAAACCTACTCAAACACCCAAGCATTCCTTCTTGACCAGATCTTCCAACATATGCATAAGAACTTGGTGAAGTCCTTCGCACCCAGCCTACAGGCCATCGCATCCACTAGGTCAATACCCCTACCACACGCCTTAACAATCTGCAACCCACTCTTCTTCCACACTTCTTTACTAAGCCTGTACTCTCTGAAAACATGAATGTCATCCTCCACTCCCTGAAGACAACAAGGACAGAGGTTGTCTCCACCTCCCAATCTTCTATTGATCCTGTCTTTAGTAGGGAGAGTCTCACTGCACAAGTTCCAGGCAAACATCTTGACCCTTGGCAACGCTTGGGCTGACCAAATCCATCCCCATATTTTCAGATCCGGTTGACTACTTGACGGCAGCAACTCCGCATCCTCTGCATTACTAATCGCAACATAAGCACTCTTGACTGTGTAATTCCCCCACTTATCAAGACTCCAAATGATACGGTCCTCGAAATCCGTCACAGGGAGAGGGATGGCTTGGATTCTTTGAGCTTCAAATGGATAAAACAGTTCCTTAATTAGGTCCTCTCTCCAACCACCTCCGCCTTCTTGAATGAGATCAGAGACCCTAAGAAATTCTCCAAGAGGAGGTCCTTTGGAGATTGGCTTAAACTCTGCATTCCCAACAATCCAAGGGTCCTTCCAAACGAAAACCGACTTACCATTGCCAATCTGCCATCTTGCCCCTTTCTCAACCACCCACCTTGCCCCCAAGATGGATCTCCACACATAACTAGGTCTGAACCCGAGCTCCGCCTCCAAGAAGGATTTGTGGGGAAAATATTTGGCCTTCAGGATTTGGGCTGCTAGAAGCTCTGGCCTTGTGAGAATTCTCCATCCCTGCTTCCCCAAAAGCGCAGAATTAAAACGTTCTACTTCTTTGAAACCCATCCCTCCTTGCGCCTTCGGTTTACACATCCGCTTCCAGCTACACCAGTGGATTTTTCTCTCCTCCTTCTTTTGACCCCACCAAAATCTCCTAATCAAAGCGTGCACATGATTTGTAAAAGAATCAGGAAGCTTGAACAGGCTCATACAATATGTAGGGATCGATTGAGCTATGGCCTTGATCATCGTCTCCCTCCCCGACTTGGACAGCAACATGCTCTTCCAGCCCCCGAGCCTCTTCTCCACTTTCCTCCTCACCGCACCGAACACTTCTCTTTTTGATCTTCCAACCCAAGTCGGAAGGCCGAGATATCTCTCAAAATGATCCACCTCCTTCACCTCCAAGATTCTCTGGATTTCACCTTTATCCTCTGGCCGCACCCCTTTACTGAAACAAACCTCAGATTTATCAAAATTAATCACCTGGCCAGACGCCCTTTCATAATTTTCCAAAATCTGCTTGATTTTCACTGCTTGGCCAGCGGTTGCATTAGCAAAGAGCAGACAGTCATCAACATATAGAAGATGTGTAACACTCGGGGCTTGAGGAGCAATTCTGATACCCGAGAGTGACTCCCTACTAACCGCCTTCTCAATCATGGCCGAAAGGGCCTGATTGCACAAAATAAAGAGGTACGGGGACAAAGGGTCCCCTTGCCTCAAACCCCTCTGAGGATGGAAACTATTTGAAGGGGTGCCATTAATAAGAACAGAGTATCGAACAGAAGAGACACATCTCATGATTCTTGAAATCCAAAAATCGCCAAACCCCAGCTTGACCATCATCTTCTCCAAGAAACCCCATTCTATACGATCATAGGCCTTGGACATGTCGAGTTTGAAGGCGAAGTGCCTTAAATTCTTCCCATTGCTGGAAAGATGGTGGAAGATCTCGAAAGCTACTAAGAAATTATCCGTGATCAGTCTTCCTGGGACAAAGCCACTCTGGCTAGGGCTTATAATCCTCTCAAGCATGCCTTTGAGCCTGTTCGCAAGAACCTTAGAGATCAACTTGTAATACACATTGCACAGCGAGATTGGCCTAAAATCCTTCATTCCCACCGGCTTGCTCTTCTTTGGAATTGACACTATGAATGTTTTGTTACTCTTTTCTTTCAACTCTCCCCCATTCAAGAAATCTAGGACCTCCTCTGACACCTTGCTCCCTACTATCTCCCAATAAGTTTGGTAGAATAGGGCACACATGCCATCTGGACCCGGCGCCTTTAGTGGGTGCATCTGTCTAAGCGCCTCATCAACCTCCTCCCTTTTAAACATCCTTTCTAGCTCCTCCTTCGATTCTTGGGACACCACTTTATCCACATCCTCCAAAACAGTCTCAAACCCTAAAGGAGAACTACTGGTGAAGAGTTTCGAGAAATACTCACACACTATGTGTTCGATTTGCTCCGCTCTTGAACATTCCTCCCCTTCCTCATTCACCAACCTTGAAATTTTGTTCCTTTCCTTCCTAATTGATGTTGTTTTGTGGAAAAAACTTGTGTTCCTGTCCCCCTTACAAATCCAAATTGCTCGGCTATGCTGTCTCCAATATAACTCCTCTTCTCTAATAAGAGACTCAATTTCTCTGACCAAAAGACCTCGCCTCCTCCATTGCTCTCTATTCAAACCTCCTCGGTTAAGTGCCTCCAACTTCTTCCTCTTCTTCTATAACAGCCTTTTAATCTTTCTTTCTTCCAAGGCCCAGGCTGAAAACTTAACAGCACACTCATCAAGAGCATCTATCACCCCTTCTTTATCCGACTTCCACACCTCTTCGACTATTCTCTTGTAGGCTTCATGTTCCACCCACGACTCTTCAAATCTGAACAATCGCTTACCCCTTCCTCCCGAGTCTTTCTGCAACAGAAGCTTTATGGGAGCGTGGTCCGACTTCTCTCTCACCAAATGCTTCACCCAAGCATCCGGGAAAAGATCCATCCAATCTTTGCTAGCCAGAAATCTGTCTAAGCGGCACTGCACATTATTCACCCCTACCCTCCCGTTATCAAAAGTATACTTGTGACCTGAGAAGCCTAAGTCTGTAAGTTCACAATCAAACACAACCTCCCTGAAGTCCTCCATCTGTCTACTACTTCTGACAGCCCCGCCTTTCTTCCCATTCTCCTCCAAAATTTCATTGAAATCTCCAAAGCAAACCCACGGAGCCGATCCTTGGGCTGCAAGCAATCTCATTAAGCTCCAAGAATTTTTCCTCAACTCAACCTCTGGCCACCCATAGAAACCCGTTGCCCGCCACCCCACCCCATCCTCAAGGCACACCTCCATATCTATGTGATGATCAGACATGGACACTAGGGTAGCCTTCACCGCCACCTTCCACAGAAACGCCAAACCACCTGCTCTCCCAGCACAATCCACCGCCACACCATTGTAACCCACACACCTCTTAAGCACTCTCTGGAATTCGTTAGACACAAGTTTGGTTTCAGAGAGAAAAACCAAGCTTAGGGCCTCCCTTTTCAACATGTCTTTAAGGGAGCTAACTGCCCCGGGGTTGCCCAGGCCCCGGCAGTTCCAGCCTATGCAAATCATGGCTCCCGGCGGGGTTGGAACTCTCCAACCTCCGCCTATAATGGTGACTGGACCAATGCTGCAGAAACTTTACGGTGCTTGACCGGTACTTCAACCAGCTCTTGGCTATCAATCTCCATGCTTGAATCACTCACCATCTCCTTCCTCTTTCTGGAATCTCCTCCAACAGTTTCTTTAGCCACACCCATCTTCTTCCGAGCCCTCTTCTTAAGTGACTTGGGAGGTGAACTAGTCTCCTCCGATCCTCCATCTTGCATCAGAAGGCCCTTCCCCTTACTTTCCTTCTCCTCTTGAGCTGAAGTCTCCCCCTCCTTGGATCTCTCTTGGCTTCTTACCTCTCCATCAAAAGCCTTCACCTTTCCTTGATTTCCTAAGGGTCCTTCAATTCTAAGCAACTCCTCTTTCTCCCTCCCACTTCTCTCATCACGAGCCCCAACCGAACTCCCTTTCTGCTCCTTTTGGGGCTTACTTTTAGCTTGGTTATCCATCCTCGCTAACAACTTGTCGATCTTCTTCCTCTCCTCCTCCCTTTCCTCCTTATCCCTATCCCAATTCCTCTCCACATCCGCCTTCATCCACGCTCCATATTGATGTCCACCCTCATTATGATCCTCTCCCTCCTTCTCACAGTCTCTGTCCATGTGTCCCAACAGTCCACACACATAGCAAAAGTCCGGAAGATGATGATATTTGAAGGCCAACCATGTAGGCTCACCTTTCCCTAACCCGACTTTCACTCCCCTCATCAGCGGTTTGTCTATACGGATTTCAACACGAATTTTCAACGCCTCACTCCATCCCACCGAAGAGTCCTCCTCCAGAGCAACAAACTTCCCTATCCTGTCCCCAATAATCTTTGCTACTCTCTCATTTCTCTGGTTGAAAGGCAAGTTTAGGACACTCACCCAAATCGGCAGTGTGTCGAAAGTCAGGTCCCCTGGCCTCTCATCTCCTTCAATCTCACGCAGCAGCACCAGGTTTCCGTTGAAATTCCATGGTTGGTGCTCAAGAACCCACCTCTTGTCATTCTCACTGAAGAATTGGAAAATGAAGGTGCCTGGCCCTACCTCCCTTGTAACCAGCCCCTTTCTAGGTTTCCAGAGCATTTCCAAAGTTCTTTTCATGGCTTTTTTGTTTACGAACTTCTGGGACAGCAACTTTCCGGCTATTGCAAGCTGAAATTTTGCTTTTCCTGTTTCATCCTGCAACCCTTCTATATTTGCTATATTGTTCTCATCCTCTGTTAAAGTTAACCTGCTCCACTGTTCTTCCAATCCAGTCGTCATAATTACCTACCAAGCACCCGCCTTTCCAATAGGAAAAAGGAAACCCCGGAACGGAGGAAGGAAAACCGTCCCGAGTCAGCCCCGAAATCAGAAGAAAACCAAAAGAACCGAGCTTCACAGCGGAAGACCGAGCTAGCAGACCGCTAGACCTTAAACCCACAGTGACGGCGCAAAACCCTAGGGGAGCGCTATCCCAGGAGAGACTTTGGTGAGAATGCAAATGACTCTTCTTTATAGTATTATAGATATAGATATATAAATAAAAATAACAATAGTATAATATGACTCTCCAAAATAGGAAATTTGTTTGAGTATGAAAATATAAATGTTGGAAAATATAGTATATTGCACTCTATTTTTGAGAAAATTATACAACATCTCTTCTAATAGTTTGTATTGTTGTTGATGATTTCAATTTGTATGGTATTGTTTAGAGTCATTTCTTCTAATAAAAATGAAGATTTCTAACCAAAAAAATGTTTTTTTTTGGGGGTAATCTACCCTGCAGGGAAATTAGAAGACGTAACTCTGAGCAACGAAAACAAACTATTATTATTACACAGACAGCGCGCGCACAACTGAAAGCAGCAGCACAATTCCACCTGGATGGCGAATCCTCACACATTATATCCAGAGTACTAGACACAGCAAAAACACATAATACTGATAATTCTGCCTCGGAACGAATCACAAGTTCACAATAGCACAAACAATAACCCCATACAAATATCACATCAAGTAGAGCTGCAGCGAATCAGCCTCCTAGCAAATCCCCTTGGTCTTCTTCCTGTCAACAACTTCCTTCCAGTGACTCGTAATCGACTTCAGATGAGACTCCTCCACGTTCTTGTCCACTGTCACATGAACAGCCTTTGTTTCCACTCGCGCTGGGTGCTTGTCCAGCTCATCGACGACTCGGGTGATGTCGTTGATGAGACGGTCCGCCAGGCTCCGGCTGAAGTCCTCTCGGACCACGACTCTCAGGACGGCCACCTGCTCGGCGTTGGCTGGCATTGTGTAGGCGGGGACGATCCACCCGAACCGCCTGAGGTTTTCCGAGATGTCAAAGACGGTGTAGCGGCTCGAGTCCTTGAGACGGAATGCCACGAGCGGGACTCCGACGTCCTTCGAGAGGATCTCGAAATGGCCCGTCTTTTCCAGGGCTTCTTGGAGTATGATTGCGTTTCCCTTGCAGTTTCCCATGATGTGCTTGTATCCCTGGGGTTGGTTAATGATAGATAATTGGTCATCCACAAGTGACTAAAGATAGGGTACCACATACCAATTGTTTACCACTCTTCCGAGGCATTGAATGAAGAGAAAATGTTGAGCTAAACATATTTTAAGCAGAATTTTCCTGGAAAACCTAATACAGCGAGTACTTCTAAACAAAACAGTACTCAAAAAGTACATGTAGAACGTAATAGAGGAAGCTTTGAATTAGAAGACATCCACAAGTGTATATATAGAAGTGTGAGGAAGACAATGATTACCTCAAACCCAAGGCGAATTAATTGGTAATACTGTGCAATGATCTGACTTGAACCTGCCAATAAACAATTTATTATTGGAGTTTGACTAATTATACAGATAAATGTGAAATGCTTTGAGCCGCTAGAAAATATCAAGGAGCACAAAAAACAAGTCCAACTTGAGCATAATAAATCTAACAGATATGCATAAGCCCTACTAAGACTAAAGGATGCAATAGCTAAGGAACAGTTCATAATAGCCAGGAGCTGAAACAGTCAAAACTTCTGAAATTTAAAAAAGAAAAAATGAATCTTCAAAATCAAGATTGCAAGCAGGGTTTACAATGTGAAAGTCTAGAAAGACAAAAAAAACAGGTCACTATAGCAAACCAGCAGGATGCAAAACAATCTATAAGGTTATCAGATTAACTAAATATGCTACCATGATAGTGTAAATGTGATCTCCAAGATCATTTAAACTCTAATTCAGCTGGGTTCATGGTTAAATCAAAAGGGTTTTCTACAGAATGAAAACATGAGGTACATACCTTTGGAGAAGTTGAGGGTAAAAGTGGGTTGGTCAGTGCCAAGATAATTGATGTGGAAAACAAGATCTTCAGGCAAGTCTTCTTTGCTCCTCCATACAACCCAACCAACACCAGCATATACAAGCCCATACTTATGACCACTGACATTAATGCTCTTCACCAATGGTAAACGGAAATCCCATTCAAGTTCAGGATAAAGGAATGGAGCAATGAAACCCCCACTGGCTGCATCCACATGGATCGGTGTCTCCCAACCCGTCTCCTTGTTCTTTTCAGTGAGGAGGTCATTCAAGTGTTTTATGTTTTCAAATTCTCCTGTTAAAGTTGAGCCCAAGATTCCAGCAACACATATCGTGTTCTCATCCACCATGTTAACTGCCTTTTCTGGATCCATCACATAGTATCCTTCTTCTAGCTTCACCTCTTTTAGTTCCACCTCAAAGTATCTCGCGAATTTCTCCCAGCAAACCTAGTTGATACATGTAATGATAATTATGTGTCACTCTCACAAGCGAATAGATATATGGTTACTTGGTTACAAACTATGGAAAAGAAAACAAAACTAAGATAATATAGTTACAAGGGATGAATTTGATAACTTCTTTTCTGATTTGGGATTGAAATTATGATAAAACGAACAATGACATCAAAGTGAACTACATTAATCTCCTATCTCTATGTTTTTTTTCTTATGTTCTCTATAAAGACCTCATAAAACTCAATGGAGGAAAAAGAACTGACCTGGACATTAGCACCAGTAACAATGTTGGGTTTGTCACATGGTTTGCCTTGTTCTTTTCGGCGTTGTTGCCACTTTCTTTTGAAGGCTAAGCCTGCGAGCATAATTGCTTCTGAGGAACCTACAGTTCCCACTCCAACGGCTGTTTCCTTATCTCCAAGTGGGGCATTGAAAAGGTGGGCGATCATATTTACACAACGGTTCTGCACAGCAATGGATGTATTTGAGAACATAGCAGATTCAATTTTATACATGTAAGCCAAAGCATTGTGGTTGCTGTATTATTATCTCAGATGTGAATAAGTAAAATCTAATTCCATATGCAAAATGAAACCAGAGATAGGAACCAAACAGCAGAACAATTCACCAAATCATTCATGTGGCATGGTAAGTTTCATACATCCATCCTTGTCTTAGAAGGTTTTGTGACCACCCACTTTCAAAAAAAAATCAGATCACGGTTTTTTTTTTTAATTTCTATCAAAATCACAGCCATTATCCGTCAATGAAGATAGATAGTATGTTTTCTATTATGTAATTCACCGCCTTAAATGGATTTGAGTGAATGTAATTTTCAAGTAGAGTAATTTTTGTCACTACTCTTATACATGTGGAACTTTTAGATGAAAAAGGATGATGTTGATGGAATATAAAACAGAGGTTGTTTCATACACACAAAAAAAATCTGGTGATTTAGGGTGGAGTCACCTCATTAGGGGGAGGTTCACCAAAGTGTCTGTAAATACGGGCTTAATAGTAAATAATTCCAAGGTAAACATCCATGCTTAGAAAAACTAATAACCTGAAGTTCTGTGGTGACAGGATACTCATCCATGTCAACATAGTTCTTGTTGATGGAATCCATCATGAGCTTATTGCATTCCGGCTCCATCCATGTCGTCACGAAGGAGGCCAAGTTCAGCCTGGGGTTCCCGTCGAGCATCAACTCATCATTTATAATCTGGTAAGCTGCATCTTTTGGGATTGAATTCTCCGGCATCTTGTAACTAACACCCAAAAATCAAAGTGGTCCATCATAAAATGCCATGCTAGTTGACTGATTAACCAGATTATATCAGTTCCATTATTCTTTCTTGCCTGAACTTCAAAATTCACATGATTAACAGAAAGGCCAGTTGAAGCAGTAATTTTAGCCAAGATCTAACCTTATACAATACACTTTGTAATACACAGTCTAATTATACAAGATCTTGCTTGGAACTTCAGGGTAAAAAAAAAAGGTTGGTTCAAAATGAGCAGTTTGAAATCTCCAACCCAGAGGAAAGAGCCATGAAATTCCAATTCAGTACTTGGAGTAGCAAAGAAGTTGCTCATGTCAAGTTTAAGTACACAGGATCAGATGATTCAGATTCATATGGCTATGGTTTATAAAATTAACAGGATATGCAAGATTCAAGTACAATGGGGTCCATATCCAACTAGTTGGTTGGATCACAGTTTAAAACCCGAATTTCAAGCGCCAAAGTGATCAATTTCCAACCATGAACTATTTACTTGATCACTTGATCATATACAGTAAGAAAGTACACAAAAAATTAGACTATCCTAGAGTCAAGTCAAGTTGTTAGATCCGGCTTGAATTAACCGTTAGGATCCAAATCGGGTTTGGATCTGGCCCGATGATGCACAAATGGACCCGAAATTTTAGGTTAGAGAAGATAAGAGAAGAATAAAACAGTACCAGGGAAGAACATCCCGGACATATCTGGAAGCGAAAGTGCAAGCGATGGACTTTCCCTCTGAACTGGAACTCGCTTCGCTCAACACCATCTTTGATCTTCGCCTCGTTCTACAGAAGACTTTCGGAAGCAAATATCCAGTTTACTGTACAAAGTATAGCACCGATTATATAAAGAAGTCCAACCAACCAACCAACAAACAAACGAAAGAAATAACGGTGAATTTGGACTGACAGTTGAAGCTTGAGAGAGAAGACTTGTGGGTTTCGATTTACTGTACCTTAATTTGTGGAGGAATGATCTTGAGATCGACGGGGCGAGAATGGCGGATCAGTGAGGGGTTTTATTATTATAGAGGGTGAGACGTGGGCGCGCCATGGTTTTGTGCCACGTGTCGAGAATTATTTGATGTCGGCAGAAAGTGAAAGGGAAGGCTGGTATGGTTGATTTATGCATTTTGTCCTCACCCTCATTTTGGTATAGCTTACTCCGAAGTACTATTAGTTTTACCGTAAAACTAACTGAAATCAAGCTGAAATGGTAACTGGAGCTTTTTGTAACTGAAGCTTATATTTCTAGCTGAAATTCGTAACTGATTTTAAAGGCTGACAATTTTTAGTAAGCTAACGGGTGTTCGGTAGAACAAGCTGATTGTTGATAAAAGTAGAGGGTAAAATGACGAAAAGGGTATTGAGGAGGGAGAAGACAATAAGATGAGGGATATGGACCCACCTATATAAATTTGGAGAAAATGGGAATAAGCTACCATAAGCTGGATAATCTACACATGAGGAACTTAAATTTATAACAAAAGCTAAGCTACTATAAGCTAGAATAAGCTATCATAATCTACTCCTACCGAACACCTCCTTGCAAGCTTATTTATTTCAATAAGCTATCATAAGCTCTAGTAAGCTCCAATAAGCTTTTGCCGAACACACACATCTTCTTATTTTTAAACTGTCAGGGCGTGTAGTTCACATGCAATCGTATCACATTGTTTGGCCAATGAGAATCGAGATTGGGGATCTTAAAAGAAATATGGATATATTCTTCTTAAAAAGAAATGTGGATATGTTCTTTGTTTAGATGTGAATAATTTGATCGTGTTTACTTTTCCTTTAGTTTCCTTTTTGGTTATTTTATACTATCCTTTTAATACCGAAGCTTCTTTAGGTTTAAATTGATGGGATGTTTTAATTAGTTAATTAAAACGGGTTTTCTTCAAAGCGCGGAAAAGTGTCCACACTCCAGACCATTCGGTGTTAAATCCATAAACTAAATCATTAGCCAAAATACAGTCTGGCCCCTGAAGACAAAAAATTGCTAACAAAAACTCCCAGAGTTAGTAAGCATATAAATCTGCATACAAGTTTTTTTTATCTTATTTCAAAGTTCGAAAGCTTCCGTGTTTGATCATAAATTACAAAAACAAACATCAAACAAAATTTATTTTAATTCTTGCTCAAAAAATATTTATTTTAATTCATATACTTGAGAACTTTTTAATATATCCACTAAAATATAGTGCAAGTCCACCTTCTTGGGGAAAATGACTGCAGAAGCATGGTATTTTTTTTTGCTAATATACAACGATTCTAAAATTTGCATAGCTGTTTCCATAGTTTGTGTGGTTCTTGAATAACAACCTCTCAAAGACCAGATTTGTAATCCAGAACCAGAAAGTGGTCCTTATTTCCCCTGCAGATTGATACTCAAGCAACTGGGTCACACAAGTAAGCTCCAAAAATGTGGGCGCATTTTCATTTCGCAGCATCTACCAGACTAACTCAGAACAGAATGATTTAACCAACTACCAAAGATCTGCAAGCAATTTATAGCATTCCTGCTTTTCTAATCGGATCCAAGCATCCAGGAAAAGTACGTCTATGATTTACTTTTACCCTATTCACATGAGAGGGCTGGGAAAAAAGGAAGCCAAGATCACTTGCTCATGTCCAAAAAGGGTTTCAAGTAAAGTTAGTTGGTTGCCCGGATGAGTCGACCGCCTTCAAGCAGCTTACTAGGAAACGGGGCTCGACACGTTTTAATGTGTGACTTGAGCCGAGGAATGTTAGGGTGCGCGCTTCTACACTTGTGACAACGCAATTCTGTTGAGAGCACACTGTCATCTCCTTGTACAGAGGCTTTGCCATTTCTGCTCACCTCCTCAATCACGTCTACTGAGTCTAGGAAGAAGGCGGTGTTGAATGAGTTCCAATGCTTCTTATTTTTCAGATGTGGAGAGTCGAAATCTTGACTTATAACATGAAGGTGCAGCTGTCTCATGGAAGGAACCTGCAGTATAAACAGTAATAAAATTTTCTGAATAACCACGCCTTGTCCTTTCGACGAAATAGTTTCAAATCAGGCTGATTTCCAGTTGCAAGAAACTGACCACTATATACGCAAGTAATTGTTGCTGTTAACGACTGAGATTTATCCATAGTTAAATGCAGTATGATTAACCATACACATTTCCATTTAGTGACAATAACATTTTCTGATAGTTACTAATTACAATTACAATTAACAGAGAACCTGAACAAATAAATTCTTTTTGTTGAATTACTTTATTGCAGCGGTCCTTAAGGAAATCAAGAATGGGAATTGCATCAGAAGTCTTTCCAGATTCAGGCACTGTATTGTTGCACTTTGGATTGTGTTGGGTCACTTACAATGAAAAGAAGAGGGCCGTGTTGCATCAAATAGAGGTACTACCTAGAAGTCTAAGACAATCTTAACAGCATAGAGAACTATTGATAATGGTTAGAGACTGGTAGCTCCATCCTACAGTTCACTTGTTCTTACTACTATAACTTCTATATACAACCATATATGAACGTGCACCACATGTGTGCTGTTTGGTGTCACTTCAAAAACTGACAATATCATTTGTGGTATTAGCCTTACAACTATATACGTTGGTTCCATCTTTCATGTACTAACACATGTATTGCACCAAATTACCATCAAATGCAAAGAGAACCTGGCATGCAAAACACCTAAATTATTGCATCCTTTGTCAAATTATGCAGCCTCAAGGCTGAAACTACCAAAGCCAAAAGAATAATTAAATAGGTTTAAAAAGTCGGATAAAGACATACCGAATGATATCCAAGACGGAAAACCAAAGATGCATCATCTTGTAGGAATTTTTTTGCCCAATTGAGTCCCACATCATGCATTGTCCTCAACAGCTGAATATGCTCATGACGTACATCCACTAGACGATCAAGACCTTGCAATCTAGCCAGCACAAGAATGTGCTTTTTCGCCTGCAGGAAGGCATAGCAGTGCAGGCTCAGTACAAATCAGCTGAAAATGTACAGAATAATCATAACCGACAAATGTATCACAAACCTTTGGATAGGCGTCATTTAAGATTACTAAATCATTTGTGACCTCAAAAGTAACATTTTGGTGTTTCTCAGGATGCACTGCAATGTTGTATAAAGCTTGAGCCCAAGAGCCCCAAGCCTTTGCTGCACCAATTTCATTCTCAGATTTGCCTGGGATCGCTTTAGAATCTCCAGGTTCAATGTTTGCCTTGCACTTCTTTGCTCTTCCAGCTTCATATGTACCCTCTCTCTTTACAATCGACTCAGAAGAGATATGGTCTGCCTGCTTTGTGCCATTATGATTACTAGTTTCTGATCTATCAGAATGAGGCTTCTTATTCTTTCGTAGGAGTACTGTTGAATGTTCCCTCACAATAGATATGAAACCTTCAAATAAAGACGAGTAAGCATCCTGAAGGATTCTGCAGCCTTCAGCATAGTTACCATTTAGATGGTTGGGTCGTTGGGGATTCATATTCGGCCCAAGAACATGAATGACATGGGTTACCCCTTCCCTACTATATAATGGCGAGCTTGAAGGAAGTGGAACAACCACAGCCTTTCCTGGGGCAAGAGTTCCAGCTCGTTTTTTCGTTGCAACCTCTAAAGTTGGACCCGCTGCGCTATATATGGCAGCATTCACTCCTCCGCCTCCAGGTTTCAATCGCCTGTATTCATGCCAACCTTTAAAGATTCTTTGTGACAAAGATGCAAGTTTTAAGGTTAATTTTTTGTTCTATAGTTTTCACTCCCAAAATCAGAGATACAAAGGTAAGTTGTGCTATATGGGAAAAAAAAAGATAAGTTATCACAAGTCAAAATTAAGCAAAATATACAGCAGAAAGAAACCGAAAACCCTCCAGAATAGGCAATTTTGTCAAAATAAATTGGAGATTCATGGATCTGCTTAAAAAATTATTGATTCACAGATTAATTTGCATATAGAGGTTCGGGAATTTACTCAAAAACATTAGATATAAATAAAGAAATAGCTTACACAAGATGAGCAAATCATCAATCACAAACAACTTATAAATGCAAAGTACTATGGAAATAATTACGCCAAGGAAGAAAGAAAATTTTACATCTTTCATTTACGTTCTGATGGATAAAACTTAAGATGGAATTTCCTGCCTCAGAGTATATGATCTGACTTCCATATAGAGTAGCAATGTTATACTTTCATGTAATTTTTTGTTATCTGAGGAACAGATTGGAGATAATTCACTGAAGGACAGTATTTTGAAAAAGTATTGTATTTTAGAAAGAAACTCTTCATCTTATGTTAATGCCTCTTAAATAACATATTCCTCCAAAAGTCCACATGGCCTACATTGTGTGCTAACACGTGGAGTTATTTTGGTACTTGCTACCTCGGGAAAACTCCATGGCAAATCTTCAATGCCAAAGCTAATGAAAATTTGCATAATGCTCCAAGAGTCCAAGGCAATAATTCCTAACAGATGTATATACTGGCTGGGATCACCAACATATTGCAGTTGGATCCATTCCCAGTCATATGCACATGCACATGCACATGCACATGCACAGGTACACACACATACCATGCAAGCGAGAAGAAAAGAAATGATCAATTCTAGCAGTGAATAGTGTTACAAAACATAATTACCAGTTAGCAGCATTAGCTATGACATTGCAACGCAAGCCTCCTTCAGAATAAAGCCGAGTAATATCCCCAACAAATGTCTGGAACCTGTCAGAATCAATGTTCTTTGCTGCAGCTTTAGCTTTCACCAGAGACAAGATTCTTGATCTATGAGTCAGATCTACTAAAACCAGCTTTATGTTTTCATGACTATCCAAGCATTCCTGAACCTTCTCAATAATGATTTCAGAAGCTTTCTCATGGTCAAACTGAAAGTCTGCTGTTGATATTGAAGGAAATGCTAGGGTAGGGGTATCAGGCAAGTTCAGAGTGTCACTTGAAGCAATTTCAGAAGGAGCAACAACCCCAACAGGCTCTTCTTCCATAACCTCCTCTTCCTTCGTCTTCTTTGGAGTGGGTGAAGCTGAGGAATTTTGCTTGAACCCATCCAGACCTGTGTGCTCTTTATTTTCTATCTGATCGGGAACAGCAATGCCAACAGGATCTTCTTCCATAACCTCCCCTTCCTTCGTCTGCTTTGGAGTTGATGAGAATGAAGAATTTTGCTTGATCCCATCAAGTCCTGGGTGCTCTTTATTTTCTGCCTGATCGGAAAGAGAACTCTTTGTGCTACCTACGGTGGTTGAATTAGAAGGACAATCCAGTTTCTTGAGGAACTTCATTATTCCTACTTGGACCTTTGCATTTTGACTTTTCTGGCCAAAATAGCCAGATGGAAGGATGTCAGTCGGACCAAGCATAGAGTATGTGCTAACAGCGTCTTGCGCATCATTCTCATTCTGACAGTAGGTGATCCTACAATATCCTTCACTAAGTTTAGGCAGTTCTTTCTTTTGTAGCATACGATTTACAACTGCTGCAGCTTTTCCTCCTTGCAGTTTCCCTTCATGGTCCGTCCTTTTCACACATCTAGAAATGCAAAGCTTAGCAGGAAGATCAAGCACAACAGCATGTAGACCGAATTTAGAGCCACCAAGCTTTGTAAAATCTGAACGTTGTTCTCTTTCCAAATTGCACCTATCAATAAATATATTTTTCCCTTCTTTTAGTGCAGTAGTAGCACTGGTTAAGCATTGAGCTTTAGTTCCAGATTTTCCATTATTTATAATGTCCTGCAATGTTGAGCATACAGCATGAGTACACATAACTAAATAGAAGCACTGACAAAACACTTAAAATTTTCAGACTTCAGACATGTGTATATCCTTAAAATTGCACAGAATCAGTATGGACAGTGAAATCAGCAAATACATCAGTGAAACTTGTAGTAGAGGTTCTAGATGACAATGGACAGGGGATATTTTCCAGACACGGTGCTTAGAAACCAAACAAACTAAACAAGAATGTGTACAGCTTAGATTAAAAGAACCTCCACTTTTACCACTAGCCCTTTGTGATCATGGAAAAGATATATCCAGAATCAGTTTTATGCATATACCAGAGGCCTAGTTCGTCTCTCTCTGTCTGAGTTATCAAGAAAAGCAATATAACTTGGCCCATATAGGCAGATACTACCAATAATCACAAGACACCAGAACACTAGGTTATACATATCCAGTGGTTTCCCAAATGTTTCAAATATCACTACACTTTCAATTAATACCCCTAAATGCAAACTCGACATTCATGCATATCTTATCCCCAACATTATTCAGAAAAAGATCATGAAGACAAGACAGAGCTCAAACAGGACTTTATTCAGACACATAGTAATCAAAGTGAAACCCTAACAGGCAATAAGAGGAAGAGGAAGTGAAAGACCTGACAGATGCGCGCCCAGGGGCGCGAAGAACCGCGAATGACGTTATCGCAGAAGGTGGACTTGCCACTCCCTGGTGCACCAACCAGCATCACGATTATCTGCTTTCCTTTCTGTTCTTCGTCTTTCTCTCCCCCTGCAACGAAACTTATCCCCTTTCTAAGCAAACATGGCAGAAACTGAATCGATAAAGCCCATGGGACGGAAATTTTGAAGGAAACAGACTAAGAAAGCACAACGATCGCATTGGAAATCAGTGATTACCTTGGATTGACTCCGAATCGATCTCCATTTCCATTGTTTTCAAGTGAGACTTCCTTTTGCGTGGCACCAATCTTGCAAACTACAGCTCGCCGAAAACGTTCAAATGTGTTGGGTTGCATTTGTTATTGGCGTTCTGGACTAGACCGGGCCGAGTTAGGGTCGGAAGTTTCAGACTGATAAGTATCGGTCCCGGCCAGGGTCAGTTTTGGGTCGGAAGTCTTTTACGTTAAAGAAAAACAATATTTTGTTAAAGAAAAAAATGTATTTTCTAATAAATAAAAAGTAAAAGATATCATAGTTCCAAACTTATATAACATAATAATCATATTTACATATTCTTAGATGAATTTTGATAAATATAATTTGAATGAGAATTTGTTATTTTTAATAAAATACGTATTTGATTTGTATCGGAATCGGGTTGAACCAAATCAAACCAAGAATTGACTTCTAAAAATTAATGGACCAAGAAGACTAAGGGTCCGTTTGGTAACTCAGTGTTGATGCTAATGTTGATCGATTGTTGATGATGATAGTATCCGATGCTGATATTTAATTGTTGTTATTGTTATTGAAATTTGAAAATTTATTTTTTGGATAAGAAAAATAACCAGATCCAAAACGACACAATCCAAAACCAGATCTGCTTCCCGTGATGCAGAGCGTGTACATATCGCTCGTATCGTTCGGGCTCGAGAAACAGGAGTTTGTCACCACCACGCACTCGCTCAATATTCTGGAGACTTCCTATCCTCCCTCCGTCGGCGCGATCCGGAAGGATCTCTCATATTTGGTGTCTGAGAGATCTCGAGCTTCCATGTGAAGATCGGTTCTCCGTTTCTACTCAACGCGTACCTATTCTTCACGACAAACCACCAGGATTTGGCGAAGATAGAGGTTGTGGCCAGGTCGACGACGGTCGTTATGGTCGGTCTGTGGCCAGAGTTGTTGACTGCACTGGCGTGGGATGTTTTGTCGGTGGTGGACTGTAGGATGAAGGGGAAGGTTAATGGGGAAATAAGGGAAATAACATTGCTTATAATTTTGTGCTTATTTCCATAAGCATGGGTGTTGAAGGGTTTCTTGAACAAATAAATTTGTATTCAAGACCCCGTTGCGTATAGCGAAGTCAGGATCGTCCACGGGAGTGAGAATAGTGCTAAGAATAATCGAAAACTACAAAAAGAGCAAAGGAAACACAAACAGAATAACTCAGGTTCGACCTGAAGAGGGTCGATCTCGACCCTAGGGGGGTCGAACCTAAGACAAAACACACACAATCGCAAACAAAATACTAGCAAGGCTCGAGTACGACCTAGGGGAGATCGAGATCAAGGCGAAATCAAGAATTTCAATCAATATAAAGGGCAAATCCTAGGGCTAGGGCTACCACAACAACAACCATACATGCTTTCAACAAGAATTCACAACT
This sequence comes from Polygonum aviculare, assembly GCA_934048045.1. Lineage (NCBI taxonomy): Eukaryota > Viridiplantae > Streptophyta > Magnoliopsida > Caryophyllales > Polygonaceae > Polygonum > Polygonum aviculare. The sequence goes on from OW204027.1 coordinate 26,182,484, forward strand.
ATCATGCCATCTAGATCATAGAAAAGTTAACTTTCGCAAATCAAACAACTTTCTACCTATCCTTCAACCTAGGAATATCAACTTTCGCAAATAATCCTATTAGATATAGTCAAGCAACTAACTTTTCACTTTCGCTAGGGTTAATTACAAGATATGCCTCAATTTTCACCAAGGATTAAGCACAAGATAGGTTAGATATGATCATCAAGCATTCAAGTCATGAATTCAAGTTTTAAACATGCATGATTGTGTTGGGTTTTTGCCCAACCCTAGAACTTTAGAAGACTACTCACACATAGCAAAGAAGAACAAGGAAGAAGAAGAAGAAGAAAACATGATCAAACCAAACTTTAATTCAACTAAAAACCAAAGATCAATTTTACAAACCTTAAACTTGCTCTCCAAGTCTTCTTCCCAACTCTAAGTCTTGATTGTCAATTGATTGATATTTGAATCCCAAGCATAGCATAGCATTCATAAAAACTATAGGTTCAACCTCCTTTTATAGACAAAAAGGAATCCTAATCTAACTAGGAAACACAAACAAAACACCTTCCTAAAATACAAACTAGGAAATTTGCACAAGTAAACCGGATAGAAGAGAAGTCGGTCACGCGCGATCGACCCCTTCAGGGTCAATCCTGAGCAGTTTATTCCTTGCGTTCCAAGTTTGGTCAAATGGCTCGAGGTCGACCTCCTTGGGCTCGATCTTGGGGTCGATTTCTTCACTTCTCTTCTTGATTTTGCTCCTCTTTAGCTCTTCTTCTTGGCTCTTCCACTTGAATCTTCCTCCTAGCTTGTCCATCCTCTCCAAGTCTTGCTCCAAACTCGTCTTCAAGCTCCAAAAACACCTACAAAACGACACAAAAGCGCGTAGTTTCCGAATCTCAAAGAAATACGAAAACTCATGCAAAAAGACTCAAAAACACAAGACTCAACTACGAAAATCAATTTAAACTAACCTATCTAGACCCCAAAAATCTACCTAAAACGCGGACATCAATGGGAGTGTTGCTTATTTTTTCGGTTGCTTATAAGCACTTAATTTATTAATTTTTGCCAAATAGTGTTCACAAATGCGTATTTTGAAGTTATGAGTACAAGAGTGCTTACAAGCAGTTGAAAAAGCGAATATCAAACAAACTCTAAGACTCGAATCGAGGGACATTTCATTCGTTCCGGTTGAACTGTAGCCTAATTCAAGTTAGGAATACATACATACATACTCATATATTGTATATACAAACAACTACGTAAATATATTAGAAAGGTTGATATTTAACAAACAAAATTCATCAGTACAAGGTTAAATAGATTTAAAAATACAATTGAAAATTGAAAATTTTGAACAAATAAAGAAACTAGTATTTCTTAACATCTCCTTCTCATCTTCTAAAATTGTGATTCCGGTGATACCTTTTTCTTTATTACAAAGTGTCATATAGACAATATAGACAAGTGCAATCATTTTTTTTTTGGTGAGACACAAGTACAATCAATTCATCACTTAAATCATTTTGAGCTACCGGCACTCTTGGTCTCTTGGCAGGTAAACCACGATCCCGGATTAGCCATTTTGAAAGATACCCCATTTCTAACCAATGTCTTACTTACATTTTGTTTGTCATTGGTTATGACTATAAAGTGTTTCTAATTAAAGGTTGTCGAGTTGAAACACTAATCCAAATCTTCTTGCCTTTAAATACATCCCAACCCAAATGTTTACCTCTTTGTTGATAGTCAATCTCATTTTCGTTGTTTTGGATATAGTTTATTTTGTGTTATTTTGAACATCAAAAGTCCACCATCATCATTATTGTCATTGTTGTGGATGCCTTCAACATTGTAAGTACGAAAAATAAATTATTAATTTCATCTTCATTTGATGTTTTTATTAACTTGCTTACCCAACAATTGTTGATGTAAAATCATATATGTCCACCAATTGTTGTGAATATGAAGTTATAGTTTTTTAGCAATTTACGTGCCCTATGTAAATAACTAAGGTTGCATTCGGTTAGAAGTAGTTGAACGAGTTGATGTTGATGACATCTCAACTACATCAACATCAACATGATACCGCAAAAGCGAATCTTAGAATCAAAACAAGAGAAAGGTAGAAATTGAACTTTTGTTCTAGCAAACAACACTTCACGTACACAATGCACAGATTCCACAGTATGCAAGGAAAGGAATCGGGCACGATTGATCAATTGATAGAGGAAAGAGAGAGTTTACAACTGAAGAAATTTCTGAATGAACAAACAAGTGAGTTGACTCACTGATAACAAACTCTCTAACAACCTTATTTTTGTTATTTACAAAAAATGGCCCAAATTTCCCACTTTTACCTAAGCGGCCCTTTCCTATAACAAATCTCCTCTCACCGAAGAAACTTGCCCTCAACTTTGGAAGTCAGGGTATTTCTTCAAGAAGTCATAGTAAAATTCCCAAGTGGCTTCCTCCTCTGATTGATTCTTCCATTTCACCATCACTTTGGTAGCTGCCCTGCCTTGCCTATTCACCATCTTCCGCTCAATAATAGCCTTAGGTTCCTTGACAAAAGTGCTTAGCATAACTAAAGTCAATGTTGTTGAAGTAACAACTCCACCAACATGTTTTTTAAGCTGTGAAACATGGAATGTTGGATGAACCTTTGATGAAGCAAGTAAATCTAATTTGTAAGCCACCGAACCACACTTATCCAATATAGCATAGGGGCCAAAATACTTAGGAGCTAACTTCTGATTTGCCCTTGACACCATACTCCCCTGTCTATAAGGTTGTAGCTTAACCTAGACTAAATCACCAATTTCAAACGCCCTTTCACTCCTATGTTTAATGGCATGTTGCTCCATATGATGTTGAGCTCGAGCTAAGTAAAACTTCAAAACCTGAATCATGTGTTCCCTTTCTTGCAAACTCCTTGCAACCATATTCACCTTAGTCTCTCCAGGCATAAAAGGAAGATGAACTGGTGGTGCCTGTCCATAGACTACCTCATATGGTTTAAGCTGAGTAGAAGAGTGAAAGGTGGTGTTGTACCAAAATTAAGCAAGAAGAATCCATTTGCTCCACGAATAAGGTTTGTCATTGCACATACACCTCAAATAAGTCTCAAGGCACCTGTTAACCACCTCTGTTTGTCCATCCGATTGTGGATGATAAGTTCCCTCCAAAACTCATTAGTGAACAGCTCCCTCCAAAACAAGAGAAAGATAGAATTTGAACTATTGTTGTAGCAAACAACACTTCACGTACACAATGCGCGGATTCCACAATTTGCAAGGAAAAGAATCGAGCACGATTGATCAATTGATAGAGGAAAGAGAGAGTTTACAATTGAGGAAATTTCTGAATGAACAAACATGTGAGTCACAACTCACTAATAACAAACTCTCTAAGAACATTATTTCTGTTATTTACAAAAAAATGGCCCAAATTTCCCGTTTTTACCTAAGCGGCCCTTCCTATAACACAACACCATCAACTTTGTTAAATGCCCTCTCCTTTATGATTTATTTTGACTAATTTCAACTTTCAACACCATCAACTTTCAACACATTGTCAAACACAACCTAAATACCATCTTTCTATATATAATTTGTGAAACCATGCATGTCTTCACAAAATAATTTGTCACTTGGCGCATTCTTCAATTGACATATAGTTTTTACTCTTTTTTTTTTGTTAAATAAAAAATAAAAGATAACTACCATCATTTTTTTCTTAAAAAATAACTACCCACTCACCTTTCCATTATCTTTTTAATATTTTTTTCTTATACAATATAATTCTTCAATTGACATGTGGTTTTCACTCTTTTTTTAAATAAAAAGAAAAAGTAAAATGTAAAATATAACTCACTACCATCTTTTTTCTTAAAAAATAACTACCCACTCACCCTCCCATCTATTTATATGTATAGAAAAAAGCGATTCCTCATATTGCTTTTATGTTGTTTTTAAAATTAGCTTTCCCTTTTAGGTTATTATTCTTGTTCCGCCTCCAACGCTTTGTCTGCAAACGGCCGTTTTCGCTCCGATTCGCCCCTCTGTTTCGCCTCCAACGCTTCCCCTTTTTGCCTTGTGGCTGTGGCGATTGATTGATGCCGTTTTTTGCCCTCGTTCGCCTCTTCGTATTGCCTTCTCCTCTAGGTTGGGTTTGGCTTCTCGTCTTTCCCCATTAGTGTGACATGTTATTAGGGTGCCTGCTGAGGTACATCCATTCTTCAATTTCTGCCGGTATATATAAGATTTCCTGTAAATCCTTCACGCTGCCAACTCAATAGATTTTACAGGTGACCACGCAAACGGTGTCCCGGTGAAGCAATAAGGACGCACGGCCGTCGCTTTGAATGAAGTTTCTGGTGGTTATGGGGAAGAGATTAATGTTTTGGTGTGCCGTGTGTGGGATTCCACTAATTCTTATGGCAAATACCTTAGCACCGACTTCCTCGTCTCTGACAAAGAGGTAACCCCTGTCATTGTTTCATCTACTTCCGGTGGTGGCATAGTTTGTGATGTTGTGGATCGAGGTGGGTAATAGGGGCACTAAGGTGCTCATTCCTAGGAAAATCTGTTTTACAATGTAAGCAAATATTCATGAGATTGATTGTATTATGGTAGTCAATGTTGATGAATCTCATGAGTGGTTAGTTGGAATAATGGATGATGATGATGATTATAAGCCTTTGGATGAGTCACCTTGTCATAGCTGGCAAAATTTTCTAGAGGGCAATGGAAAAGGAAAATCTCCTTTGGTTGTTGAGGAAGAAGAAGAAGAGTTTGGTTATAATGAAGAAACCGATGAAGGCATGGATGAATTTGATCTAGAGTTACATGACTATACTGATGATGAAGATGCTGATTTTGTTTATTGAGTTTGACAATCTTGAGTTTTCATTTTAGGCTTTGGACCTTTTTTTGGTATGTTATGCCATAGTTTGGGGCAATTCAAGTTTAGAACACTTCAATAATTGTTTGGGTGAATGACATTGTTGGAATGTGGCCATCTTTTCTATAGCAACAAGAAGAACTATGAGCGTTTAAAAGTTTCAATCTTTTTTCCGATTTTTGAAGAAATAATAAAAGGGTATAAAATTCCGGTCGCCTGATACGCATAAGGCGGACGTCATCAGAAAATATGAGCGGTCAAGGCGCTGTAAAACTATGAGCGGTCGTCATCAGAAACAGGGGATTGTAGAAAATGGCGTATAAATGTAATCATGGTGTTGGGATTTCTAAGGGTATTTCAATGGGATAGTATACAACAAGGCTCAGTGACGTTGTCAATATGAAGGCTGATGAATTATGGCGAGGTAGCTGGTGATCAGGCGATGCATGAACGCTTCGTGTTTTGCTAGATGCTGCAATTTTAGTCATCCATTTATTAGTCCGTTGGTAATGTACTTCTATGATCCAACAACCCCCCTCAATCAATTTCATTTTACTTCACAGGTATGAGAACAAATCCTGTAATGGACTTTTGGAAACAACAAGTTTGACAACTAAGGTCACTATATTTTGCACGCATGACGATATGACCATTGTAAAGGATGAGATATTCGGTCCGGTTCTATATTTGATGAAGTTCAAGTAATTATTGCAACAAGTAGCCATATTTTGAAGTACACAGATACATCCACACCCATCTTTAACTGAATTTTAAGTGAAATCTAAGGATAAAAACACCACCAGTGTCTACAAAAAACGTAGATCAACTTTGAAAGTGAATTCAACAACATTTTACACTTACACCAAGCTACTACTCCAAAGTATTAAGTTCAAAGTTAAGTGGATCATGAAGATTATGCTTTAAAAATACCTATTCTTGTGAGCCTAATTGAAGAGCAACAGCCAGCTAGTCACATTCAGTTTACACTTACCTGTAAAGTATTAGGCCTAAAATTAGAAAAGTTACACGATCCATGTAAAACATTATTACCTTATACATCGAACTCATGTACTCTTCATATTTGTTAAATATTACAATCGGTAACGAGAATTACGACAAAAATGTTACACTAAAAAATATTACAATCGCATCATCAAACTCTCATGAATAACAACCGCACATTACAAACCAACACAACGTCAAACATCGCCCAAGGCTCGTCCATCGGACGGGCACAGCTGGCTAGTTATCTATTTAAAATTGTTTCTTATATTCAATAATAATAATAATTGTATTCTATATTAACTAATTTATTTATTTATTTTTTACAATTGTAATTTACATATACTAATATTATACTTACTTACTTTTTATTATCTATATTACTTAATTTTTTACAATTTAAAATAATTATAAACTTTTATTTATAACAATTTTAACTCATTTGATCAAATAACGATATTGGCTTTTTCAATTTCTCTATAATAACAATTTTGCTAGTTTACTTCATTTGCTTCACGGTTCACGCTAAAGAAAAAATCAAAACAAAAAAAGGTGGTCCCGGCGGGGGTCGAACCCGCGACCTTCGGCTCATAAGACCAACGCTCTAACCAACTGAGCTACGGGACCTGAATGGCAACAAAATATTCAATTAATAATAGAAACCGAAAAATAGCTACGTTGACTGGTGCCTTAAAGTGCCCCCACATTATGCATCATGATCACGATGAGAGCAGAAGGAAGCAATCTAGACGGTGGCGGAAACAAGTCGATCAGCCGGGTGGAAAGCACCTACGAATCAGACACGTGTCACTCAGAGAATGCATCTGTGTTCTCGACACACCAGCGTGTCACGTCCCTACAAATCCCGCCCCCACACACCCCAATCATTCCCCACCACGAAACAAGACGTAAGAAAACCAAATTGTACAATAACGATATAAAATGCTGAAAGGCAACAGCTAGCAACGAATTACTTGAAGAGGTGGAAGAGCAAGAGAAGAGTGTCTTACGACTGATCAGAACGTACGAACCCAAGAGGAAGAAGAAGCTTGAGATCCCATTCCTCACAGACATGGCTACTGGTAGCGATGAGTTCAGGTACACGTACTACACATATATACATTTAATTTCATCCCTTGTTTGTTATCATTGTGTGTGTTACTGTGTATACATATTTATTGCACACTAGGAAAAGTTACCTCTGTAATTCTGTATTCAACTTCAACCCGTCCGTCAATAAATTTACAACACTAGCTGATATTTAGCTAATTGAAAGGCAATAAATTTTAATTAGTTGAGAGATGGTGTTGTATGTTTTAGATTGGTACTAATACCTTCAACTTGATTCGAGGTATTGATATTTGTGTTGAAAAACAAAGATTGTGACAGTTCTTGTGCGGTGGTATATGTATTATGTATGGAATTTAGTGTAGTCCTATTTATTGATGGGTAAACAACACGCTAAGGTTAATAACTATGAAGCATATAACGTTGAGCGAAGCCCCTACACGTCAAGTTAATTTTAATTTTGTGTAGAAGGTGGATCTTAACCTTGCATGGGAATAAAAAGATGGATCTATACTAGTGGATTGAAATGAGCTCAAATTGGCATGTTAACTATTGAGATCTTATTTGCACTTGTTTGTCTTACAACTTAAACTCGATCCATAGGCTAGTGTCACCAGGAATCGAGCACGAGGGACGACTCCCACGAAAGTACACGCAAGAAGGGCAAGGAGCACAGAAAAACATCTCGCCACCTTTAGAATGGTACAACATTCCGGAGGGCACCAAGTCATTGGCCCTAGTGGTCCAGGACATCGACACCCCGTCCTTAAGTGGGGGGCCCGCTACGCCGTGGATCCACTGGGTAGTGGCAAACATTCCTCCCACTCTCAAGGGCCTCCCCGAGGGCTACTCCTCCAAGAAAGAGGAGCTTGGGGGAGAATTCGAGAAGATTAGAGAAGGGAACAACGATTTGAAGGTGCCCGGCTGGCTCGGTCCCGTGGTTCCTGGCCATGGACATAGGATTGAGTTTAAGCTCTATGCTTTGGATGATGAGATCAATGTTGGCCAAAAGGTAAAAGTTCATAATGTATTTGTTTTGGTTTTGGAGTGTGATTGATGATGATCAGGGGAGCTCAATGCTATAATTAGATGGTTCTCTTAGGCATAGTAGTAATTTGTTTTGGTTTTGGTTTTGTTTGCACATAGTCTACAAAAGGTCGCACTGGTGGGCATGAATTCATAGTGTTTCTTGGATCTATTATTGCAGGTGACCAAGGATAAGTTGGTGGAAGCGATCGATGGCCATGTTCTGGGAGAGGCAGATCTCATTGCCATCTTCTGAACAGACAAATAGCATCCGTCTATACTAGTGACACCTTATCAGTTTGAGCTTAAATAAGAAAAGACAACTTTGTAAATCACATACGTTGTGTCTCGTCTGTAGTGTGTGTAATGTATCGTGAGATCTGAGGTTAATAACGTGTACCGTAAACTTAAAATCAAAGCTTCTTCTAAGCATTCTGTTTTGGGTTTCTGTTGCCATGCCTTAATGCTTGTTCCTAATCATATGCGCTGATCAGATGGTCTATATGCGTGGAATTGTGATAAGCTGCCAGGCTATAAAATTCATGCATAGACTAGACAAGTCCAAATTGACCTATGTAGTTTTCTTCTGTGAAGAGGATTATATGCATGCTGAACATGGGTTTAATTCTTATATAACAGCTCACAAAAACAAAGAGACCGAAACTAGTAAAGTTCTAACTACGCGTTATTGCCAAACAGCATTTGTCTGCCCCACACCAAGGAGCTAGAAAAACATGCAGGATGATTATTCTTTCATGGCAAATGACCCTTCCAGTCCAGAAACAGGAGCGAAACCAAGTCTTGGCTCAAATTTAAAAAAGAAGGAAAGAAAATGTCTAAGACACAACATTATGCCATCACACGACAACTGTCATGTATCATCTCTTGCAAGTCTAAGTTCCGCAAAGCTTTTACCTGAAATAAACTGAAACCTGAGGAATATCAACATCTTCCCCATCATCATCTTCACAAGCCACAACCACATCAAAATGCTTCCGATACGCCGGCAAATCCGCTTTCGCCACATCCCTAACAAGATCCACCATCTTCTTGTCCATTCTATCCTTATGCCTTGGGAACATACTATTATAAAGCAGGCAACTTCCATACGAGATGCTATAAGCAACCAAGCCTTTACCTTGTAACCAATCAAGAAGCCCTCTCAGAGTCGGGTTGTCTTTGATAATCCACCTGTCCCAAACCGTCCAGCTCATTTCTTGATGCTTCGTCACCTTTGGTGGGACCGGCTCAGCCATTGAGAAGAGAGGGAGAGCGAGGTTTACAAATGTGTTTCTGTAGTCTTCTACCTTGTGTGAACCGTCCAATACCTTGTAAAGCTCTAAGCAGACTAAGCCTGTGGCTAAAGCGGTCGCTGTAGCTATGGCAGGTATGATTCTTCCTGCAATGAATTTGGCCTTAAGTTTGTCGACCTCTGGGATTCCATAGTTTCTAGCCCTCATGTTGGCAAGCCCAGCTATCATATCCATGTGGTAGTTGGTATCGTCATCCTGGACATGAAAAAAAAGACATTATATTCCAAAATTAAGGTTTGTAAATCTTGCTAACTTGTTAGAGACTGAAACATCTGAAAATGGACCTAAACAATGATCACATGGTACAAGTTGAAGCATGCAGTGATACAACTAAGTAGATAAAGGAAACTTTGTTCTCAAGCAGAAGTTTAGGACAAGGTGTGAGTATTATATGGGTTTTAGACTTGCTTTTGTCTGGGTGAATTGTGGAAGCAAAGACAGGGATTTGGCAGGCTACAGCCCATTGTGCACCATATCTTACAGACTTCCTATGGGATGCAAGGATAAATTCAGGGTTTTTTTTTATTTTTTAATGGAAGGGTCATAGAATAGACAATGTGGGGCTATTAGAGTAACAGGGGCTTACTTAACTGGAGATGACAAACAAAACCTGTATTTTACAGGGTAACCACTGACATTTCCTTATTATACGTTTCTTAAACAAAATCAACAAAAATGTGCACAATTATGCAAGTGGTTGTGGCTATTCAAATAGTGTTCATGAACATGGAAACAATCATATCGTATTATGTAGCGTTTACTAGTTATTACGGTTGACTACAGAAATAAGATTTGGAAATGGAACAAAGATAATAGTTATAAATCAAAGTTGAGGGCATACCATGTAAATGCAATTACAAGGAGAACTAAGTATTTTGAACACACACCATGTAAATGAATCAAGTGATATCATTATCTACTTATCTAGGAGTTGCATAAATGAAATCCGAAAGCACGATTTCTATTATCCACAATCTAACAAAAGAAAGCGAAAGAACTAACCTTCTCAAACTGGATAGGATTCATTTTGAAACCTTGAGGCAGTTTTTTGTGACAGTCCTCAAGCCTAGCAATCAACTTCTCAATAACTGCAGAATCATCTATAGAGGCAGCTGACACGCTGGTAGCTTTTTCATCGGTCACAATCTTTGCGTCCTTCTTTGGTACAAAATCAGGGACTATCACCTTGTTAACAGCATCAGCCAACATTTGTGGATTCCTTATCCAATCTGGTTTAGGAATGCCAAATGTCTCTGCCCGTAATATGGCAGCAGCCGTGACATATTGAAGATGACTGGGATCGGTAACTGAGAACTGCAGTGGACGTGGAAAACGTTTTGGTGCAGACCAGAATGGCGCTCCACTACTGGTCACCGCATCCTCTGGGAAGGTAAATGTCAATTGCTTTACACGATCAGCAAAGTAGTCTTCAAACCTGCATTAATGGTAGACAATCCACAAAGCCAATTAGCAAATAAAGATAGGTGGGAAAATTAAAAGAGCAGAAACTTACAGAAATTTATACTTAACGAAAAAAAACTTTCTTCATTAAGAATTAAGCTACATATGAAAATTTCGTTTATTTCGTATTGGTTCATCTTGCTCTGTACATATGTCCCATTTCTTTTTCTTTATTTCGTTTTTCCCTTCTCAATAGAAAGTTTGAACTTTACTCCTACTTTTCCACTACCCTATGAAAATTTCTAACAAACAAGTTAATTATACTAGAATATATTTTTCTGTCTTGAGCTTAGCTACATAACTAAAGATCATTATAAAAATACAAATCCTTATATTTCACATTTCCGGAATTTATTTAGTTATAATATTAAGTGTAACATTAAATAAGCAGATTCCCCTGCATGGTATGGGACTCCAACAAATTTACCTTAAGCGTGCCCAAGTTAAGCAATCCTGAAAGTTCTCGCATCGATCCTTATCAAGGCACTCAAGAATACGTTCCAATGTATCCCTGGCTTGAGCATCACCAGCATTCCTCATGGAAGACGTGTATTCAGGAGGATTTCCAAGGAAGGCATTAACTTCAGTAGGCGTCTTCTCCAGAAGTCCCTCAAACTCTGACCGAGCCCAAGTAAGGCAATGGTCAATGTTATGTGGGAAAGAATGAACTGTACACATGGGTGCCTGTTTTTCTGGTGGATCACGAGAAGCTCCATAATTCTCAGTGAGATGAGGAATGACCATTTGCGTGTTGCAGCACGCACCAAGGGTTCCAGACTCCAGAAGAGGCTTCTGGAAATAGACGCATCTCTGATCAACATAGAGCCTAGCATTGACATTATCCAGTGCATTTATGACTACATTTAAATTCTCCCAGAAATTGTCATCAAAAACATTCTCCGTCTCAGGGTTTGCACGATTTTGAAGAGCTTCAATGTGAAAGCTTGAGTTTATTGCAGTGGCAGCAGTAGCAGCAACAGTAGATTTTGCCTGTCCAATATTCCAATCCCTAAATAGGAACTGCCTGCTAAGGTTACTCTTCTCAATCACATCGTCATCTGTTATTGTCAACTTCCCATGATGACCACAAGAAACTCCCATTAGTGCAACATTCTTTAGAAACTCACACCCCAGAGCACCAGCTCCTACAATGAATACTTTTGAATCCTCAAGTTTCTTTTGCAACTTCGACCCAAAAACAGATATTTGTGCATCATATCTACTGTTCAACGGCTTCAGGTCATCAGAATTCAGGGGTTCAGTGGGAAGCGATTCTACTGAATCAAAGTAGAAAAACTATACACATACAATTACACATAAGTGTATTATTAAGTACAGCCAAATAAAAGCATCCTGGATTTAAAAACAAAAGCAAAGACAAAAAGTATTCAACTGAATCAACTAACCTGGAATAGAGGATGGAACTTCCCTGAGCACGCTTTCATGACTTCTTGACCAACGATGCCACCAAACATAGCAGCCATGGGATTCAAAACTGCCCTTGCACCGAAAGCAAAATGGCGGAGTATTTTGTGGTCAATTTCTTCGATCTTCCCATCAGCAGAGCTATCATTAATATTAATTGCAAAAGAAATCAATTTTTGAGCATCATTCTCTGATCCCGATACAGGGAAACGACCCAACTCTGCCCTGAACTTATCCAGTGCTTGAAATGCCAAATGCAAAAGAGGTGGCCGATCAAACTTAGCGAAGTCACTGAGAAGGAAGTCACCAGGTTCCTTCATTGCCTCTCTCAGTGGCTTGAAATTCAGTTCTTTGGGCTGCTTCACTTGAGTGACGATACCACCTCTCTCATATGCTCCATAGTTCGTCGTGTCATCATCCAAGGTGAAGGAGTAGGGCCTTGCATTTTTTATCTTCCTTGGTTTTCCATCATTCAATTCAGTCATCCCCCGGACTTCAGAAAACACAACCAGGTCACCGTCTTGAAACTCAATCCTTTCATCATCCACACATGAGATAAGAGCTGGGTTATCATTGCTGATTGATGCAATTATGCCGGTATGCGGTTCATTTCCATCAACATCTACAACAGTGAACCTTGGGCCAAAGTCACAGAAGACACTGCCGAATAAGCCACGCACTTCAGCTTTAATGAAGGCAATTGGAGGCTCATGACGATGACAATATTCATCAAATTCATCAGCTTTCTCCAAGCTGATATCAGTGAAGACGACAGCCTGAATAAAATTAAAACAAAAATACTCAAGTCTCAAGTATGATGATAAGAAATGGCAAAAATGCACTACTGGGGTCAAATTTGACTAGATCAATCGTTCCCACCAATATATAAATAAACTACAGGAAAAGAAACATCCTGGTCACAATGGAAGTATGAAATTCTAGAGTTCTGAGGCCACTGAGCAATATTAACAGTTTAACACAATGGTACAAAAATAATAAATTTGAAGACAAGAAGCTCTTGGTATAGTACCTGAAACTGTGAAAGGATTTCTTTGGTCAATTCTGTGGTCAAGGTACTAACTAAAACAGCGTTGTTCAGTTCTTGCAACTTTTGGACAGAAGCAAGAGCACGGTTCTTTCCAATATCATCCTCTGAAAATAGGAAATTGCTAGACAAGTCCCACAGCTCCACAACTCCTTCATCATGCAATGTGACAGACTTCACACCGGCAAGAATAAGATTTTTTGCTGCAAGATATTTACGTGAAATCATATCAATAATCATAGTCAAAAAATGAATTGGCACAGTAGCATAAAAATGCACTGGGACATCATGTATATCCTGGGCACATTTCGTAACAAATCAATGGGTAAAAGAATGAGTGAAAAATGGCAATGCATAACTCAGATGATCCAAAATGAAATAAATTACTTTATAAGCGAATTTATACAAGAATAATTCCTGCTGCAGGAAAAGGATTACCACTATATTCATGTAGTGACAGCCTATCCCTAAATCACACTTCAACGAATGCATGGTTATGAAATGAGAAAAAGAGTTTTTGACCTTCAGTATTAAGTATGCAAGGTTAGGTTGTCCAGTGCACAGAAAAATATCAAACCAATAAGACTGGAATTATAGCCAAACTCACAGAGTAATTTCTCCAACATATACAGTTCAGACATCAATTTTGAATTTCTTAGATAACACCAATAACACGTCCAAAGCTCTAAAAAGATCCTAAAGAGCTTCATCACTTGTATTCTCACACTTCAAGATTTCTGAGAGCGTGAGCCAGACCATGAAGAGAGCTTCATTACTAAAAAAACACGTTGTCTGCTGAGAATCGTATTCTTCACATACATAAAAGTTATGAATACAGGAATTGTAAAGTTCAAAAGGACATTAGGAATAGAGTTTCTGAACAGCTTACCATCCATCCAAAACCCTAGCACAATCTATCACACATGATCGATAGATAATAGAAACATCAATCACCAAAACTAAACAAGAAGTATATAACGAATCATACCGATTTCAGCGCCGAGTCCTTGCAAGCCGGATACGAGCACGTTGGAAGCGAAAAGCCTCCGCATCGTCTCGCGACCGTAGACCGCCAGCTGGCGGCTGTGCAGATCCTCATCAATATCCGTTGGATTGCCGTTGGTGCCATGGCTGGGCCTCATGACTGACGAGTCCGATTGGCTTCCGCAACCGTTCTCCCTAACGCTATGCTCGTTACCGGCGCCGGTCGCCGTCGCGGTGCCTGTGGCGGTCGTCGGAGCTCCGGATGTGGCGGAGGCGACGGGGATCGGACAGCTAGGGCGAGGCTTCTTAAAACTGACGGCGGCGCTGTCGGAGACCTCGACTACCTCCTCGTCGTCGACTTCCTCAACGGCCTGTCCACCGAGAGGTCTCTTTCTAGGAAGCATATAGTGAAACGAACTGCGAAGTTTCAGATGAAACTCCATGAGAAGAGCTTGAAGAAGACGAAGCAAATCAAGAATTCCAATTCGCAACATAAAATTTCGAAGTGAGATAGGAGAACGAACCTGGATGCTCATATATGTCGGCGACCGTGGCTGGGAGGGAAGAGAGATGCTTGGAAATGGAGGAAGGTATGCCGGTGACGGAAGAGAGGAATCTGCGAGACCTAGTGCGGAAGGAGGAGGAGAATTGACAGAAGAATGGAGAGAGGACAGAGGAGAAGAATTTTGTTGCAGTGTGGTACGGGGTAGGGTAACTGGGTAAGTGGGTGACCCGATGAGTTTAGGTTTTCCCTTTGTCTAAGGGGTATATACGTCAATTCCTAATGAAACACTTCTCTTTTTTAAAAATAAAATGACTAGAAATAATACCCAGTATCACATATGATTGTCAAGTCTGAGACTAAGCTTTGCTACACTTGGTTATAAGAAAGTACTTTCTTTCAAAAAATTAGTGAAAAAAAAGTAAAAGAAATGTATAAATTTCAAGGCTTTTATCAAAAAAGTACTTTTTATGTGAAACTATAGCAAGCCCAGATATGTACCATTTATGTAATGTAATTAACCTTATTTTTAACGAAAATGTTTACATACAATTAATGGTGTCAAAATTTGATAGGTTAGGGACTAAGATAGAAAAAGTTAAAAGTTAAAAACTAATTTTGAAAATAAATGAAATGTTGAATACATGTAATTTACCCGGTTTAAATACTTATCTATGGATGTCCAAAGAGTCAAAGACCCTAAATTCGCTTATTAATACAGCAGGCCATGGACCAGAACTTGTTCATTGATAACATCAGGATCGGGATGATATAATTAGGCTTAATCTTAAAATTCTCGATCAAGTTAAAGAATGTTGGGCATTTAAGCTATTTAATTGGGCCAGGCCCAATGTGTTAACAAGTCCAAAAGACAAGGCTCTTTTGTGTCAGTTTTGGTCTTGGGTGTTCTTTGTATACTGGCAATTCAAAGTCTTAACAGACGACATCTGGCCGGGTTACAGATATTTCAGACAAGCAAAGTATCCGAAAGAATTCTTTAATCAAATAAACAAACTCTGTATATTAGGGTTTGCAACCAGCTGATAAGTTGATTGTATTGTGACGCTAAGAACAACATATTACACATGTACCCGGCTGGAAAGCTTTTGAGTTAATAATATCACATGCTAATACCATACAATACATATATGAAGACAATAACAAATAATACCTCTGCACATTCGTTTACAGGTGCAATTCATGATTTTTAGTCTAGGAAATCGTTGCTTCCATATATTCCTAATGATGTAATGGAACAATTTTATTCTGGCACATCTTTCATATATTCTTCCGCAAATAGTGGAGTAGAATGTGAACCTAGCTGTTTTCTAGTCTCAAACAAAATGTTATGCATGAATTTGCTAGGTTGTTTTAAACCGAATCAAATATCTAGTTTTGTCTTCATATCTCATTTAATAACTGCAAATTTGCAAGCTTAATGCATGCACTATATATTGACAAGCTAGCTATATAACCCATCTCGGTTCAACCACATGCAACGTACATCTCCTTCTTTTCTTCTCCACAAAGCCAGTTCAAATAAATATTCATACATTAAAGCAAACCCTTTAAACCATAAGTTCTAGGTACAACTTTTCATACATCCTAGCAAAATGAAGAAGAATGAAAAGGACACACTACTAAAGAGCCAACTAGGCACGGCCAAGACACACAGCCAAGTCCTCCAACACTCAAGGCCAAACGTAGGAATTTGGGGCGTTCGGGCCACATTCCAATTCCTCGCGGGTTTTCTCATCACCCTCCTCGTAGTCGGGGCTTGCCTCATTAGAAGCTATAAGATCTCGAACTGGCCCGGCTTTGATCAAAAAGAGTTGGCCAATTGCAATAGCATCGTGGACACTCGCAAGTCATCGCCTTCAATGTCATCGTTATCTTCAGGCTGCGATTTCTTTTCGGGGAAGTGGGTTTATGACAACCAATCTTACCCTTTGTACAAGGAAAAACAATGCTCTTTCATGTCGGATTACTTGGCTTGCAAGAAAAACGGGCGCACGGACTTGACTTACCAAAATTGGAGGTGGCAGCCACACCAGTGTGACCTCCCAAGGTAAATCTTTAAACTCTTGAGTTCCTTGTTGTTTATAGCAATTAGATGCATGTTGTACGCAGTAAGGCATGCACTTTCAAGGAGTTTTATGATTAAAGGGTATTTGTTTGTGAAATTGATGTAAAAGGTTCAATGCTACTACATTGCTAGAGAAGTTGAGGAACAAGAGGCTCATGTACGTCGGCGACTCTCTAAATAGAGGACAATGGGAGTCCATGGTTTGCTTAGTCGATGCCGCCATCTCGTCTCCCTCCCTAAAGTCTATGGCCTATACACTTAACAATTCCTTGTCCATCTTCAAAGCCATTGTAAGTCTTTGCGATATCTACTTCTTTCTTTTATTCTTTTGGTCAGACTAAGGCATATGTGAGCTATATATGTGTGTGGACATACATAGGAATATAATGCAACAATAGAGTTTTATTGGGCACCGTTGCTTGTGGAGTCGAATGCGGATGACCCGGCGGTGCATCATGGGTTCTCCGAGCGGATTGTGAGGGTGCAAGCCATCGAGAAGCACGCAAGGCACTGGACCGACGCTGACATTCTTGTTTTCGACTCGTATTTGTGGTGGAGACTGCCCACACTCAAGGTTTTGTAAGTATCAAATACTACAACATGCAATTCAAGTTTATAGTTAGTTACTTAGTGGGAGACGTGGGCAACGAGTAAATGCATCCGTCCTATGATTAAAAAATGATAGAATGATTTGGAGCCTAGCGTTTTTGTTTTGATAATGAAATGAATTAGGGTGGACACAAGTACTATATTTGGGCTCTAGTCTTGAACGCGATACCTCGTGGTACTATCATGAGTGCTCAATCAATGAGCTGATGCGTCAAGCACGTCATTTTGGAGCCCAGCTAAAATTGTAATAGAGTTGGTATGATTTTATGTGATTTATATAAATTCATTAAAATTACCATCTTGTGTATGATCTCGAACTTTACAAATGCACATGATCCTAATTAATTAAAATGACTTTGAAGGTTCTATAAAGTGCATATTAATATGGCATTATATATTAAAGATATATAAATGTGTGTACACTCCTGATAGATAAATGAACACAAAGTGTGTAGTGTACGTGTTCAGTTTTATCTATTTATAAATCTAACAGCTTGTTTGTTTTAACAAGCCACAAAATACGTGTGACAAAAAGGATAACTTAAATTTACTAAAAAACACCAAAGCTTGATTATCATATATATCTCATACAATATCGACTTTTATAACATATATTGGTTAAATACAACATAGATAATAATTACCACATGCCCTCTCAATTTGTATTATGGATTTACGTATATAGGGCAGGATCGTCGTGTGCTCGATATTAAGATTTACTAATTTGTATTATGTCCTACAATAAATGCAGTCCTTCTTATTAGGTCAAAATGGATGTGCATGGAGATTTACTTGTATGTGAGCACGTACTTCACTCTCTTAACGAACGTATTCAACATGGAATGAGTCATTGCATGACAATCTTGACAAAATTATTCTCAAGTTCAAAAAGATATACTGTATCTTACGTCTACCTAGCTGAATCCAATAAGTCGCGCACGACTTTTTTTTAATCAATAGGTGGGGATCATTCGGGAGCGAAGATGGAGTAGTGAAGGAGATGAAGATGCTAAGAAGTTACGAGATGGCGTTACAAACCTGGTCCGACTGGTTGGAAGTTCATGCGAACCGGTCCAAGACCCAAATCTTCTGGGTTAGCATGTCTCCTACTCACCAATGGTATATTCACATACATTTGATAAATACATCAATCTATGCCCTTAATTACTTTCAACATATATGGAACTTGCATCTCATGATATGTATGTGCAAACATTTCTATGGTACGTACAGGTAGACCTGGCAATTCGGGTCGTTCGGGTCAATTCGGATCGGGTCGTTCGGGTCGGGTCCGTTCGGGTCAAACAGTTATTTCGGGTCTTGTTCGGTTCGGTTCGGGTTCGGTTCGGGTTCGGGTCATGTTCGGGTTCGGGTCTAGTTCGGGTTCGGGTCGTTTCGGGTCATAATATTTCGGGTGAGTTCGGGTTCGGGTCATTTCGGTTCGGGTCATTTCGGTTCGGGTCTAGTTCGGTTCGGGTCCTTTTTGGATTGCTTCAAATCGGATCATTTCGGGTCGGGTCAATTCGGATTCGGGTGTTATTTGGATTCATTTTTTTTTAAAATTATAAGATCACCCGCAACGGTGAGTTTTAACGTAGAAAGTTTGGGCACTTTAATGGCTACTTTAATGTGTCTTGTAATAAAACATAGTTACTACATATTGTTGACAAAGATTTAGATGTAATTTCTACTTAGTTAATTAAAAAAAAAGTTACTATTTGTATTATATACTTGCGGGCACATTCAGACTTATGTTGTATCATAAATCATTAATTAGATTGGATAACATATCATTGACACATTCATTCATGACATATCTATATATTTTAATACGCGTCTCAATTTAACTATGTTAATTAATGTCAGATCCGGCTAATTACCCGGTTCAATCGGTTAGATGAAGTAGGCCCCCCAAATAATTGGGGCCCCCGATATATCAAATGTTTTACGTAAGATTTAGGGATACAACTAGACTTGGTGGTAGGGGTGAACAAAAATATCCGATCCGCCCATCCGGCCGATCCGATCCGATAAAATCTGGATAATTTGGATAGTTATATCTTTTATTTATTCATAACTTTTCTTTTTTTTAATAATATAATTTGAAAAAGAATGCTAAAACGGATAATTTGGATATCCATAATATCCAATCTCGGATATCCGATCCAAACGGATATTTCTTATCGGATATCCAGTTAATAACGGATCGGATACGGATCTAAGTTTGGCCAAAAAATTCGGATATCCACTATTTCGGATCGGATCGGATAATCCGTTTGCTCATCCCTACTTGGTGGTGTAGACTGTACAGTAGACTATAAAGTCTATAGTATATTAGTATAGAGTTTAGAAATGTTGTAAATGATCTGCTGTTCGAAACTCCATCTCTTTTTTTTTCATTTGTTTTATTTTCTTATTGTGCGGGTCATCGTCTCATTGAGCCCTAAAGTTTTCTTTTTTCACCCATTTCGGATCGGGTTACTTCGGGTCAGTTCGGTTTGGGTCAGTTCGGGTTCGGGTCATTTCGGGATCGGGTCAGTTCGGGTTCGGGTCATTTCGGGTTCGGGTCAGTTCGGGTTCGCGTCAGTTCGGTTTACATTTTATTCGGGTCATTTCGGTTCAGTTCGGGTTCGGTTCGGGTCTGGGTCATGTTCGGATGGTTCATTTTTCGTTGTTCGGGTCAAATTTCGGGTTCGGGTCGGGTCAGTTCGGGTCGGGTTTCGGGTCCGGGTCACTCTCTGCCGGGTCTACGTACAGGGGTGAAGAATGGGGTGCACCAACAGGCTCAAGTTGCTACAACGAGACACAACCAATAACCCAACAAGGCTACTGGGGAAATGGGTCCTACCCAGACATGATGAGGGCTGTTGAGAGAGCCATCGATAGGTTGGGCCAAGTGGGCCTGAAAGTCCAGCTACTCAACATAACCCAGCTCTCGGAGTACAGAAAAGAGGCCCATTTATCGGTCCATAGGAAGCCGTGGGGGCCCATAACGAAGGCCCAGTCATCAGGCCCCATGACTGCTGATTGTTGTCATTGGTGCCTTCCTGGTGTCCCTGATACTTGGAATGAGATCCTCTATGCTTTTCTATGAACTCTGTTATGACACTTGCCGCTATAAATTATTTCGTATGCTTGGATTAGCTTAGTGTACTTACAAACCCATTGTTTTTACTCATTA
Organism: Polygonum aviculare; assembly: GCA_934048045.1. Classification (NCBI taxonomy): domain Eukaryota; kingdom Viridiplantae; phylum Streptophyta; class Magnoliopsida; order Caryophyllales; family Polygonaceae; genus Polygonum; species Polygonum aviculare. The sequence goes on from OW204027.1 coordinate 26,203,082, forward strand.
ACCATTCATTCGTATTTGATTATATAATATTAATTATAATCTAAGTGGTTTTATAAGGAAGGATAATAGTTTAGAATTCACCTATCATTTATCACAAAGATCGTAAAAGATATGATATATCAAATCATTAAGACCGAGATATAATTTGACATAATTCTTTCATATGCTTATTCTACATTAATGTTATTTTATTTGTTAAAATTAAAAATACAAATGATCAAATTAATAATTATCTTGTGTCAAATTATATTCAATTATTTATTAAAATTATAAATTATGTAAAATTGATATTTCTCGGTTCATCTTCTCAAATTGTATCTAAGTCTATTAAAACCAATGGATTTGCTCATACAAATTAGTCATAAATATTTTACGCATCACACCAAAATTTCCAAATGTGTATTCATATAAAAGATCTGGTTGACTAATATTTTGTATATTTTTCTATAAATATCATAAAAGACACCATTTAAGCATTATCATTTAAAAGTCCATATTTATAAAATTTATACAAAAGTATCTATTTTACGAATAGTTTAGAATAACAAAGAGAGAATTGGATGAAGCGGCAAAGAGAGGCTACCTAATATAATAGAAATACATAAACACGTTTATTTTGGTTCCTAGCAAAAACAAAATCTTAAATTTTTGTTTTGCAATCCTCCTCTTCGAAAATAAATACTCTCTCCGTTTTTTTTATGTTTGATGCTTTAGCCAATTAGGTTTATTAGAAAATATATGATGTCTTACACTTTTATGTATCTATATTTCCAAATTTATCTCATAGAAATCTTTCCTTAAATGATTCTCTCTTTAAACCACTATAAAATTAAAATAATTTAATAAGGGTAATTAAGTAATTTTATACGCTTTCTTAATTTCAAGTTAAAATGCTAAAAATCGAATAAAAGCAAATAGAGCGAGTAAATAATAAGTGGTGTTGATCAGTCAGTGGATCATCTCCACCTTTTAGCCCCACCACCTCCACTTATTCGTCTCCTATTTTTCACCACATGCCACATGGCAATATCTTGGTCATTAGTTACATTACAACAATAACAACAACAACCCAGTGCAATTCCCCGTCCAAGAAACCGGAGGGTTAGGATGGGGGCACCCTTGACTAACGTAAAGGTGGAGCGTCCAAAAGACCCAACAAAAGAGCACAAAAGCAAAGAAGCATACAAAGCACAAACAAAACAATTCAAAAACAAACAAAGCACAAAACACAGAAATCGAAACAAAACAAAGCACAAAGCAAAACATCATACAAATCCAAAAACTAAAGCTTGTCAGTCAGGGTAGGGTCTAGCCATTTAACACTCGAATCTCCTCTCTTCACCTGTCCCTACATAATGCTAGCTCCGTCGAAATCCCCAGACTCATCTGTTTTCCCTCTCCACTATCTTGCCTGCGTATATAAGTTGCACCCATTTACAATTATAACCCACCTATTAAAGAAAATGACAATACAACACCTATATTTATGTTTTTTTTATTTAAAATAGGGACAAGTACCATATTCCTATATCATGTATCCGACTGGAAAGTTTTTGTGCTAATGAGTTGGGTCACATGCCAATTGCATATAGATCGTTAATATATGAAGCCCATAAAAAAACAATAGCTTTGCACATACCAACTCTCAAACTTGCTAGTATATGTAAATATGTGATATATACATGGATAGTTATATATATTTATTGATAAGGTAACTACGTAAGGATTATGGTCGTCAAATGTACTACTACGGCTATCCTAAAGTAGGTTCGTCTATTCGTTTTGAAGATTCGAAGCTGAGACCTCATGATATAGTCATAAAACTCAACCATTGAGCTAATACACGAATCGCGTACATGATAATTTGTTGATGAAACTACTGGATCAAACCTTTTCAAGTATATGCTATTTATATATCCTAGAGGAGTAGGTCTTATAAGTGTTCCAATTAATCATTATCAGTGCCCTTTTTATTTATTTGCTTATAATATATGACATCACATGTTAGTTGAGTGTTTTAGTTGTAACAACTGCGTATAGTCAAGCATATGGTCCTACAATTTAATGATAGTTTTCAGAATCCAACAATTTCAAACTACACGACACGTGCATGAATTTTTGGTACGTTATTTTGTTGTTTAGAACACCTAATGAGATATATGTTCTTGTCGCCACATGTGCCATTCAGTAAAATATTACCAAAAATGCTCAATATAGAGCTTTCCATCCACATACCTCTAGAAATGTTGGGTTTGCTCAACAAATCCAAGCTTTTCAAACAAGAAGCTTGAAAACCTCAACACTTGCTCATCTCAACAAACCCGGCCTAATAAAATGATCAAGAAGGACGATGCAAACTTGAAGCTCGAGTACTCGAGGCCGCCAGGTGGCGGGATCTGGGGAGTTCGGGCCCGGTTCCAGTTCCTCTCCGGTTTTATCGTCACCCTCCTCATAGTCATAGTTTACCTTATCAGGGGCTACAAGATCACAACATGGTCCAATGCAAATCATCGTCTAGAAGCCGGTTCTTGTCGGAGTGGCGATGGAGCTCTTAGCAACGACACTTCACCTTCGCCTTCAACTTCTTCTTCTTCTTCTTCGTTGTCGTCTCTAGGGTGTGATTTGTTCTCAGGAAATTGGGTTTACGACAATCAATCTCGCCCTTTGTACAAGGAAAAACAATGTTCGTTCATGTCGGATCATGTCACTTGCGAGAAGAACGGGCGACAGGACTTGGAGTATCAAAATTGGAGGTGGAAGCCACACCAATGTGACCTCCCAAGGTCTCTTTCTAATTTCTAATTCTATCTCTTAATTTTAATTCACGTTCATATCAATTGATGCATGTTCTATATAGGTTGGTGTCCTTGTCATATGTTCTATATTGGAGAATGTGTGATCTTGCTTTTGGTTGCATATAAACTTACATAACCTTTTTTTAGCCTTACATTGGTGTTTTTTTATGTGAATTGATGTTGAAGGTTCAATGCCACTACATTGCTACAGAGGTTGAGGAACAAGAGGCTCACATACGTCGGCGACTCTCTAAACAGAGGCCAGTGGGAGTCCATGGTTTGCTTAGTCGACACCGCCATCTCGTCTCCCTCCCTAAAGTCTATAGACTACACTCTCAATAGTTCCTTGATCATCTTCAAAGCCCTTGTAAGTCCGGGTCATCTTTTAACAGGTCTACATTCGACAAGGGGTGATTTCATATAACTTTGAATAAAAAGGTTTGACATATATGTAGGAGTACAATGCAACAATAGAGTTCTATTGGGCGCCGTTGCTGGTAGAGTCGAGCTCAGACGACGCGTTGCAGCACAGCGCTCACGATGAGCGGATCGTGAGGGTGAAAGCCATAGAGAAGCACGCGAAGCATTGGACCGACGCTGACATACTCGTGTTCGATTCGTATCTGTGGTGGAGATTGCCCAAACTCAAGCTCATGTAAGTATACCATGATTCCTCTGACTAACTTGTCAGTACTTTGCTGGCATTTAACAGTAGATTGACAATCTTGTTCTCTACACAGATCAGATCTTTGTGACAGAAAACGGATCGAGATATGTATAACTAAGTCATCATTTACCTAAGATTGATAATTGATCAGACAGGCTGACTCAAATAAACAACTTCTCTTACAAGGACACTTAGTTTTTTAATATAACTTTGGTGTGGCAACTTTCCTTACACGTACGTACGTTATTATTTGCTTGAAGATTGCCAACAATAGCATCGAAATATTTTGACATTAATGTAGTGGAACATTGCACTAATGGAAATTAATAAGCAGGTGGGGAGAATTTGGGAGCACAGAAGCAGTATACAAGGAAATGCCGATGCTAAGAAGTTATGAGATGGCATTACAAACATGGGCTGATTGGTTGGAAGTTCATGTCAACCGTTCAAAGACCCAGATCTTTTGGGTTACCATGTCACCAAGTCATGATAGGTAGGTACACACATCTCTCTTTTCTTTTCTCAATAATTACTCCCTCCATCTTATATTGTTTGTCCCTTTTACTTTTTAATTTATGAAAGAAAAGAGACAAATAGACGGAGAGAATAGTATAATATTCCTCATTAGGGATGATTTTATAGAACTTTTTTCAAGCAAGAACAACAAGAGAAATTTGTTTTAAATCACCCGTTAAAAAAAATCGGCTTTACCATTTTGCCCTTTTTTTCTTTTACTGTGCTGAAATCAACAGGGGTGAAGATTGGGGTGCACCTGCCGGGTCAAATTGCTACAATGAGTCGGATCCGATAACCGAAGAAGGCTACTGGGGAAGTGGGTCCTACCCAGAGATGTTGAGGGCCGTTGATAGAGCAATTGACGGATTGGGCCTATTGGGCCTGAAAGTCCAGCTTCTCAACATTACTCAGCTCTCAGAGTATAGAAAAGAGGCCCATGTATCAATCTACAAAAAGCCCAAAAATACGGCCCAATTATCAGAGCTCATAAGCAATGCTGATTGTTTCCATTGGTGTCTTCCTGGTGTTCCTGATACTTGGAACGAACTCCTCTATGCTTTTCTTACGAGTTCTTGACATTTCTGTTTATTTTTTTTAATAACGTTTAACTAATGTTTTGTAATTTTACTGTATTTATTTTACTTCAATTTGTCTCGGTCAAACAGGGAAAGTCAGAAGGCAAGCTACTGATTGAGAATTGACATGCAGATTTCACCATGATGCACGCTCTCATTAACAGTGGCTAATTACGATGTAGATCAACCTAACTTCTAGTTGGAAACTCTGCTTAAAACGTGAAAAGGGTAAAGGATAATCTATTTTTATGAATTATAATCATTGTATATATTTCTATATTAGCGGCACTCAATTTGAAACTGTCCAAAGTGTTATGTCACAACTTTTTCCAGCAGAAATTGACGCCCTTCTATTGTGCTTATTATAGTAGCTCCCTTCAATGATAACTATATGGAGTATTGTTTTTGGGTCATCCATAAATGTAACCAAATACCGCAATATTGATTACCAAGTCCCTTGCAAGTTATAGCTAGCTAGCATTTCCATATATTGCTTTGAAGGATGATCAAAGGATCAAGCTACCTAGCTAGAAAGTATCTTCTTTTTGTTGTGCAATTCAACCAATATTAGGGGTTACTTCTAGGCTACATGATGATATATTTTAAAGGTCGGGTCATTTTTGTGTTCGTTATTCTCGGCCCGATCTTAGATGATAAATTAAAGTTAGGTTAGTTAACATTTCACTTCACACCAACAACATATGTGATATATATATTCAAACTATACATATTAGAAAATGAACATTTAATTTCCTAGAATTATGCAAGCTAGCTAAACAAATTGAGAAGGAAGTTAGGGGAATCTTCACGCCAACGAATTCAGAAAGAGAGGTTTTCCCATTTGCCAACTACTTCTGAACTACTACTCCAAAACCCTTTTTGCCCATCTCACTTGCTTTTGACCTTCTAGGAGACCCACCACCATTTCTTTTTTAAAGAATCAACCATGACCTATATTACTTCATCAAGAAATAACACCAAACTTTGACCCTACTATTCCCCATAACACCCTCTTACACTCACTAGGGTTTTGTAATTGAGCCGAGTCGATCCAATCTTATATTGTTCACGTTTTCTTCATTTGGTTTGAGCTCAAGCTCAAGCTCGTTTCAAGTTCAAAATTTTGTTTGTCGAGCTCGAGGAGTTCATTTAGTTTTTTTGCGAACAAACTAATCAAAGTACGTAACAAGTATGTCATATTCTCTTAAATCCAGACAAGTATGTTAATGTCTCTCATTTAGCGTTTTCGGTATTAAAATAAACAGAATACGTGTATATATTATTATACATAGGGTTATGAAATTCATTTACTAGCAAATATTTATAACCAAATTATATAAATATATTTGAGTTTGTTTCATGAACATATGGTTTTTGTTCATGAACAAACAACTCGAATTTTATCATACATCGTGTTCAATTCAATTATCTTTTGAGATGTTCATGCACACTTGATTTGAAAATCAAGTCAAACATGAATGAGTTTTAACCGATCCAAACTATGAATTTCTCAGGAAACATCTTAGTTCGATCATATACAATGCTACCCACATTTCAGCACTAGATAAGGGCAAAATGGTCACTTTGAAATTCCACACGTCTAGGGTTTTCTCCACTTTCATCAAAAAACTGTTGCTTTCACTTGACAACAAAATTCAGCTGCTACACTCACAAACTTCCTTCTCTTTCTTTCCCTGTAATCCATTTTTAAAACATACTTAGAAAACAAACTATGCAACACCAAGTTGCACTTGCACCCATCTATCACTTCACCAACCATATATTTTTCTCATATTCATTTCGTTCCACAACGTACCCTTTTTAAAACGAACAAGGATGATCAAAGACATTACCAAAGAGCCAAAGGAAAATCTTAGACATGGGCAAACCTCAAAATCCCCAAGCCCTTCATTTCAACCCTAGTTCGAGTTGGGGAATCCGAGGAAGCTTCCAATGCCTAGCGGCTTTTCTCATAACTCTCATCGTCGTTGGAGTTGTTTACTTCTCTAAGGATTATACCATAACCGGATCCGATGAAAACCTAGAGGTTGGAGAAAGGATGAGTGTGGTTGATGGTTGGTTTTCAAGTAATGATGACAAGGAGAAGAAATCCTTACCAACTTCTTCCTCTTCTACTTCTTCATGTGATCTATTCTCGGGAAGGTGGGTTTACGACAACGAATCGTATCCTTTGTACAAGGAAAAAGAATGCTCTTTCATGTCGGACCAATTGGCTTGTGGGAAGTTCGGGCGAAAGGATTTGAGCTATCAAAATTGGAGGTGGCAACCACACCAATGTGATCTTCCAAGGTCTATATTGTTTCTTTGCTCTTTTGTTTCATGTTATTTATATTTATTTATATTGGATGATTATAATGCTTGGTTTTTTTTGGGTACATGAAGAATGTCTATTTGAGCTTTTGGTGGGGGTGGTGTTTATGTTAAATTTGTAAAGGTTCAACGCCACAGCATTGCTAGAAAGGCTTAGGAACAAGAGGCTTGTTTACGTCGGCGATTCGTTAAATAGAGGGCAATGGGTGTCCATGGTTTGTTTGATTGACACATCCATCTCATCTCCCACCCTCAAGTCCATGCGGTTTCACCATAACGGCTCCTTGATTGTCTTCAAAGCCATTGTAAGTCCAATATGTTTAGGCTAGAAAACGTAAGTTCAATTTCAAATGTAGACTATCAAGTTTATCATGAAACTTAGCTAAATCTTCAGTTAGTTAGGGTACTTCAACATGGAAATTCCAATGACCATGAAAATTAATCATATAGGAGTACAATGCAACAATCGAGTTCTACTGGGCTCCATTGCTGGTCGAATCGAACTCAGACGACCCGGTTCACCATAGGCTCCCGGACCGAATCGTGAGGGTGCAAGCCATTGAGAAGCACGCGAGGCATTGGACCAACGCCGACGTTCTTGTCTTCGATACATACTTGTGGTGGAGAAGAGACACAATGAAAGTCTTGTAAGTATCCAAACTTGACTCAAGTTTCATAAGACGCATTATTTGTTGGAGTGAGTTGCACGTTTATGATCAAAATTTGGGCAGGTGGGGATCGTTTGGGAGCCCAGATGGAGTGTACAAAGAGATGAAGACGTTGAGAAGCTATGAAATGGCTTTACAAACCTGGGCCGATTGGTTGGAAGTTCATGTGAACCGGTCTAAGACTCAGATTTTCTGGGTTAGTATGTCACCCACTCATGAAAGGTATTATATTAGCATATTTCAGTATTTCACACTTTTCTTGCATTTAATCTTTTCCTACTTTTGGTAACGACATATTACCTAATACTAACTTCATTGAGCTAATGCATCTTGCCAATTGGACTGTCGATCCCATAATTATATGGTTCATCTCATGTAGTTTATTTTCATGTCTCTAAATTAGGCTAGTTATTCCAGCTCACAATAAATAATCCGAATATATCTATAGCCTATAACCTGACCTATATATATCAATCTTTTTTTTTTGAGCCCATATATATCAATCTTGTTAGTGCGTGTAGTTGAAAAGTCTTGATACAGCATTAACATATGTTATTACTTTGTGTGTATACCCTAACAACTCTTATTAAAGGTTTTTTAATGGCTAACGTTTCATTTATATATCTAACATTTAATGTGGTAATTAAGTTATTAGATATTTTGTATCTAGTAAAATCATATGTTGACAATAATGTTTTGGTTTCATTGGGGATTGAACCCTAATCAAACTTTTTTTTATTTGCATGGTGCATTGTTAGATTGTGAATACAAACCAACCTCTGCTTGAGCAATTTTATAAATTTGGAGTTGTATTCAGTTTGTTTGACCCCTTGTAACCTTGTTAATTAGAGGATTAAAACTTTTGATAGAGTTGCTGTAGAGCAAAAGAGGACAAGTGCATTAAGTGAAAACATTACTCTAAAAGGCCGGGCTTAAGATTAACCAACTACATTGACAATGCCATATACCACTAATTTCACATCAACAAATGCCATATATCACTAATTTCACATCAACATCTTCTTTATGTAATTTCAATCCACCATTATTAGTGTAAATGCTTATCATATGGTAAAGGGTATTGATGTTCCCAGAATGTATATGTCGTTCTCGCTAGAACAGTACAGTACAGTTAAACCTCTATAAATTAATAAGGTCGGGACCGGAGTATTTTATTATTTTATAGAGTTATTAATTCATCGATAAATTAATACTTATTAATTTATAGAGGTTTTAGTGATAAAAATATTTCCAATTAAATAATACGAGGTATTACTGTTGAACCAAAAGTAATAGCAACTACAAAAATGATAAAAGTATAGCCAAACTATTAACCTATTTACTAAAAATACAATAGGGACAATAGGGACAATGTCCAACCAAATTTTGGATTATTGGTATTATTGTACATACCTTATACAATAATTATTAATTTATGATTTTATTGGGACCTTATATTTCTATAGTGGTCTTTTGAAAATTTATTATATTATTATCTTATCAAAAATCATCAAATTTTACACTAGCCCAAGTCGGGACCAGAGAAAAATATTAATTTACCGTATTTATTAATTTATCGAGTATTATTTTATGGAGGTTGATAATTTGCATGAATGTGAAAATCATAACACTGAATTCCACAGGAGTGAAGAATGGGGTGCACCAGCAGGCTCAAATTGCTACAACGAGACACAACCAATAACCCAACAAGGGCACTGGGGAAGTGGGTCCGACCCGAAAATCTTACGGGCCGTTGAGAGAACAATTAATAAATTGGGCCAATTGGGCCTGAAAGCCCAACTTCTCAACATAACCCAACTCTCTGAGTACAGAAAAGAGGCCCATCCATCGGTCAACAAGAAACAATGGGAGCCATTAACAGAGGCCCAAATCTCAAACCCAAGTGGCTACGCTGATTGCTTCCATTGGTGCCTTCCTGGTGTCCCTGATACTTGGAATGAGCTCCTCTATGCTCTTCTTTTCAAGTCTTCATGACCACAAAAACAATATTAATGGTGTTTTAATTTTTTCATTATTGTGTTTTATTTTCACCTAAGTAGTCATTGATCTGTCTTGGACACTTTGATTTGTCATAATTAAGACAAACGTTCAAGATAGAAATTCTAATGGAAAAGTATTTTCTCTTGATCATGAACAACAGGGAAAAAAAGACACCAGGTTGGGATGCAACCTTTCAAGGCTAATTTTGTGAGAACACGCAAAAGAAGTCTCCAAAAATAATGACCCTAGGAGACGAACTTTATTGTATAATCTGTACATGTTGTGTATTAATTTGTTGGTCAAAATACTCGTTTATAAGAATTGGACTTTTGTGTTATGAAGGTAAAATAATCTAGAATTGGACTTTATCTATGTACCCATTTAATCCTCTTGACTGTATTATTTCTTAAGGAAAATTCGTTTGTAATTAATCATGCATGATCACAAAAGATGGGTTCAACTCAATTTGCAAAAAACTTACAATGCCACACGATCAATCGACCATATCATATCATATGACAAAAGCATCATGGATCACAAAATACTGAGCGAGTTCAATTCCAAAGACTCGTCCTACCAACGTCGCAACCAGTTTATCAGGATCATCATAGGCCTTGTGCGCTTGAACAATACAATAATGCAAAATTGTGGACGAATCAGCCAACTGATCATCACCTTGTTCAGCCTCCTCAGACCCAGAATGCTCGGTCCAAACCACACAAAAGCTCGTCGGACTAGAGACCGAGACAAACTCCGAGAAAAGCACCAAGGACAAATTCGACCTCGAATGAGACGGCATAGGCAGGCCAGCCAAAGGCCCATGTAGGTACTTGCGCGAGCCCAGGTCATAACAACACAAGTGATTCGACATCACATCTATCCAGAAGATCGCTCGGCCACAAGAAATCATAGCATCAGCATCTACATTGAACACATTTTTTGAAAAGTTCGGGTGCTGAAAGAGTCCCCAGTCCCTAGTGGTGGCATCATAAGTGTAATGATCCTCCGAAAGCCGGCTAGCAAGAAGGATCTTGTCGTGATCGCCTTCTAGACCGCCCCCAAGCGACAATGTGTGGAAGTTGTGAGGGCGGCGGAGGAAGGATTCGACGAATTCCCTAGGATACGGGGACAAGCATCCCCAATCGCCTTTCCCTTGCATCGGGTCCTTAGGCGGTTCGAACACGAGAGCCTGGAGGGATCGCCAGCACCAAAAGTAGACCTTTGCGTCATGGACCGTGATCGACGAGAAATGCCTCCCGAAAGCCAAGCTACTACAATGCCCGTTCCACGTAAAATTGGAATTACCACGGTCGGTAAATTTGGAGGAGAAGTTACGGCAGTAAATCCTATACCAACCGCGGTGAAAGTCTTCGGAGGGCGGATCACGCGGCCGGAGGTGGTGCTGCTGCGTTTTGACGCAGTAGTCGACGACCTCGCGGGTGCGGTCGCGGTCCTCGGTCCATTTCTCGTCGCCAACGTCGAAGGCGGCGTAGTAGGTCGACCGCACGGCCTTGCCCCAGACCAAGGGGCCGTGGTCCGTGGTTGCTAGCTCATCGGGAGCCGGCGATGAGGAGGAGGAGGAGAATGAGAGCTTTAGCCACTTGGTGGTGGAGCCGCAGCTCGTGAGGGTAACGCAGACGCTTTTGGTTGGATGGAGAGCTGATGAGAAGACGATGGATTTGTGATCGTCGGCATGTGACGATGAGAAGAAGGATTTCAGGCCGGATAGTTGTTCCATTTGTGTGAGAGAGAGGGCGATTTAGAGATCTAGGCAAAGTGCATTAAGGTTATGTTTGGTAAAGCGTTAATGGAGGAGAGGGATATGCGGGCTAGATGATTAAATAAAGGAAAAGAAAAATTACCAAAATAATTTTTTTAGGTTGATTAGTTAGAAGGAAATTAGACATATACACTCTCAAAAGAATAAAGAAAAAGAAAATTTTACTTACAATTTCCTATCAAATACCACCTCTGCCGATGGTCTTATGAGTTTTTACATCTTTAAATTGTGGCAAAACGGTGGTTTTGTTTCCAAAGATAGATGAACCGTACCAAAGAATGTACTGTTGAGAATAAACTTATCACACATCGGGAATTAGAAAGTAAATAAAAACTTATCTCACATCAGGAATTAGAACCTAAATACCATGAGCCGATGTGTTGCGCCTATAGTCATATGCATACGGATTGATGTGTGAACTCCCACGTCAGATGTGACCCGCCAAGATTTAACATTTACAACTAGTAATTCAACATGTTTGGAAGCTGGAGCGTCCGGCTTTACAAGAAACTTCTAGCAATCAAAGAAGACCACAACTTTCAAAACAACATTGGATAACCGCTTCAATTTCATATTAGACGAGAAGCGCAGCAGAGATACATTACAACATTACACCATGACAAATGTTCAGGTTTGAATAAATCAGACTATCTCAAAAGTCCCTGATGCATAGAGCAAAACCTGATTAGGGGTTTAGAGGCGAAGAAGAATGATGAGCGCGTAATTGGACAGATGGACGTGATGCAATGTGATCAGCAAAAGGAGACGCGTGCAGTTGTCTGCAGGGTCACTGCATACAAGGATGGAATACATTTCACGGTTAGTGGGAATCAACATTAGGAATCAGAATATTTTCAACTACACTCAATGAAAAGTGCAATAGAACAAGCATATGCAACAAGGTTTAATGAAACATCAATAAATTTATTCTTTAGCTTTTCACATAGGGAACATGATCATCAAATGACGGCCTGTCTTTTATTGCCCTGATAGAGATGATGAGGAGTTCAAAATCAAAACTCACAAGCCAAATTCTATAACAATCTCTCCTTTCTTCTCTCAAAGCCAAACTCAACTAACTCACGTACAGATTTTGAAAAAGAAAGCGATCATGAAGACTAAAGAATGAGTGGTCAATCAAGGTATGCATGCAAGCATATAGACATGAAATACAAGAGAAATTTGCAGCCAAATCGTTAAACAATGTAAGACCCTAACCATGAGGCAATACTCAAGAATCTAAAGACTAGTAGTATGTCATCAAAATATCAAATGACTAATTTGTTGTCAAAATAAGTTTACAAAAACCTTGAAATACATGAAAAGTGATTACATTATATGCATCTCAAGGATTCCATAAACATAATTTCACTACAAAAAAAAAACTAGGCATAAAGGATCCTAAAGAAAGATAGCTCAGGGAAACTACATAATGGTATATTACCAATTCAATATACTGTATCACTAACACACTGCCCCACTAAACTAAATGGCAAAGGAAAAACTTCATGAATAGTTCAATAGGTGTCAACTGCCAAGTGGCCTCCAGCATGGAGGTCGAAGAAGGTTGTCTGACTTTAATCTATTACAAGGGAATAAAAACTTGGCCTCACGGCATTTCGAGTTTCTTTGAGCTCACAACTTATAACTCTAAATTTCCACATCTTTACGTTCTGTAAGATTTACTCTCTCAAACTGCAATCTCATGCATTATATTGAAGTGAGATATGCTTTTATAACGAACTTCTATCAAAAGATCATATACATGAACAACCTGCCAGCATTAGCTGGAGAATGGGGACATGTCACAGATAAATGCATGCCCCCTGTACAGGTGACACAGCATTACTCAGTAGTGAATCAACTTCCCATAGTTTAAAAGGAATGGTGAAGCAAACAGCAAAGGACATATTGCTAGTGGCCCTGATGATTTTGGTAATTTCATGAGTCTCATCAGCTTCTCTTAACAAGTTTCCTATCTCATTGTAATTGAAAGGCTTTAAATTGTTCCCCTGCTTGACTCTAATCTTTACTACTGAATTTGGTTTATCTTAAATTATCCTAAACAAATTGCACAAAAGATTCCTTCATAAACAATTCCTACAAAAGAAGAGTCCTGCTATCTGCTCACATCCTACACAATGCCCACAGATGTTAGACATAGTACATATTCATGTACAACAAGCAACACCAACATACTCACACAATTGGATGTCGACATAAGGATCAAGAAATTAATGAGAACGCACCTGAATATACAACAAACAATACCGCCATTATTTCCATTTTATCACTCAAGTCCTGCAACCTTGTGCCTTAGCCTCATATTGCTTTGTTCCTAGCAAAATCCAAAGAAGCAAATAAACCAAATCATATTTCAATCCTTACTTTTATATCAGGATATGATTATACTAATCGAGGTAGAGAACACAACAATCTACAAGCAACATTTTGATCACAATTTCAACACAATGCTCAGCAGAAGTATGAATGATATCAACCCAATGCTCACAATCTCTGGATTGTGCTCACCTGCTGAAGCACCTTAGAAGAGGAGCTCTCCACAAGCCTAGCCAAATTATCAAGCTTAGCAAGCATTTTCTCATACAAGTCCTCCAACCCGGACGTATAACTTGTAGCCTCAGATCCCAACAACTTGCTCAGGCTCCCAATCTCATGCCCTTCCGCATACAAATTCAATTGACTCTGATCCTTAGACAGCTGCTTCAAATGGCTAAGCTTATCACTCTCGTTCCCATCCTCCCTCATAGGAGACCCCCTGACTTGGCAAGGCAGAAGCGGAAAGTCCGAATTAGGGCAGAATGAGCTATAATGGCCACGGAAAGCAGGGCCAATGTTGATCAGGTGCAATGGCTTGGCGTCGAAGGAGTTGTTGGAGGCTCGAAACTGGTAGGCGCGGTATTCATGGGTGTGGATTAGGGTTTGGTGATCCGGAAACGGCGGCGTGGCGAGGAGGAGGAAGATGGAAGGGGAGAAGGCGGAGGAGGAGGAGTCGTCGTTGCGGAAGGGGGAGGAGAACTCGGATCTGGACGAGAGATCCTGTGAGACGGAGAACTCGCGAAGAGAAGGACGGAGGAAGGATCGGCGACGGGAGGAGAACCAGCCGAGGAGGTGGAGGGAAGGGGAGAGGCGGAGGAATCGGCGGAGGGAGGCCTCGTCGATTTGGCCGGCGGAGTTGTAGAAGGAGGCGGTGGTGCCGGAGGAGAAGAAGTCGGTGACGGCGGCGACGAGAGTGGGGGAGGAGGATTGGTCGGCGGGAGGATCGTCGGAGAGGGAGGAGGGGGTGATGAGGGAGACGTGGCCGAAGAGGAGGCCGTCGGTGTCGCCCGGGGAGGAGGAGCAGCGGTGGAGGAGGGAGGCGAGGATGGCGCCCGGAATTGTGACCTTCTGCAAGGGTTGCTCTTCCATGGCGGATTTCTCTTTCTAGTGCGCCAAGAAGAAGGGGGCGAGGACGATCTGTTAATTAGGACTTTGTTGGTTGTACAAAATGTGCAGGGTTTTTGTGAGAGAGGAAAATGCTGTGATTAGTGAAATTATGGATACTAGGTGTAACCCCCTACCTTTAACGAGATTTGAATAAAATTTATATTTAATTTTTCAAACTATAAATAGTACGGTAATCTTATATATAAATAAAATCAATATATATTATAAAAGCCGACCGTTTTCGAGCCACCACGTTGATTCTGACCCCACTTTATTAATTGATTTTAATGTTTTTCCTTATTCAACTCAACGGATAATAAAAATTTTATATCTATTATTTTCATTAATTATTTAATCTTTATTATTTGTAAAGCCTTATAGCTATCTTTCTGACTTAATATCTATCTCTTTTTTTTGTATTAAAGATTTGGACGCAAAAAAAAAGTCCAGTTGTTTTTGCCCATATTTATCCAGTATCACAACTGGTTTCATAATATCCATCTTTTTATGTTTTCATATTTTATGATCCATATTTATCCGGTTTATTTTTTGGTAGTTATAATTTTCCAATTCTGTAATGTTTTTGGTCGGCATTAATACAAATTTGAAGCAAATGAACTACGTGATTAAAAAATTATCATATGAACTATTTTAGAAACAAAACTCTTTTTCATATTTATGAACTATTTATAACAGCAAAACTCTTTTTCATACATATGAACTATTTTTTGCCCACATATTTTCATGAGCGTGTATTCGTGATTATGTAATTTCTTTCCGAGATCTTTTTATCCAAATATGAACATGATTGGGTTCCACCGAGATCTTCCATCATTTTCAAACCTTCATGTTAATTTTGGTCCCACTTAATATTGAATAAATTATAAATTATTTATTTTTGAATAATTATAAATCCTTATTAATTTAATAATTAAAAAATTCTCATATGTCTTGATCTAATTACCATATATCAATATATCAAAATAATATCTATATCCATAATGTGTCAAAATAATATCCTATATTTATAAACTATCCAAATAAAATCTATCGATACAATCTATCAATATCATATTAGTTAAATGAGCAAAAAACAAATATCATACTAATTAAGAAAATATTTAGATTTACCCTAAAAGAATCTATCAAAATAATATCTATATTTACAATCTATCCAAATAATATCTATCACACAATCTATGAATATCATACTAATAAAGAAAATAAATGTTTATAAATTTAATAATACAATGTATACAAAATAAGTTTTATATTTAAGACATAGTCGTACGTGGTACGACGGGCTAATCTAGTTTATATATAATTAACATTGTTTTAAAATACATAATTATGATTTTTGAGAAATTAGTTGTGATCATATTCATTTTGTAAAATAAACATTACGATGAATTAAAATAATAAACTATATACAATCAAGTTTTTAATTAAGAAATAAAATACTAATCAATATTTTAATTAAGAAATAAAATATGTTGATTATTTGAAAATAATATATATTAACAAATATATAGTCATGGAAATCTTTCATTTCTTAATTAGTATCTTAATCAAAATCTTATAGATAAATATGATTGGACTTAATTAATAAAATATAATAGTTTATAAACAATCTCTATATTTACCTTTATGTTGTATTCATTCCATTTTCGATGGGATGCAAAAAAACAATTCGACTCCGACTAACTTAAATGAGCCAAGTTATAGACATATGGGTCATTATACATACGAAAATAAGCAGATTTTTGAAAATGTGTATCAATCTGAGTGAATCCATGAAGATGTATATAAAAGTCAGCTAGAACAAGAGTTGGTACATAGTCTATCGTTTCATTAAAATTTATCTAAAATTGTTAATATTAATGCACTTTAGGTTCACCCATTTCAATTTATTTATTTTAATTTATACGCTTTATATTTGTAAATTTGAAATATATGCGCTTTAAATAATGTATTTTGTAGAGTATTCAATTTTCAGATTTTTTGAGTCAATATACATACGTAAATGAGCCGACTGGTGAGAATGTATATCAATCTAAGTAAATTCATGGAAATATATATCAAAATCAGACAGGAAAAGAACCGGTATGTAATCTATTATTTCATTAATTATCCAAATTTTACTGAGCAAAATTTATGTCTATTTACTAAATTTATGCTTAGGGTTATATCATTATAATTTATAAAAAATCGTTAATATTAATGCACTTTAATTTCACCCATTTCAATTTATTTATTTTAATTTATTCACTTTATATTCTTAAATTATAAATATATGGGCTTTAAATAATGTATTTTGTAGAGTGTTTATTTTTAAATTTTTCCTGTGACTTCAAAAATGATAATGAGTGGTTGGATAAGGAGAGTTTGGAGAAATGAGAAAAAGATGTAAGATGGAGTTTGAATATGGCGTTGACGATTCAAAAGTCATGGATTACAAAGTTCCGATTAGGGTGTGCGCTATCAGGAACATACCAGCCAAAAAGTTAAGGACAAATTTGGTGTTATTGTGCCAAACTTGCAAGCCGGTGACAATCTAAGAACAAAGATACGCTCTAGAAAGATTGGCTGCCCGTTCGAGTTAATTGGAAGGCGAAATCAACGTAATCATGTTTGGCGTCTAACAATAAAACGTGGTCACCATAATCATGAACTAGACACCCTAGAGGGATATGCATTTGTGGGTCGTATGACCGATGAGCAAAAGGATGCAAAACAATTAACTCTTGCTCATGTGCATCCGAAGTTTCTTATGGTAGACTTACGCAACAAGTTTCCTGGGATTACAACATTGATGAAGCAACTACATAGTTTTCGACGTTAAGTGTTAAAGGTAGACATGGGCACGATGATGGTAACCCAATTTGCATTCAATTACTTGCAGAAGAATGAGTACTGCTTGGATTATCGTATTGTGGAGGGAAGCGATGCGATAGGCAATATGTTCTTTGCCTATTCGAAATCTATGAAATTGTTGAAGTTGTTTCCATACATCGTGATTATGGACACGACGCACAAACTAACATGTAAGTGAACACTGTGATTATTCTACTTCACAAATTATATATGTTTGCTCACATTAAGTTTTTTTAATTAATTGCAGGTATAACATGCCTTTCTGTGAGATGATGGGATTTACTTACACCGGACATATTTTCAACATTGCTTTTACATTAATGGCAAAATAGATGCAAGGCCACTACGAGTGGGTATTATCCTAGTTGAAATGTGCTCTTCAATAAGGTAGGAGAGATGTCAGAGGTTATAGTCACAGACAGAAATGTGGCCGAGGTAAACGTTGTTGAGGTAGTTTTCCCCGATGCCACCCATTTGTTGTATTAGGTGCATATTTAGCATAACTGAAGAGCATATGCTCTCGGACAGGGGCTTTCTGACCGGATAGCGGATTGGTTCGCGAATAGAGTCAAAGACTTGTTCAATTATACTACCATGGCAATCAAGTGATATATATTCGCCTTTCTTTACATCCTTACCTAAGTATAGCCATATCCCACCATCAGGACCATCAAAAGGTACATCAGATCCGCCACCACCACCACCACAAGGGCAATCAAGTGATATATATTCGCCTTTCTTTACATCTTTACCTAAGTATAGCCATATCCCACCATCAGGACCATCAAGAGGTACATCAGATCCACCACCACCACCAGGGCAATCAAGTGATATATATTCACCTTTCTTTACATCTTTACCTAAGTATAGCCATATCCCACCATCAGGACCATCAAAAGGTACATCAGATCCGCCACCACCACCACCACCACCAGGGCAATCAAGTGATATATATTCGCCTTTCTTTACATTTTTACCTAAGTATAGCCATATCCCACCATCAGGACCGTCAAAAGGTACATCAGATCCACCACCTCCACCTCCACCTAAGGAATCGAGTGATGAAAACAAAACTATATATCCACCTCTTTTTTCGTCTCTACCTAGGAGGGTTTCCCCATCATCTGGACCATCATCGGATCCACCACCGCCACCATCGACAATAGCAGCCTGTGTAAGTTATGGTATATGAGTCTTTCTTCTCATAAATCATCAAATGAAACACAAGATCCCTGACTCCACCAAGGCGATAAGCCGATATAAATTCGCATATTTATTCACTACTAGAGTCGTTTTTATATTAACAATAAACTTTGTATTGTGTTCTTAGTCTAATTTAAACCTTGCAGTACTTGTAAGAGCATCAGTAAGTCAATAACAATGCATCTGCTACAATGTTATACATCCATATTTGTTTCATTTCTTTCCATGTCACATCACTCATGCATTTCAATTTAATTATACTCACATCCATGCACCTCTCTATTTTTCTAATTCTCAATATCTTTTATTCTCTTCATATATAATTACTTATAATACACCAATATAAAATATTGTTATGGTAATATTTATGCTTTTTTTAAATGTGTAAAGTATCTAAATTTGCCAACTTAAAAAATATCGCATTTAATTGGTCATTTACCACAAAGCACAACATGCATAGCTTAAATGTATTACGACACGTTTCACCGGCCTAATAAAGTTGAGCAGATGCACCTTATACCGTGATGGTTGTAGATGGTCTAAGTTGCAACTATACATAATCTAATATATTGACATTGTACGGAAGTATCTATCGGAGTGGAAGTATTTGTCGAAGAACCAATTGAACAATGAATCGGTATGTAATGACTGCTCGTTTCCGTGAGGAATACTGAGCTTCGTCGGGCGGGTTATGTACGACTGATTGACTCAATTGAGGGTGCACGTTGAAGGAGTTTATAACCACGTTATTGATCTCTTTCTGTTTGGATCCTCAAAGATAATGCATCAAGGCTTTTTAAATTTGTCATGTGTTGATTCAGTTTACAATACAAATTTCTTCCAGTCTGTTTCTAGTGTTGAAGATACTCTCATGTAGTGTAGGTTCATCTTCAGGGGTAAAAAGAAAAGGAGTCATGTTTATGGAAAGATGGTTTGAAATTTTGAATGTTGATAATGATAACTTTCTGGACTAATGTAACTATTGACTTAAAACATCCGCAACAAAAGAACACATTAAAATGAGTTGCAAATGCTCTTGCAGTTATGAAACTCTTCAAATGTAGACCAATCTGAAAACATGGTTGAGCTTGAATTTTGGAACATTTGGAATAAAGCTTGTAATAGCTTTGGCCGCACTGGTTCAAAGAGTTGATGAATCGCCTTCAAACATGATACTCTACGTTTGCTAATTGTTTTCATATATCAATTTCATTTTCCATGCATCCAAAGAAAGAAATCCTTATACGAGACTCATCCAGTTATTAGAAAGCCCAGATGTAATTCCAAAAACTCAATATGTAATTATGTATCATCTATTGAGTTTTAACCTCATCCCTTTCAACTGTAAGTAAATTCTATCAAAACCTCAATGTGTATAAACCTAACCGACCATCTGATAGGCAACAGAGAATACAAGTTCCTAGCAAAAAGTCAGATCTGCAACCCTTCAGGCTTCTGAAGACACGTACACAATATGCACAACACTTGTACAGCATGCCATACATACATGCACAAACTCAGATCTCAATGTAAAGGACGATCATGCAAGAAGGGTACTTGTCAAATCTGGCTCTGAAATCTTAAGAGTGAAAATAATGCCAGACTTCACCAAAATGCAGCCAAATGCCCAAATTGGTGCCAATACTTGCAAATGAGGCAAGTTGGAAGCAAATCAAACCAGACTGGGGGAATTGTAGAAAACCTAAAGCAAAAATCCCTTGCCCCAAAAACTCTGAGCTATAATATTGCTACATAAAAATCAGAATCAAACAGGTAAAGTGGATTTATATTTACAATACAATGCAAGCTGAATATCAAAGTTTGGCTTAAGTGAGTATATACAACTTGCTAAGAGAAGCAACGTGAATCTCAGCTATAAGAAGAATGCATAAGAAAAAAGAAGACTAAGAACAAAGAAAATCTGCAATAGAGAACATTTGGTGAAGAATGGACATAGCTGACAATGGATAAGCAAAGGAACTAGGAACAAGTTCAAGACTCTCAACGTGCAATCTTGTCCTTCAAATCCCTTTGATTAATAATAACACAGATTCTACTCGATATCTTTCAAGAACAAAAACGAACTAAGAACAAGTTAACAGCTAATGCAGGATTTCTGGATAAGTTTTGAGTCGATGGGATTATTCAATATTGCCAGAGAGCATTGTATAATTGGAAAAATCCAGATATGAAGTAGCCACAGCTGCTCTTGATTGTAAAGAGCAAATCTCAAATGATCAAACACAGTAGAGGACATTGATATTATAGTATCTAAAAGAACAAAGAATTACAATCACCGAAAACGAAATCTGCGTATCAAGTCTCTTTTGCCGATCTATATAACACAGACAAAAGTAAAAATTTCAACTAGATCAGGGAAAATCTCTTTCTGTACCACGAAATCATGCATCCAAACCTCTACAGATTCAGTAATTACCATGCACAGACCAGATCTGAAGATCAATCAAACGCGAGAGGCGGCGACAACAGAGGGAGCGGCGGCAGCGGCGTTCTTGGCGGCGCCACCGATGAAAGAGAGGAAGCCGGTGGAGGCCTGGTCCTGGTCGTCCAAGAACAGATCCTCCGGAACCCTAAACGAACCGTGAGCGGCGACAATGGCGACGCCGATGAGGAGAGCAGAGATCAGGACGGATCCGACGCTGGTGAGGAAGATGACAAAGACGCTGCCGACGACGAGGATCCCTAGGGTTTCGCGCTCGGAGAAGGAGCGGCCGAAGAGGTTGAGCGGCTGGTCGGAGGGGCGGAAGAGGTAGCAGAAGATCCAGGCGCAGAGGAGGCCGAGGAGGAGGATCAGGGATCCCGGATTGGTAAGGAGGGAGAAGGCGAGGACGACGGCGATCAGGGAGAGGTAGTTGACGCGGAAGTAGGAGTAGTTCCGGCGGAGGCGAGCCACGGCGTCGGTCACGTTCTCCGGACGGGAGAAGGCGGAGCGATCGGCGAGCTCCGACCACGGACGGCGCTGAGAAAGGCCGTCGCGGACCTGAGAGGAGATGCTGTTGAGGAAGGAGCGGAAGGCGGGGGTGGCGATCGGCGGCTGGGACTCGGCGGAGGAGGAGACGGCGGTCGTGGTGGCCGGGGCCGCCTGAGGGACGGAGATCGGGAGGATCGGAGGAGCGGAGGACGCCATTGTTGGGGGAGAGATCGAGTGTCGGCTTGGATTTCAGATCTGAGAGAGGGGAGTTTGGAGAGGAAAGAATGGGGGGAGAGAATACAAATAGTGGGGAGTCGTGGTTGAAATTGGAAAGAGACGCGTATCTTCGGAGTAAATTTAGTAATTAAAAATTAATTAAATTTTGCTTCGTCGGTAAGGATAAAAGAGTTGAAGGGGATTTGTCAACCGCGTGACGGAAAGTTCGTTGTTGGGTGATTTTCCGTGACTTGCCCATCCTCATTTACGGTTGTTGTTCCTCTAATAATATTAGGCCAATATCAAGGATTTGACAATTCAGATCACAAATAATTATATTTTAAATAACCCGATTTAACCGCTGACTTTATGATACCGTGTCAAGAACTTCCCATCTTTTAACTCCTCTCATTTAAACTAAATTTACTTACATTATATCGTGTTCGATTATATAAAGGGTCAACAACAGTACAACACAAGCTCAAAATTCAAAAAGAATGAAGAAATGACTTCAACCAAAAGAAAAAGAATGAAGAAATGATAATACATTCAATGCCACGCTCATGCTGCTTATTTTGATACAGGATGATAATCCACCGACACCACCGAACGAGCGAAGGGAGATTAATGAACACAGTTCTAACCTCTATGTGAACAATTTAACAGACTCCACAGCCTTAGGACATCTAATCAAACGGCATCTATAGAAGGTTTTAGCTATCTTCTCCCACAACTATAGAATGCTAAAACCTTCGCAACAGAGCGTGCAACTCACATTCAAAAGTCAGTCTAGCCAAGCAAAGTCTTGAACAAGTTGGGATTCTGGCTGCACGGGGTTACTCCCATTTCTCTTACAAGTTCATCTTTTTGCAGCAAATCCACGTTTTTGGCACCGACACCATTATTGTTGGTATTTGGTGACCCAAATAAAAGGGTGTTTTCATTGTCCATTCTCAAACTTGAGCTAGCACCGGTTGCCTCTAGAAGGCCTTCTAGTTGATTAGTAGGGTCAACCGAAGCAATAATACCGGTATTTGTAGGTTCATCTACATCAAGCAAGTCAGGAGCTGGCAGAGTAGGAGTAAATCTCTCTTCCATATCACATTTGGCAACATCATGCCCGGCTGACATTGTGCGCTTCTGAATAGAAGACGACGCTCTTTCATCTTTTGATATTCCTCCAAATAATGAAGCAGCAAGCTTTTGCTTCTCCTTAGGGACTTCAATTTGAGGCTTCGTTGAATCATATGAGATGTCACGTCCTGCGTGTGATGTAAAGCTTGAGGCAGGCGAAGAATGAGTTGGTTGACCCCACTTCTTCTGGACCCCGTCAAGCTTGAGTCTTACTTCATTGGACACTACATCTCGTGCTATTACAGATCCTGCTGAGGTGGTTTGGTGGATCTCTCTAATATATGAAGATTTGGGTTCAGGAACAAGTTCAGTGGAAGAAATGTGTGGAACAGGAGCCTTTGGTGGTTCATAGGCCTCAAATCTGAGGGAGTGTGTTGAAGCCTCGCGGCTGCCTGATACTCTGAAGTCGCTTATACTGGATATACCAGAACGCTGGCTTTCAGGGATATAGGGTCGAGCACCATTTTCCATTGACTGGTTAATGTAGCTGTCAAGGAATGAAAGATTAACATCAGCCTGAAAGCAAAATTGCAAGAACCAGTGTTAAGATATGTCATAAGTCATGGCAGATTTGTTCGAACGTCGTTAAAACAGATTGATAAGTTGAAAATTCAACAAAGTAAAGCATATATAAAATGGCAGTGATAGAATTGAAGGCAGTCTGTCATCAGCACAGAAAGGTATTCAAGCTTACCTCAATATCTTCACAGCTAGCATCCAATGGCATTATACTTCCGGCAGCATGAGAATCTAAGCTAATGAGAGCTTGTATTTCATATGCACGTTGCTGCAGATCTGTTGAGTGGGATGCCTTCATATCTTCAATTAGTGATTGACACTGAGAAAAATGGATAGAGCAAATTTGTTACTCATAGAGTAGCATATTTTGAAAGTCACCATCAAGTTTGGACTTCACAGCAAAAGTTGCCAAGTTCAACAATGATTTATCCATCCTATGTATTTAATTAAGAGCCACTATCTTCTACCCAAGATCATTCATGAAAGCTGGGAAGATTTTTAAATAACTTTTCTTCAAGAAAGGAACTTGTAACTAACATCAACAAAATTGGTGCAAATATGCAATGATTTTATCCAGCTTCCCCACATATTATTATTTATTTCCTAATTTGGTTACCATTGCACGAAATTGAAAATAGTAAAACTAAATTGTGAAAGCTCTTTAAATTGGAGATTTAATGTTATCTTTTGAAGTGGGAGGCTTCTTATGAAAGATCTCTAGCTCTTGCAATGGTATAGTTGTAAAATGAATGTGAAATACAGCGAATGTATGTTACTATTTAGGCTCAAATTCAATAGATAAGAAGAAGCTACCTCAGGAAGAATGTCCGCCTTTCTTCCAGCTGCCAGTTCAAATGCCATTATCTTCATAATCGCTGTAATAGCATACGCCTTCAAACCAGATAGTCAAGGCAGGGATGATTAGCAACTGGTGTCATGACAGAGTACAACTCTTAAAAGGATAATTATTCGAATTTCTATTATAACAAATTTTGCTTCTCCTGTAGAAGTAATAAATTAATATGATCATGACAGCTCTAACATGCACAATTTCCCAAAACTATTATTGGATAAAAATGACATAGGTAAAAGACTCTCCGAGTACCTTTACATTATCATCACTTGAATAAGCCTCTGCTACATCACACAACTTTCCAGTAATATAAGCAGCAGAATATTTTCCATCAGTAGTTCCATATTCTCCCAAGACCCAGCAGATGACCTGTATCGAAGTATAAGTAGCAAATGAGCACAAACAAAACCAAGCAAATAAAACCTACCCTGTCCATACTAAAGAAACCGATTTCCGACCAAAAAAATAATAATAAAGAAACCGATCAAAAAAAAAAAAAGATATGAACATTTTCAAGCATAGATGAGACCCAGAGATGCCAGAACTTACTTGAAGGAATACTGATGGAAGCTTTGGCGCTACAACAATGCCTAAATACGACTCCACCTGCAAAATGAGCAACCAGGGAGGAATAAAATTTACAGACAATCTGACTATATAAATAGTGATTTCTCATGCATTCCAACCATTGCTCCACTATTTATCTGAAAAGGATAGGAAAATTTAGAAAAACAAGACTGACTAGCATCAAGAAAATTGAGGGTCACTGAAAACTCGTGATTTTTTTTCACAGACAAGACTACCAATCTTATTGACAGAAGATATTTTATCGTGGAGAGGACAAAACATAATGCATCTGCAAAAGAGGCAATAAAGCCAAAGTCATGATTTTTTTTTTATCATCTCCAGTGGCCGTGGTAGCAGACAAGTAGGGAAATCTTAGAATCTGAAGGGACAATGGAAGGACAAACTGAAGCAGGTGTTTATAGATAGTAAGTTAGGGGGGAGAAATCAGTAGCAGTTAAAAGATAAGGCAGGGGGCGATAATATATTTGCAAGATATCAAACACATGAAAAGAAATACCACTGGCGGTTCAAAAATAGGCAGGACAAACTACTCTTTTTTGGGGGTACTTAACTACATGTACATTTTGGGGGCAGCTAATGCTGATTTTTATTCTTAACAATGCCTAATTTCAAGCAGCAAGTGTGAAGTTTCTTACAGGATTGCTAAACTCAATGAATCATCAGTAACAGTAAAAGCTACCAGAGAGAGATTTTAGGGGAAACATATGTTTAGTTGAATAGAAAATTTCCCTACACTTTCCAACATTTAGCATACATGAAATCAAAAATTTTCCTACATTTTTGTAATGGATAAGAACCTTGACCTTTGAAATCCACATGTTGATATAGGATCAAATAGGAGCTGACAAAAAATAAATGCTACAGCTACATAGAAAACTGAAACAGCATATCTCAGAAGCTCCATATGCTAAATTCTATTTGGAAAGTACATTCGGCCAAATGAATTATATATTATATTATCTTGGTAACTAAGAAGGTGAGAGAAACATACAGCAGACAGCTTCAGCAGACTATCTGCACTGTCATCATCCTCCCCAAATCCTTCGGCAATTAAACGCATTAAGTTGTGAGCCACCTTGACGTTTACCAAATTGCCAGCATGTTCAAATACCTTGTTCATGGTCTGTAAACAGAAATCATTGGCATTTGGCAAAAAAGTTTAAGTGTACCAAAGAATGAAATGTGAATTCACATACCTGAATAAACCATTCATTAGTTGGAGCAAATTGCTCAGCAAGTTCAACACAGCGTGATGCTATTTCAATCTTATTATGGGTATCATTGATGTTTATCATGTAATCAATCATTCGGTCAACAATCACTTCCACATTAGATGACGTGGTCATTTTGTAAAGCAGTTCAAAAGTCTTCCGCTTAAGTGTATCATCTGGATCCTGTTCACATTGCAATAAAAAAGTTGGTGACAATGAGGAAACTGTACAAAACAAAAATACAGATTGGATTTGTTCCTACTGATCAGATTATAATGAAACTACATCAAAACACAAGCATAGTAGATAAGGGAACTATTAATATCACAAAGGATACCTACAATCATTTCCATCGTTCCAAATAAACAGTTTCACCAACCAAAATGATGATATCAGGAGTTTAGAACCAAGAAAGGAAGTCTCATTCCATATATATATATATATATATATATATATATATATATATATTCAAAAAACTCATACCTGAAAACTTACTAAAAAAACCCACTAAGACACCAGTTGTAGCATCTTCTTTCTTTTTAAAGCAGAAACCAATTCCAAGAAAGTGAGCTTGGCTTAATAAGTTGAAATGAGGTATAAAAACATGCTTGCAGCTGAGGTTCTGTTTGTGGAACTGATATGCAAAGTTTCTTTGAAAATTAAAACCAACTTCATGCCAGCCAAGTATGATCACCTTCTAAGCATTTGGAGTTGTTCCAAGGAACTCTAACTGGAACAGACAGATTACCAAACAGAAATTTCACTCTAGGTCTATCCATTCACAGATTGAACTAAGCCCTTAAAAAAAATCCTTATTTTTTCCACCAAAATCAAAGAGCCTGCATAACTCTCTCTAAAGTGCTTTCTTCAATTTTAACCAAATTAAGCACAACTTCTGTGAAATTCTTTTGAAATAAAAGAAATTCAATGTATCTTTCAGTTGAACATAACTTACATATATATAGCTACCTGCTATATTAGGAAAGTATAAATTACCTCTAGGCAATCAATAACTGCTAATTGATGTTGTTCAGCAACTTCTGGGTTAATCCTTACTAATCGACCAAGGGCATCAATTCCCATATATTTCAAGTTATGACTATTGCTCTGCTCATGAAACAGAATTGCAAATATGAGAATGAAGGAACACCAGAGAAATTTAGTATTCCCCAGCACACAAATAGAAGAAAATGTCGAATATGCATACCTTCAGAAATCTAGATATTGCATCAGCTGCAGCTCCAAATAACTTAGAGTTGGGATAGATTGCTGCGACGCAACACACACTTTCATACAGTACAGCATTTGCAATGTTGCTTAATTGATCACACCTTCTGACTATGTCACCAACAACAGTGTACATTTGCCCACTTGCATGCTTGTCACCTCTGCCCAACAATGCCAGTATCTTCAGCAACTTGATCTGTACATAATAGAAATATCAAAAGTTCCAACAAAAAAAAAATAGAAATATCAAAGAAGTAACCCTCTGGATAGCCAAAACTATCAGTATCATATGGGCATAAGTGATAGCCTCCTTAACCAAGAAAACCCACAATAATGACAAATACATCAGGGATAAGCAGCAAAAGACAGCACAGCATAAAGCAACTAAGACCCCATGTGAAAAATGATCAATGATAAAGTCCAAAACATATATATAAGCAGAAATCAAGAGCACTGTGTTGCAAAAGGTATAGACACCCATGATGCAGAATTAGGTGGAGACAAAACCGACGTACGGGATATAAAGAAATGCTACATTACATATTCTTTGGACAGATGAATGTGAACTTTGAAATTAATTAACAGCATGTACCTGTATAAAAGGAGCAGGCATCTGACGATAATCATAAGATTTGGGCAATCTGCGTTCAGATACTTGCTTTAAAATGCTTACAAAACTTATCACCAGATCCTTGTAGGAATTCGGATCTGAAGTGATTATGTCAAAAAGGGGGCAAAGTGCAGCACCCATGACTCCTGGATCATTATCAGAGAGCCTCTGCAACAAAAGGGGCCGAAACAATATTATCACACGTACAATTTACTCCTACAATAAGTCAAACAAACATCTGAGATTAATAAGGGTATAAAAATGGGTATCACACACAACGGTTCATCTAACACAAGCATATACAAGCATACATAACTGCATGACATTGAACAATGAGCACAAGTGCCTTTGTATATTTGTCATTCAACTTATCCTATTTACCTATTACCAATGCAGATATAGTGTTCGACATCAAGGTGTTGCAGCTGAAAACAAATGCAGGAAAGTACTTAAGATAACAGCATGGCCATTCTTTAGATTGAGAGTGATGCAGAGCTTATTCCCTTTTCCACTATATCCCTAGTTCACAACTCTAACAATCCTTTATTCGATTTTAAAAACTAACACAGCCCAATGCCATTATTCATGCATAATACTCACCTTTCGAAAATTTGACAGAAGATGAGACACCGAAGCAGGAGACCGCTGATAAAACCTATGAAGCGCCATGATTGCCTTCTTCCTGACAGACTCCTTCGGGTGCCTGATCAGCTCCACCACCTGAGAAAGCACAGCCGGGATCGTCTCCTCGTTAATCAGCCTACAAACCGCATTCAAGGCGGCGCAAACCACCAAGTAATTGTCCGATTTCAAGTCCTTCTGAATCGTATTCACAATCAAGATGATGAGATCGTGGTCCTCGTTCAAGAACAGAGTAACAGCCAAGTATCCGGTCCGCTTGAGGGGAATGCTGTCGTCGTGAGCCATCTTCACGGCGTGAATGTAGCCGAACGAGGCGTCGTGATCTAGCATCTCGACATACACGAGCCGAATTATGAACTCCTTCATCTGGCGCCTAGGGATTTCAGGCTCGGCTATCCGGCGCTTTAGGGTTTCGATTTCGGCGACTACGATCCGGTCCTCTTCGGCCTTGGATCTGGCTTCGCCAATCGATTTGACTAGATCTAGGAACTCCTTAGACTGCCCGAACACGCTTTGAGAGCTCGCCATGGCAAGCTCCCAGCCAATTGTCTTCAGCTGCTCCAGTTTATTGCTCCTTTTGAAGTTCTCCCACCTTTGCGAAGCGATGGAAGACGGATTGAGAATGCCAATGGCGGTTGTGTGTGGCGGGCAGTAATGGCGGTTTTGTGACGGAGAGAAAGAAAGTGGAATGTGAAGTTCGTTGAGGATGGAGGAGATGGGAGAAGGAAAGCGGAGGAAAATCGAGAGGGATTTGGTTTCGGTTTGTCGCTTTTTGCCTCCATGGCACGATGGCGGTGATGTGCGTTAGAGGTTTCAGCGCACGTGTTTCGGTCACATCATACACGCGGCAAAAAGACAGAAACTGTCATCAAAAAGTGGCAACGGTTGAATTTGCTTCGCCACATAGCCCATCAATGATCAAACACGTTCGGCTCGAGGGTGATAACGAAACTGTGAGGTGGTTCTACAAGCCATCAGATTTGTCGTTGGAAATCAAGAGAATTATATCGGATTCTCTCATCCTTATACTAGATTTTGAGACGGTCCAATTTTCTCATGTGGGTCGTTTGATCAACATTGTGGCCGATAAAATCGATAAAATGGTCCATAGTTTTTCGAATGATCACTTTCAAACCATCCAAAACTTCTTGTTCTCATCCGCACGGATGCTCTAAGACGACCTTCCTGACCGGAGGTCCTCCTAATTCTCACATTTTCAAAAAAAAAATGTTCGGCCTTGGCCTTATTCGGTTAGGACACCAAGCCTATTGTTAGTTAAATAATATAATATATTTATTATTGTAAATATTATATAATTAAAGAGTCAATACTAAAATTAAAAGAAGAAAATGGGCAAGTAGAGAATTTTCAACGATTAATGGCAAGTTTGGATTGTAACAAAAATAAATGAACCTAGTTGATTTTCCAATTTTGCTTCAGGTCAAATAAAAAGTCAGACGCATACCACTCCAATCTTATCCGTGTATCTTGTCATCACTCATCTTCTCATCACCCAATATGTCATCACTTAAATTGTCGTCACATCTTGTTATTAGACTTGTGAATCAGGTTATGTCGGATGGGTTCGGGTCAGAAGAAAGATGGAAGAAGGAAGAAGAAAGAAGAATTGTTTTATCTTCCTTAATAGATGAAGGAGCGTGCCCAAATTAGAGAAATGAAATTAATCACATAATGGGGCAAGAGAGAGGATAGTGTTGGAGCATCCAAGGTATTGTGTCAAATAACGAAAAAAAAGATTTTCAAATTTCAATCAATATTGGCATATAAGGTACTAAAATTTTACCATCAATCTAGATAATTTGCTCAAACATAATATTCCATACACAAGGGCAGACCTAGGGGTGGGCTAGGCCCTAGCCCCCCCCCCCCCCCCAAACATTGGAATATATTAAAAGAAGTAGGGAAAAATTTACAATGTCTAAAATAGTCTAGTGGTAAAATGGTGCTTATGAGTGTTGTCTACTCATCCCATGTTCGAATCTCAATGAGGAGATTTTTTTCTCAATTTATTTTTACACCCTTCCACACACACCACACTTATTTCTCTTAGTTTTTTTTTATAAATTTTGCCCACATTTTTACTTATTTTTAAAATTTGACCCATATTTTATCTTTTTTTTTTTAATTTTTACACTAAATCTAGCCTACCCAAAATTTCCGTGCTGGATCCGCCCCTGTCCATACATAAATATATTTACATTTTCCTCTTAGGCATTTTTCCTTTTAGTTTTTTTTATAAACATAAGAAATCACTTATAATTCCTTGTAGATTTAAATAGAAAACAAAATTTAAATGCATGATTATCTCTTTATATTTTTCAATGACATTGTTCATGAACCATAAAACAATATCACACAACTTGTACAAGGTGGTCTACCACAAGCAAATGAGTAGAAATTAGTGTACCATAAGGAAACCAATACTTGTAGCATCTTTCATGTACAACTCAAAGCTTATCTAATGGATATTTTTATTTTCTACTCTACCCACAAGCACAATGTTCAATCCGACCCTCAAGTTATATATACCCACCCCACATTCTCAACTCTATTCACTCCATTCGCTTAGCTCAATCATCACAAACACACAAAATGAATTTCTCTAATATCCCTGTAGATTTCACAGCTGTGTCTGGACCAAGGATGAGTCTGGAGGTGGAAAGGTCGAATGTAAGACGAGAGTTCAAGGTTCGTGACATATCTGAAGCCAATTATGGGCATCTCCAAATCCAATTGCCGGAGTCAGATATGCCAGGGCTAGTCGCTTGTAGGGCGGAGTTCAGTTCCTCAAAGCACTTGAGGGGTACGAGGATAACTAGAAGCCTCCACATAACCACGCAGACCGCGGTGCTAGTTGAAACCCTAACCGCCCTTGGCGCTACCGTGCATTGGTGCTCATCTGGTGCCTTCTCCACCCAGGACCATGCCGCCGCCGCTGTTGCACGTGATTCTGCATCCGTCTTCGCATGGAGAGGCTAGTCTCCGCAGGTTAGTTCTTAAAGAACTTTCCATATTTTAGTATATTATATTATTTATTGGCCCAATTGACAAACTTATCACACATATAGGTACACGTACTATTTTTCATAGCAAAGGACCCACGTTTGGTGGAGAATCTTGATATACATGGATCTATATGGACCCTATTTTTTCAGAAGGGATGCTAAGAAAGCTATTGAGTGCACAATTATTATAGCTTGGATACTAGCTCATGATCAATGTGAGTGTTTAGGTACCCGGTTATTATTAACAAGTGTTGTTGTGAGGGTACTTATTTCGGACTTGCATTACATCTTATACCTAAATAAGTTCCACACACAGTATTTATAATTATTAACTAATGTTTAATGCGCACGTGTTCATTTTATGATTTGTTATGACGGTGGAAAACAAATCATCTATATATATATAAAAGTTGGGTGGTGTCCCCATTAAATGCACCATTTAGTGTGGTTGCAATCTTACACATATAATTAACAATATGCCTACTATATTCAAGTAATCTCATTAGCCTAACGGTAATACCCTTCCCCTATAAACCATAGGTTCAAGGTTCAAGTCTCCCAAGTAGCATTTTTTAAGTTTATTTTTAAGCATGAATGTTTGCCGCAATGAAGCAATAATTTTATATACATTTTTTTGAACAATAATGTTCGAAAAAAATCATTTTGAAATCTAAGAGTATCCCAATAATTTTAGTTTCAATTCAATTAATATCTTAAATTGTTTACACGAACAACTAGATTAAGTTCATGAATACTATATCATTATTATTCTCACCATATAAAATGTTAACAGTCATATTCTCACGTACTGTGATACCAAATTACCAACTTCTTCAGTAAAGTATAAGTTATGGGAAAGGACTAAAATAAAGAATTAAATTTTGAGTACTTAAAAAAATTGATATTGGTATGTAATTATATATCAATATGTAAATTTTCAAGACGTGCATAATAATGTAAATAAATACCTAATCTTTATTAGAGTTTTAACATTATATTTTTAAACTTGTTTGTACACATTAGAAGTTTTATTTGCAAATTTTTTAAAATCAATTTACAACTTTGATAAACATTTGGTTTTTTTTCTTCCTACTTTCCTTGCTAACTAATTATCATACTTATTAATTTATTGAATTCCAAAAAAAACATGTATAGGTAATATTGGTTTATATGAACTTGATTTATATATTGAACAGTAAAAAAAGTTAAATAGTCATTCAATTGAAAAGTTATGAGAGTGGTATATTAGATATTCAAAAATTTTAAAACATTAAAAAATTAAAAGGACTATATCTTCAATTTGGTCAGTTAAGTGAATTAATTATAATTAACGAAAAAGAGTTTTTTAATTGAAGCTGATCAATAAAGCTTAAAAATAATTTTTGAACCCGTGCGTAGCTCGGGACATGACTTCTAGTTATCTATAACAAGTGACATGATTCGGTTTCATGTACATTACTGATGTTGTCATCGATACTATACTATTATATGCATCAATACATACCAATGATAGTATGGTTATTCTTGATGGATTTTAGGAATACTGGTGGTCCGTGGAGAGGGCAATGGATTGGGGTCGTGAAGGTGGACCAAACTTGATTATTGATGATGGAGGAGATGCAACACTTTTGATCCATGAAGGGGGTAAGGATAGAGGAGGAACATGAAAGGCTCGGAATTAAGATTTCCCGATCCTGAGAGTGCTGAATACGAGAGGTCGAGAATCATGTTGCATGTGATCAAGGATGGGATTAAGGTGGATCCAAGGAGGTTTAGGAAGATCCGGGAGAGTGTGGTTGGTGTATCAGAGCTTACTAGCAGCGGTCTCAGAAGATTGTACCAGTTGCAGCAAAATAAAACTCTCTTATTTCCCGCCATTAGTGTCAATGATGTTGCCACTAGCAGGGTAAGTCAGATCATGGATGCAAATCTTAACTAATCACTTCGTACATAGGAACACATCAGGGTGTTTGAATGTATCTTCTTTATTTTTATTTTGTAGATCGAGAGCATCCATGGAAGTCGACAATCTTTCCTTAACAGTTTCTTCAGAGCCACCGATAATGTCGCAGTTGCAGGTAAAGTCGCCGTTGTTGTCGGCTATGGAGATGTAGGTAGGGGTTGCGCAGTTGGCCTTAGGAGGAGTGGTGCTCAAGTATTTGTTGCGGAAATAGACCCAATTCGTGCTTTTGAAGCCACCGTAGAGGGATTTCCTATTCGTGCGGTGGAAGATGTTGTCTCCGAAGCTGACATCTTCGTCACTGCCACCATGAACAGGAATGTCATCAGGGTCCAGCACATGAAGCAGATGAAGAACAACGCTATTGTCCTAAACATGGGTCAGTTCGAGAATGAGATTGACATTGAGGGTCTCAAGGCTTATCGCGGCATAAGAAGGGTTACGGTCAGGCCTTCCATCTCCGACCAATTCATCTTTCCCGAATCCAATAGAAGAATCATTGTCCTTGCTGAAGGGAGAAGACTGAACTTTGCATCTGCATCCGGTCCCCCAAGCTTTTTAAGATCATTTTCATTTACCAACCACTTAATGGCTTTACTTGAGCTTTGGAACGAAAGAAAGTCCTCTAACTACGAGAGGAGGGTGTACTTTCTTCCTAGGCACTTGGAGCATAAGGCTGCGAGGCTACACCTTAGTCACGTAGGAGCTAATATCACTAGGCTCAGTCAGGAGCAAGCAACTTACCTTAATGTTCCAATCGAAGGTCCGTATGGTCCCAATAGCTATAGGCTAGGTCAGTGAGCCTCAAATAAAAACGATGAGATGAATAAGGATGTGTAATCCATAATTGTCATAAGAGTTGAATAAAACGAATGGGAATCGCCGTTTATTTGTTTCGCTTATCATGTCGTATACTTTATTCTCGGTTAACATGTGTTAAATTCCTTTGATATTTAACTCCGTACATCTACATGCCAATCAATCGAGCTAATATAATAAGAAAATATCGAGTACGTACGTTTCTAACGGGGTTTCTGCTATAACCATAAAGGTTTCACTGTTGCGTATTCGTAGTGATGGACAACGGAGAACAAATGTTTTAACCCTTCGTTACCTAATTGACAATGAACGCAATTGCAAGGCACGTCTCTGTAGAAACTATTCAACTTCTCAACTATCTACAAACAACAAGGAAAAGATTTCCAAATGCAAATATTAATTTTTGTTGTTTGTGGGGATGTGGGGTTGTTTTCAAATCCAATTAATCAAGAGACAAAGCCATGCATAAAGACTATGCCAAGGATGCAATTGTTTAGATGGAACAAACACTACCAAAAGAAGGAAGATGAACTGTTTTATCTTCGTGCATAGATGAATGAACCCGAATTAGAGGAATGAAATTAATCACATAATGGGGCAAAACAAAGGATAGTGTTGGTGCATCCTAGATACTGTGTTGAATAACGGAAGAAGAGATTTTCAAATTTCAATCAATATTGGCATATAAGGTACTAAACTTTTACCTCAATCTAGATAACTTGCCCAAACATAATAGTATGACCACTTCTTTCCGCCACCATATTTCTGAAAGAAAAATCAACGCCGATTATTTCAAGTGTTGACGATATGCATCGTCTTTAATATGAATAACAAAATAAATAACTAAACCCAAATAATTATCTCTAGAAGGTCATATCCTGATTTTACTAAGCAGAGTTACAAAGTTTCCAATGCAGTTACATGTCAAGGGAAATATTCGTATTTTCGACAGCTCTAAGGCCCATACCACCAACTTTATGTCAATAATTGTTTTTATGCCAACTAGAAAGAGTGTGATATCTAGCATTGTTGTATTGAGAATCATTAACCTTTCCTTTTGTATATACTAGTTGTACCCGTCGTGCCGCACGACTTGTATTATTAGATTTATTTTTGGATATATAATTAACAAAATATTAATGTGAAATGTATAATAAAACTTTAACATAATTTGGTTTTATCGAATATTAGAAGTTTTTAATTTTTAAATGATTGATTGAGAATATGTTATTATGCAAATTGCGTACTTATTTTTTATAATTAATAAAATACATTATTATGCAATTTATATTTTAGTATGCAAAGCACCAACTCGATATACTCAAATTAAACATGTAGTTATTTTAATCATATATTTAATGAATAATGTTTTCCTTTATATGTATGAATACAGCAAAAAATAATACTTTATCATATTGTGTATTTGTAATAGAAAAAAAATGTTAAGATAAGATTTTTTTAAGGAAAATAAGATTAAAGATAGATAGTAAATTAGTATGACTTTAGAGATAACTTTGAGGATTAGATAATTACGGAAAATAAAAGATATAAAGTTGTTATATATTATCTATTTGAGTTGAAAAAAAAATTAAGCGGGGTCAGAATTAACGTGGTGGCTCGAAAACAGACGCATATAATATATATTGATGATGTGTTTTGATCAGTGTAGATAAAATCTCCTAATTTGATTTGATCTATTCTAAAATCTCCTAATTTAATTTATATTTTTTTGTCGATCTTGGAACCATAATCTGTTATATTCAAGTTTGCTGGCGATATTGGATCACAAATTTGATTTGATCTACACTAAAATCTCCTAATATGAGTTGATCTCTACGTAATATCTACCACGTAATAGAGTTTTAATATACTTCCTGAAAAAAAAATAGAGTTCTATTGTCGTGCAAAATATGTATTAAATTCTATATATATTTAATCTGAATATTGTAATCTCGTGCAAAATATCTACCACGTAATAGAGTTACAACTATTTACTTTTTTAAAGATGTAATCCCCGTTAACTACCTAATTTTATTCACTTGAAAGATATCAGATCACGTACAAAAAGGATTTACAACCTAGGGAATATTTGTACTTGAATTATTGTACGTGAATTAAGGAAAATTTGTGTACGTTAATTTTCGGAAAAAATTTCAGGAAAACTTTTGTGCGTCAATCAAGGATATTTTTATACGTGAATCAAGGAAAAAATTTGTACGTGAATGAAGGAAAATTTTCAAGGAAAATTATTGTACTGAAATCAAGGAAATGTTACAAAGGAAATATTTTAGGGATATCACATGGATTTTTTTTAATTAATAGATATGATTTGTAAATGAGATGGAAAAATGTAGATTACATGGCTTAATTAGTAAATAGAAAATATATGACGTGACTCAATATTATGACGACATGTGGCAAAATCGTTGCTGGCGTAACGTAGGTGCGACATGTGGACAAAGTTGACGTGGCGCAGCGTGGAGGCTCCAATCCTTACGGCTTTTATATATATACATAGATTTGGAATACCTGAACCATTCTACACTCTAATTTGAAGATTACGACTTTAAGTTTAGGGGTCATCGCATGTTTTGTAATACAAAAGAGTTGTACGCTACATTGGGTTTGTTTTTCTACTAAGAACGTGCGAAATGCCATACAATGATAAAATAGAATTTAGTGATTCGAGTAATTAGTTTGAACTTTAAGGTTTCGTAGTTACAATGTAAAGTGACATAATCCATTTGAATTATCATTCTAGCACAAGCTTAAAATGACAACCGTTCAATTTTAAAAAGGTCTTGAAAGGGGTTCTCTTCTTCCATTTGAAATGTGAATAATATTCCCGTACATAAAAATATTTACATTTTCCTCTTAAGCATTTATCCTTTTAGTTTTGTTTTTTTATAAACATAAGAAATCACTTATAATTCCTTATAAATTTAAATTATTAACAAAATTTGAATTCATGTTTATCTCTTTATATTTTTTCATGTCATTGTTCATGAACCATAAAACAACATCACACAACTTGTACAAGGTGGTCTACCACAAGCAAATGAGTAAAAAGTAGTGTACCACAAGGAAACCAATACTTGTAGCATCTTCCATTTACAACTCAAAGCTTATCTAATGGATATCTATATTCTCTACTCTACCCACAAGGACATTGTTTAATCCGACCCTCAAGTTATATATACCCACCCCACATTCACAACTCTCTTCACTGCATTCGCTCAACTCAATCATCACAAACACACATAAACACACAAAATGAATTTCTCTAATATCCCTGCAGATTTCACAGCTGTGTCTGGACCAAGGATGAGTCTGGAGGTGGAAAGGTCGAATGCAGGACGAGAGTTCAAGGTTCGTGACATATCCCAAGCCGATTACGGGCGTCTCCAAATCCAATTGGCGGAGTCAGATATGCCAGGGCTAGTCGCTTGTAGGGCGGAGTTCGGTTCCTCAAAGCCCTTGAGGGGTACGAGGATAACTGGAAGCCTCCACATGACCACGCAGACCGCAGTGCTAGTTGAAACCCTAACCGCCCTTGGTGCTACCGTGCGTTGGTGCTCATCTGATGCCTTCTCCACCCAGGACCATGCCGCCGCCGCTGTTGCACGTGATTCTGCATCCGTCTTCGCATGGAGAGGCCAGTCTCCGCAGGTTAGTTCTTAAAGAACTTTCCATATTTTAGTATATTATATTATTTATTGGCCAAATTGACAAATACTTATCACACATATACGTACACGTACTATTTTTCATAGCAAAGGACCCACGTTTGGTGGAGAATCTTGATATACATGGATCTATATGGACCCTATTTTTTCAGAAGGGATGCTAAGAAAGCTATTGAGTGCACAATTATTATAGCTTGGATACTAGCTCATGATCAATGTGCGTGTTTAGGTACCCGGTTATTATTACCAAGTGTTGTTGTGAGGGTACTTATTTTGGACTTGCATTACATCTTATACCTAAATAAGTTCCACACACGGTATTTATCATTATTAACTAATGTTTAATGCGCACGTGTTCATTTTATGATTTGTTATGACGGTGGAAAACAAGTCATTATCTATAACAAGTGACATGATTCGGTTTCACGTACATTACTGATGTTGTCATCGATACTATACTATTACATGCATCAATACATACCAACGATAGTATGGTTATTTTTTATGGATCTTAGGAATACTGGTGGTCCGTGGAGAGGGCATTAGATTGGGGTCGTGAAGGTGGACCAAACTTGATTATTGATGATGGAGGAGATGCAACACTTTTGATCCATGAGGGGGTAAGGATAGAGGAGGAACATGAAAGGCTCGGAAGATTTCCCGATCCTGAGAGTGCTGATAACGAGAGGTCGAGAATCATGTTGCAAGTGATCAGGGATGGGATTAAGGTGGATCCAAGGAGGTTTAGGAAGATCCGGGAGAGTGTGGTTGGGGTATCAGAGCTTACTAGCAGCGGTCTCAGAAGATTATACCAGTTGCAGCAAAATAAAACTCTCTTATTTCCCGCCATTAGTGTCAATGATGTTGCCACTAGCAGGGTAAGTCAGATCATGGATGCAAATCTTAACTAATCACTTCGTACATAGGAACACATCAGGGTGTTTGAATGTATCTTCTTTATTTTGTAGATCGAGAGCATCCATGGAAGTCGACAATCTTTCCTTAACAGTTTCTTCAGAGCCACCGATAATGTCGCAGTTGCAGGTAAAGTCGCCGTTGTTGTCGGCTATGGAGATGTAGGTAGGGGTTGCGCAGTTGGCCTTAGGAGGAGTGGTGCTCAAGTATTTGTTGCGGAAATAGACCCAATTCGTGCTTTTGAAGCCACCGTAGAGGGATTTCCTATTCGTGCGGTGGAAGATGTTGTCTCCGAAGCTGACATCTTCGTCACTGCCACCATGAACAGGAATGTCATCAGGGTCCAGCACATGAAGCAGATGAAGAACAACGCTATTGTCCTAAACATGGGTCAGTTCGAGAATGAGATTGACATTGAGGGTCTCAAGGCTTATCGCGGCATAAGAAGGGTTACGGTCAGGCCTTCCATCTCCGACCAATTCATCTTTCCCGAATCCAATAGAAGAATCATTGTCCTTGCTGAAGGGAGAAGACTGAACTTTGCATCTGCATCCGGTCCCCCAAGCTTTTTAAGATCATTTTCATTCACCAACCACTTAATGGCTTTACTTGAGCTTTGGAACGAAAGAAAATCCTCTAACTACGAGAGGAGGGTGTACTTTCTTCCTAGGCACTTGGAGCATAAGGCTGCGAGGCTACACCTTAGTCACGTAGGAGCTAATATCACTAGGCTCAGTCAAGAGCAAGCAACTTACCTTAATGTTCCAATCGAAGGTCCGTATGGTCCCAATAGCTATAGGCTAGGTCAGTGAGCCTCAAATAAAAACGATGAGATGAATAAGGATGTGTAATCCATAGTTGTCATAAGAGTTGAATAAAACGAATGGGAATCGCCGTTTATTTGTTTCGCTTATCATGTCGTATACTTTATTCTCGGTTAGCATGTGTTAAATTCCTTTGAATTTTAACTCCGTACATCTACATGCCAATCAATCGAGCTAATATAATAAGAAAATATCGAGTACGTACGTTTCTAACGGGGTTTCTTCTATAACCATAAAGGTTTCACTATTGCGTATTCGTAGTGATGGACAACGGAGAACAAATGTTTTAACCCTTCGTTACCTAATTGACAATGAACGCAATTGCAAGGCACGTCTCTGTAGAAACTATTCAACTTCTCAACTATCTACAAACAACAAGGAAAAGATTTCCAAATGCAAATATTAATTTTTGTTGTTTGTGGGGATGTGGGGTTGTTTTCAAATCCAATTAATCAAGAGACAAAGCCATGCATAAAGACTATGCCAAGGACGCAATTGTTTAGAGGGAACAAACTCTACCAAAAGAAGGAAGATGAACTGCTTTATCTTCGTGCATAGATGAATGAACCCGAATTAGAGGAATG
The DNA here is from genome assembly GCA_934048045.1 of Polygonum aviculare. Taxonomy (NCBI): domain Eukaryota; kingdom Viridiplantae; phylum Streptophyta; class Magnoliopsida; order Caryophyllales; family Polygonaceae; genus Polygonum; species Polygonum aviculare. The sequence continues at coordinate 26,243,685 of OW204027.1, forward strand.
AAATTAATCACATAATGGGGCAAAACAGAGGATAGTGTTGGAGCATCCTAGGTACTGTGTTGAATAACGATAGAAGAGATTTTCAAATTTCAATCAATATTGGCATATAAGGTACTAAATTTTTACCTCAATCTAGATAACTTGCCCAAACATAATAGTATGTCCACTTCTTTCCGCCACCATATTTCTGAAAGAAAAATCAACGCCGATTATTTCAAGGGTTGACGATATGCATCGTCTTAATACGAATAACGAAATAAATAACTAAACCCAAATAATTATCTCTAGAAGATCATATCCTGATTTTACTAAGCAGAGTTACAAAGTTTCCAAAGCAGTTACATGTCAAGGAAAATATTCGTATTTTCGACAGCTCTAAGGCCCATACCACCAACTTTATGTCAATAATTGTTTTTATCCCAACTAGAAAGAGTGTGATATCTAGCATTGTTGTATTGAGAATCATTAACCTTTCCTTTTGTATATATTTGGAATACCTGAACCATTCTACACTCTAATTTGAAGATTACGACTTTCAGTTTAGGGGTCATCGCATGTTTTGTAATACAAAAGAGTTGTACGCTCCATTGGGTTTGTTTTTATACTAAGAACGTGCGAAATGTCATACAATGATAAAATAGAATTTAGTGATTTGAGTAGTTAGTTTTAACTTTAAGGTTTCGTAGTTACGATGTAAAGTGACATAATCCATTTGAATTATCATTCTAGCACAAGCTTAAAATGACAAACCGTTCAATTTTAAAAAGGTCTTGAAAGGGGTTCTCTTCTTCCATTTGAAATGTGAATAATATTCCCGTACATAAAAATATTTACATTTTCCTCTTAAGCATTTTTCCTTTTATTTTTATTTTTATTTTTATAAACATAAGAAATCACTTATAATTCCTTATAGATTTAAATAGAAAACAAAATTTGAATTCATGTTTATCTCTTTATATTTTTCCATGTCATTGTTCATGAACCATAAAACAATATCACACAACTTGTACAAGGTGGTCTACCACAAGTAAATGAGTACAAAGTAGTGTACCACAAGGAAACTAATACTTGTAGCATCTTCCATTTACAACTCAAAGCTTATCTAATGGATATCTATATTCTCTACTCTACCCACAAGGACATTGTTTAATCCGACCCTCAAGTTATATATACCCACCCCACATTCACAACTCTCTTCACTCCATTCGCTCAGCTCAATGATCACAAACACACATAAACACACAAAATGAATTTCTCTAATATCCCTGCAGATTTCACAGCTGTGTCTGGACCGAGGATGAGTCTGGAGGTGGAAAGGTCGAATGCAGGACGAGAGTTCAAGGTTCGTGACATATCCCAAGCCGATTACGGGCGTCTCCAAATCCAATTGGCGGAGTCAGATATGCCAGGGCTAGTCGCTTGTAGGGCGGAGTTCGGTTCCTCAAAGCCATTGAGGGGTACGAGGATAACTGGAAGCCTCCACATGACCACGCAGACCGCGGTGCTAGTTGAAACCCTAACCGCCCTTGGCGCTACCGTGCGTTGGTGCTCATCTGATGCCTTCTCCACCCAGGACCATGCCGCCGCCGCTGTTGCACGTGATTCTGCATCCGTCTTCGCATGGAGAGGCCAGTCTCCGCAGGTTAGTTCTTAAAGAACTTTTCATATTTTAGTGTATTATATTATTTATTGGCCAAATTGACAAATAATTATCACACATATACGTATACGTACTATTTTTCATAGCAAAGGACCCACGTTTGGTGGAGAATCTTGATATACATGGATCTATATGGACCATATTTTTTCAGAAGGGATGCTAAGAAAGCTATTGAGTGCACAATTATTATAGCTTGGATACTAGCTCATGATCAATGTGCGTGTTTAGGTACCCGGTTATTATTACCAAGTGTTGTTGTGAGGGTACTTATTTCAGACTTGCATTATAATGTTATACCTAAATAAGTTCCACACACGGTATTTATCATTATTAACTAATGTTTAATGCGCACGTGTTCATTTTATGATTTGTTATGACGGTGGAAAACAAGTCATTATCTATAACAAGTGACATGATTCGGTTTCACGTACATTACTGATGTTGTCATCGATACTATACTATAACATGCATCAATACATACCAATGATAGTATGGTTATTTTTGATGGATCTTAGGAATACTGGTGGTCCGTGGAGAGGGCATTGGATTGGGGTCGTGAAGGTGGACCAAACTTGATTATTGATGATGGAGGAGATGCAACACTTTTGATCCATGAGGGGGTAAGGATAGAGGAGGAACATGAAAGACTCGGAAGATTTCCCGATCCTGAGAGTGCTGATAACGAGAGGTCGAGAATCATGTTGCAAGTGATCAGGGATGGGATTAAGGTGGATGCAAGGAGGTTTAGGAGGATCCGGGAGAGTGTGGTTGGTGTATCAGAGCTTACTAGCAGCGGTCTCAGAAGATTGTACCAGTTGCAGCAAAATAAAACTCTCTTATTTCCCGCCATTAGTGTCAATGATGTTGCCACTAGCAGGGTAAGTCAGATCATGGATGCAAATCTTAACTAATCACTTCGTACATAGGAACACATCAGGGTGTTTGAATGTATCTTCTTTATTTTTATTTTGTAGATCGAGAGCATCCATGGAAGTCGACAATCTTTCCTTAACAGTTTCTTCAGAGCCACCGATAATGTCGCAGTTGCAGGTAAAGTCGCCGTTGTTGTCGGCTATGGAGATGTAGGTAGGGGTTGCGCAGTTGGCCTTAGGAGGAGTGGTGCTCAAGTATTTGTTGCGGAAATAGACCCAATTCGTGCTTTTGAAGCCACCGTAGAGGGATTTCCTATTCGTGCGGTGGAAGATGTTGTCTCCGAAGCTGACATCTTCGTCACTGCCACCATGAACAGGAATGTCATCAGGGTCCAGCACATGAAGCAGATGAAGAACAACGCTATTGTCCTAAACATGGGTCAGTTCGAGAATGAGATTGACATTGAGGGTCTCAAGGCTTATCGCGGCATAAGAAGGGTTACGGTCAGGCCTTCCATCTCCGACCAATTCATCTTTCCCGAATCCAATAGAAGAATCATTGTCCTTGCTGAAGGGAGAAGACTGAACTTTGCATCTGCATCCGGTCCCCCAAGCTTTTTAAGATCATTTTCATTTACCAACCACTTAATGGCTTTACTTGAGCTTTGGAACGAAAGAAAGTCCTCTAACTACGAGAGGAGGGTGTACTTTCTTCCTAGGCACTTGGAGCATAAGGCTGCGAGGCTACACCTTAGTCACGTAGGAGCTAATATCACTAGGCTCAGTCAGGAGCAAGCAACTTACCTTAATGTTCCAATCGAAGGTCCGTATGGTCCCAATAGCTATAGGCTAGGTCAGTGAGCCTCAAATAAAAACGATGAGATGAATAAGGATGTGTAATCCATAATTGTCATAAGAGTTGAATAAAACGAATGGGAATCGCCGTTTATTTGTTTCGCTTATCATGTCGTATACTTTATTCTCGGTTAACATGTGTTAAATTCCTTTGATATTTAACTCCGTACATCTACATGCCAATCAATCGAGCTAATATAATAAGAAAATATCGAGTACGTACGTTTCTAACGGGGTTTCTGCTATAACCATAAAGGTTTCACTGTTGCGTATTCGTAGTGATGGACAACGGAGAACAAATGTTTTAACCCTTCGTTACCTAATTGACAATGAACGCAATTGCAAGGCACGTCTCTGTAGAAACTATTCAACTTCTCAACTATCTACAAACAACAAGGAAAAGATTTCCAAATGCAAATATTAATTTTTGTTGTTTGTGGGGATGTGGGGTTGTTTTCAAATCCAATTAATCAAGAGACAAAGCCATGCATAAAGACTATGCCAAGGACGCAATTGTTTAGATGGAACAAACACTACCAAAAGAAGGAAGATGAACTGTTTTATTTTTGTGCATAGATGAATGAACCCGAATTAGAGGAATGAAATTAATCACATAATGGAGCAAAACAGAGGATAGTGTTGGAGCATCCTAGATACTGTGTTGAATAACGGAAGAAGAGATTTTCAAATTTCAATCAATATTGGCATATAAGGTACTAAATTTTTACCTCAATCTAGATAACTTGCCCAAACATAATAGTATGACCACTTCTTTCCGCCACCATATTTCTGAAAGAAAAATCAACGCCGATTATTTCAAGGGTTGACGATATGCATCGTTTTTAATATGAATAACGAAATAAATAACTAAACCCAAATAATTATCTCTAGAAGGTCATATCCTGATTTTACTAAGCAGAGTTACAAAGTTTCCAAAGCAGTTACATGTCAAGGGAAATATTCGTATTTTCGACAGATTTAAGGCCCATACCACCAACTTTATGTCAATAATTGTTTTTATCCCAACTAGAAAGAGTGTGATATCTAGCATTGTTGTATTAAGAATCATTAACCTTTCCTTTTGTATATATTTGGAATACCTGAACCATTCTACACTCTAATTTGAAGATTAAGACTTTCAGTTTAGGGGTCATCGCATGTTTTGTAATACAAAAGAGTTGTACGCTCCATTGGGTTTGTTTTTCTACTAAGAACGTGCGAAATGCCATACAATGATAAAATAGAATTTAGTGATTCGAGTAAGTAGTTTGAACTTTAAGGTTTCGTAGTTACAACGAAAGTGACATAATCCATTTGAATTATCATTCTAGCACAAGCTTAAAATGACAAACCGTTCAATTTTAAAAAGGTCTTGAAAGGGGTTCTCTTCTTCCATTTGAAATGTGAATAATATTCCCGTACATAAAAATATTTACATTTTCCTCTTAAGCATTTCTCCTTTTAGTTTTTTTTATAAACATAAGAAATCATTTATAATTCCTTATAAATTTAAATTATTAACAAAATTTGAATTCATGTTTATTTCTTTATATTTTTCCATGTCATTGTTCATGAACAATAAAACAATATCACACAACTTGTACAAGGTGGTCTACCACAAGCAAATGAGTACAAAGTAGTGTACCACAAGGAAACCAATACTTGTAGCATCTTCCATTTACAACTCAATGCTTATCTAATGGATATCTATATTCTCTACTCTACCCACAAGGACATTGTTTAATCCGACCCTCAAGTTATATCTATATTCTCTACTCTACCCACAAGGACATTGTTTAATCCGACCCTCAAGTTATATATACCCACCCCACATTCACAACTCTCTTCACTCCATTCGCTCAGCTCAATCATCACAAACACACATAAACACACAAAATGAATTTCTCTAATTTCCCTGCAGATTTCACAGCTGTGTCTGCACCAAGGATGAGTCTGGAGGTGGAAAGATCGAATGTAGGACGAGAGTTCAAGGTTCGTGACATATCCCAAGCCGATTACGGGCGTCTCCAAATCCAATTGGCGGAGTCAGATATGCCAGGGCTAGTCCCTTGTAGGGCGGAGTTCGGTTCCTCAAAGCCATTGAGGGGTACGAGGATAACTGGAAGCCTCCACATGACCACGCAGACCGCGGTGCTAGTTGAAACCCTAACCGCCCTTGGCGCTACCGTGCGTCGGTGCTCATCTGATGCCTTCTCCACCCAGGACCATGCCGCCGCCGTTGTTGCACGTGATTCTGCATCCGTCTTCGCATGGAGAGGCCAGTCTCCGCAGGTTAGTTCTTAAAGAACTTTTCATATTTTAGTGTATTATATTATTTATTGGCCAAATTGACAAATACTTATCACACATATACGTATACGTACTATTTTTCATAGCAAAGGACCCACGTTTGGTGGAGAATCTTGATATACATGGATCTATATGGACCCTATTTTTTCAGAAGGGATGCTAAGAAAGCTATTGAGTGCACAATTATTATAGCTTGGATACTAGCTCATTATCAATGTGCGTGTTTAGGTACCCGGTTATTATTACCAAGTGTTGTTGTGAGGGTACTCATTTGGTACTTGCATTATAATGTTATACCTAAATAAGTTCCACACACGGTATTTATCATTATTAACTAATGTTTAATGCGCACGTGTTCATTTTATGATTTGTTATGACGGTGGAAAACAAGTCATTATCTATAACAAGTGACATGATTCGGTTTCACGTACATTACTGATGTTGTCATCGATACTATACTATTACATGCATCAATACATACCAATGATAGTATGGTTATTTTTGATGGATCTTAGGAATACTGGTGGTCCGTGGAGAGGGCATTGGATTGGGGTCGTGAAGGTGGACCAAACTTGATTATTGATGATGGAGGAGATGCAACACTTTTGATCCATGAGGGGGTAAGGATAGAGGAGGAACATGAAAGGCTCGGAAGATTTCCCGATCTTGAGAGTGCTGATAACGAGAGGTCGAGAATCATGTTGCAAGTGATCAGGGATGGGATTAAGGTGGATGCAAGGAGGTTTAGGAAGATCCGGGAGAGTGTGGTTGGGGTATCAGAGCTTACTAGCAGCGGTCTCAGAAGATTATACCAGTTGCAGCAAAATAAAACTCTCTTATTTCCCGCCATTAGTGTCAATGATGTTGCCACTAGCAGGGTAAGTCAGATCATGGATGCAAATCTTAACTAATCACTTCGTACATAGGAACACATCAAGGTGTTTGAATGTGTCTTCTTTATTTTGTAGATCGAGAGCATCCATGGAAGTCGACAATCTTTCCTTAACAGTTTCTTCAGAGCCACCGATAATGTCGCAGTTGCAGGTAAAGTCGCCGTTGTTGTCGGCTATGGAGATGTAGGTAGGGGCTGCGCAGTTGGCCTTAGGAGGAGTGGTGCTCAAGTATTTGTTGCGGAAATATCCCAATTCGTGCTTTTGAAGCCACCGTAGAGGGATTTCCTGTTCGTGCGGTGGAAGATGTTGTCTCCGAAGCTGACATCTTCGTCACTGCCACCATGAACAGGAATGTCATCAGGGTCCAGCACATGAAGCAGATGAAGAACAACGCTATTGTCCTAAACATGGATCAGTTCGAGAATGAGATTGACATTGAGGGTCTCAAGGCTTATCGCGGCATAAGAAGGGTTACGGTCAGACCTTCCATCTCCGACCAATTCATCTTTCCCGAATCTAATAGAAGAATCATTGTCCTTGCTGAAGGGAGAAGACTGAACTTTGCATCTGCATCCGGTCCCCCAAACTTTTTAAGATCATTTTCATTCACCAACCACTTAATGGCTTTACTTGAGCTTTGGAACGAAAGAAAGTCCTCTAACTACGAGAGGAGGGTGTACTTTCTTCCTAGGCACTTGGAGCATAAGGCTGCGAGGCTACACCTTAGTCACGTAGGAGCTAATATCACTAGCTAGGCTCAGTTAAGAGCAAGCAACTTACCTTAATGTTCCAATCGAAGGTCCGTATGGTCCCAATAGCTATAGGCTAGGTCAGTGAGCCTCAAATAAAAACTATGAGATGAATAAGGATGTGTAATCCATAGTTGTCATAAGAGTTGAATAAAACGAATGGGAATCGCCGTTTATTTGTTTCGCTTATCATGTCGTATACTTTATTCTCGGTTAACATGTGTTAAATTCCTTTGAATTTTAACTCCGTACATCTACATGCTAATCAATCGAGCTAATATAATAAGAAAATATCGAGTACGTACGTTTCTAACGGGGTTTCTTCTATAGCCATAAAGGTTTCACTGTTGCGTATTCGTAGTGATGGACAACGGAGGACAAATGATTTTACCCTTCGTTATCTAATTGACAATGAACGCAATTACAAGGCACGTCTCCGTAGAAACTATTCAACTTCTCAACTATCTACAAACAACAAGGAAAAGATTTCCAAATGCAAATATTAATTTTTGTTGTTTTTGGGGATGTGGGGTTGTTTTCAAATCCAATTAATCAAGATACAAAGTCATGCATATATATTCATGTTTTACATTAATTTATGTAGATGCAAAGTTCAGTCTTCTCCTTTCAGACAATGAATTTATAGACTGGTTCCGGTCGTTCACCTCTGAACAATTCTCTACACAAGATTTCGAAAGCGATGGAACAAAGAATATGGCGCGAATGCCAACACAGTCTCACCGCCGGCGAGCCTCCTCCTCTCCGGACACTGTCCGCCGTCCGATCTCTCACCGTCAATCCTTCCACCTCCGGCGCCACCGTCTCCTCCATCATCGAAACCCTAACCTCTCTACTCTGTCTCCCTCACCACCACCATCACCTCCACATCCTCTCTCTCCTCTCCGCCATCTTTCTCACTCGCCCTAACACCTCCCCTCTAATCTTCTCCCCCGTCATCTCTCTCTTCTCCACATCCACCGAATCCGACGCCTCTCGCTCTCACCGCCTCCCCGCCGCCGCCCTCTCTCTTCTCCTGTCCGTATCGGACTCCGATTCAACTCACCGTCCCTCGATTGATTCCATCAAAGACGACCTTCTGATCGCTCTCATCTTCCGCCCCTGTGTGCAGGCGCGGATGTGGCTACTGAACAATGCTATCAGGCTTGGAATTGAAGCCAATTTGCTAGTCACGGTCTTTCTAGGGTTTACCAAGGATCCGTATCCTGGGGTGAGGAGAGCGGCTCTGGATGGTCTGTCGTCTAAGGCTTATGAAGGCGGTGTCGTTGTTGCTGATACTGGGATCGTTGAAGGATGTTTCTTGAGGAGTATTGAGCTTCTCCGAGATGATGAAGACGACGTTAGAGCAGCTGCTGTTCGAGTGGTAGGTTTGTCTATTGAATTGCTGTTGTTTCGCCTATGGCTATTCTGAATATGTTTGATGATTCAGTGTTGTTGATAGAGCTGTTAGGCTGGACTTTTATTTAATGATCCAATGGCGTTCAATTTCAGGTTAGTAGGTGGGGTCAGATGCTCATGGCAACCAAGGCTAAGAGCGAGTCAGATTACAAAGATTGCTCTGACTTCTTGTTTATCCAGGTTCTATACTTTACTTCTCTTCTCTTCTCTGGCTTTGTTCCTTTACATCAAAATGATTTGTTCTTTTGGAAAAGTTGTTGATTGTTTTTCCCATTCTTTTGGTGCTCTTTTAAGTATCTAAGCCTTGTAGCACACTTATTGTCTAGCTTTTATGCCTTCTAAATTATGTGCTTCCATTCTTCTGCTATATATTACATGGTTACAAATGTTGCTTGCATTTCTTTTTTGCCTGGCTGACTGCATTGTTGAAGAGAGGGATTATGTATTCACTTTCATGGAAGAGACTCATCACCCTATCTTGATTCTGGCTATGCTATTGGTCACTATTAGCCTATGATAATTGTTACAAATGACTTCCTCCAATGAGATATTTCATGCTTAAAGCCGCCGTCTTATTGATTTATTCTTGATTTCCAGTTTTGCTTGATGTTTTTGTTCCGTTCTCATTGTTTCATGGATATCTAATAATCATGTGGCCTTGCAGCTCTGCTCAATGGTGAGAGATATGAGTGTGGCTGTCAGATTGGAAGCATTTTATGCTATTGCAAGCATCAAAGTGATATCTGATGATATATTGTTGCTGACCCTGTCCAAAAGGGTCCCAGAAACTATGAACGTGAATAAATTTCTTGGTTTAAGTTCTGGAAAACAGTATGAAGTACCCGTCTCAACTGTAGCTGGAGCTTTTCTTCATGGGCTTGAGGATGAATTTAGCGAGGTAGTTCTTTATGCGCAGTTCTTTTGCATTATTATGTCACAGGTCTGATTCCCAAGTTGTGTGCTGTCTTTTTAATACTTTCCAATTTCATGCATATTTTATGCCAATCATTACAAACATGATCAATGGCAAGCGGTAATCATTATTTTGTGATACTAAAGTTAATATATATGGAGAAAGACTGAAAGTATGTTTAATCTATACATGCAACGAAGTACTCTTTGATCTATTAGTACTGGACTTTTATTATGACTCATGCACTTTTTTATCTGCTGCCGTTGAATTGCTCATTTCTTACTCTTTACATGTAAATATTTTGAAGGTGCGGGGTGCTTCTTGCAAGTCACTACAGAAAGTAAGTGCCATCTCTTCTCGGTTTTCCAGTGAAGCTGCAACCTTGTTGATGGGTGTTATGAATGATGAATCAGTTAAGGTTCGGATGCAAGCTTTGGAAACAGCACGCTACATGGCAATATGTAACCGTTTAAAGTTGCAACAGGAACACATACATATGGTTAGTTTCTTGTATCTAACCCCTTACTCTTACTGCACTGCCTTATATCATTCTAAATTTCTAGTAATCTCTTTTTTTCAAGTGAGTATGTTATTATTTATACATTGCAATTGTAAGATATGTTATTTTCATTAGTTGACCAATTTATTATGCATGTAAAATTTAAAGTACGAGCTCAGATGGAAAATCAGATTTGACTTGTAATTTTTTCTCCTCAGAAATTCTACAATGAAGGCAGTAATTAAATTTTGGGCAAGAAATTATGTGTATGTTGTGCTTTATTCTGATTTTGACATAGAAAAAACTGCAGTTAGAATTCCTACTTGAGGATGAGCCAATACAACAAAAATTATACAAAATTTACCAATTTGTACTTGTGAACAGATTTGTTCTGAAACATCTTTTTGACTTGTTTGGGGTAAGGGAGCATACAAGTTGACTCCCCGACCCTGCTTGAGTGGAATTACACTGGATTGAGATTGTTGATGTTGTTGTGTACTTGGGCAAAGACTCCATATTTATAAATATAGGAAATTGTAACACATCATAAAGATGCTTCTGATAGTGAAGAATCAGTACAATTTGATGCAGATGTGAAGAATCTTGAAGAGGCAGTATTTTACAATGATAAATTCTAATATATTTAGATCAGTTTGTGGTGCTCATTTCTTGTATTGGTCTATTTTTAAAATAAGAGATGATCTTACTGACATTTATCTAATTTATAGTTACTTGCCACCAACTCTGACAAGAGTTCCCAGATAAGGAGTGGAGCAATGGAAGTTTTTGGACTGATAAAGCTACCTAATATGAAATTATTTAAACTATTAATTGGAAGCCTCTTGGGAAACTTGGGTTTACATCCTCAGGTATGTATTTTCAAGTTGTCATCCCTTACTTGAGCAGTGTATAAATGCCAACCATTACATTATACATGGTTGTGTATTCATTATATTTGAAATAACTGTATATGTATTGGTATTTTGTCATATAATTTATGACTTAGGTTGATCCCGTGATTTATTCATCTCATCTTATTTTCACCCTCTCCAGGATGAAGCCAAAATACTCTGTGCCATATTTAAGAGTGGACAAGGTCATAGCAGGTTTGCATCCTCTTTTATTGAGGATGCTTATAAGGAGGTTAGTGTTTACCAATTACTAATTATTGTACTCCTATTATAATAATTTTGTTTGCCAGCAATACTTATGTAATCAGTTGCACTTTCAGTTTCATTTTCTGTAATGGAGTTGATTACCGTAATTAGAATGAATTGGTAGAAAGGATTAGTCCACTTGGAGAACAATTTTCTTATCTCGTAAACTCTACCACAGATAAGCTGATAAGTTTACATTTTTAAGCAATATGATAGAAGTTGAAGAATATTTTGTCCATAGGCTCCAAACCAAATTTCAGATTTGTTTATTAATGGTGTTAAAGGGGAGTATGCATGGCTGGTATTCAAGCATCTTAGTAGCTGAACTGTAATGGTGCTTCTGTGATGGCATCTATCTTAACATCATTCAGAGTACATCTGTTAGACAGGAGAATGAACACACAAACAGCACACACTTTCCACTAGAACTAGATTTAAACTGAGAAACAAAATAACTTTTATTGAGGAAACAAATTTCCAAAGAGCCCAAAGGCACAACGCCTAGATCCCTGCTCAACTTTCTGCCTCTCAATGAAAGTACTCTACTATTTGAAGGCCTCTCAACAATCCAGCTCAAAGACTACAACCTACATTCTAACGGCCAAACCAGAAAAAGACTCAAATGCCCTTCATTACAACTCTCTGGCTTCTTCTTGCTATATTTCCTGACAACATCTGCTAGTAGAAGGTTTTTTGCATGTATTAATGACTGGAAATATCTGTCAACCCTGATCCTGCACTTTTTTTGTTTGGGTTAACAGATTAGTATATTTTGTTTGTGTGCCACTTAATATGATGATATGAAATGCTGTAATAATACTTTGCATTTTCCAGATGACAAATGCATGTGGCAAATTGGCATTTGACAAACCTGAAATGATTGGGCTATTAGTATTGGCTATTTCAGTTTCACTTTCAATTGAAGCAAAAAACCCTGTTCTACAGAGAATAATATCAGATGCAGGTATATTTCTTGGCCGAATATCTGACGCACTTAGAGAAGTAATGAACCAAGAAACCCTTCAGGCATATATTGCTCAAAGTGGTAGGCCTTCGCTTATATCTGTTTTTAAAGATGAAGAACAGTTAATAAGTTGTACTAGTGTCATTGATATCATCAACAGCTGCAAATGTTCGAATAGCTCTGTAGATTCTTCACTGATGGAAATGGATAATTGCCTTTCTGAAACACTGTTGGAGTTCAGGGAGGGTATGATTCCACTCACAAAAGACCAGAAAGAGATGCCAGTTGGAGTCACAGAGTCTGTAAAGCTTATCCTAGCAACTGCAAACAGTTCATGGCAATTGGAAAAATCAAGTTGCACAAGTGAAGCACTTGCAGTATTGAGGTAATAACCTCATGGTCTCCCTAAATCACAGTTGTTTTATTATAAAATACTTATTGCGTTTATTAAATAGTCTGGTGGAGCTAAGAGCAAAATCACACACACAGACCTTAGTAAAGCAAAGGAACCGTGGCCAGTAAAAATTAAGCAACCAGCAGAGAATATCACTCTCTCTGGCCAATACACTTAGTGTTAATTGCCTAATACATCAGTATAATCCTAGGTGTATGGTTAGCCCGTTTAACCATACACGTGACAAGCACTAGGTTAGAATAATCTCAATTAAGTTATAACTCTTTTAAGTGCTCCATTGCCCTTATAGCTATTCTATCTGTAATTGCAGGTGTTGCCAAGAAGAGATGGATGCTATGGTGGCTGAAACAACCCAATTTTCCGATATACTCGATTTTGGGTTACACTATGTCGGAGTCATTAAGCTGCTCATAAAATTACGGGGTCATGTAACGTTTCCTGTAAAGCATTTCCTTGGAATGGGTTGCTTGGATCTTTTGCTCAACAAGTTGGAGAAAAATATTTTGCACTTAAGACATCGGTTCACAGGGTTCAGTAAAGAAAACGAGTTGCATATCTGGGAATTTGTACTTATTACCTATGTCTTCAGGCTGTATATACTGCAAAGGTGCTGCAAAATTGAAAAGAAGCTATCAACTACAATTTCACAGGTGGTACATCTATGCCAGACGGTTTCTGTGACGCCTTCTGGATTTGTCAAAGAACTTGAAAAATTATCCAGTGAAAGCTGTTCCATGAGCAGACCTTTTCTACTCAAGAATATAGTTAACTTATTCGATCCGAAGGATATAGTGCTCTCCAAGAGTATTAAGCACATCAAAGCGGAATTGGAATTCCATGGATTTGACGCTGAGAACCCTTTTCCTTTTGTTTCTGAATTACCTGTTGGTGTACCCTGTGAAATTACTCTATATAATGTACCTAGTGAACAGAGGTTGTGGCTTGATATGAAAGTGGATGGAGAGTCAAGTCAATTGCTGTTTCTGGACTTGGACCAATTTGGAGGATGTAATGAGGTGATGAAGTTTGTCTACAATGCACCCTTGTACAGAACTCCAAATGCAACTGTCTTTGCTCTGACTGTAAAAGTGGGCATGGAGTGTTTTAATGAGGAGATTCAACTGCCAAAGGGTCATGTTGGACCTAGGTTTCCGTTAATTTATCTTTGTGATGGAAAAGAAATTGAACTCTTTAGGGTTGATAGCCTTTGAGACCAACTGTATTCAACCTGAGCAATCCATGTCAATATCAGTTATGAAATGTTTGGTTTGTTCACTATGGTTTTTTGAGATTCAGATGTCTATAAAGGCTTCATTTTTGGTACTTCTTTTAGTTCTTTAATTCTAGCTACTTCTTAGGGTTGATAGCATCTGAAGACACTGCTTTGTTCATTACCATTTCAAGTTTTGTTGGGTTTCCAAACTTCCACATCCTTCATCATTCATGGGAATAAAATAAGCAATAATCAATCACTCCTTAAAATCCCACGTATCAGATCCAGAAACTTAATTGTAATCAAGCAATTCTTTAACATTATAAACTGCTAGTCTCATCATTTACAAAACTAACTTGTTTTATAAACCAGAAAAGTTTTTGTTCCAGCATACTTGGAAGCCAAAGCTTTTCCTGCTGATGTCGGCTGAGAGAATGCTACTTGAGAGATATCAAGAGTAGAACCATCAACGAAACTTTGCCTGCATAGAAACATTAATCTTGTAAAGAAAGGGCAACAGTACACAAGCCTAGCCTTGCAGAATATGCATCAGATTGTAGACAAACAAACAAAATGCACTAACTAATTCTCACATAAAACATAGACTAAACCAGATGATGTAAAAGGACATACTAGTACCTTGTAGCATCTAACAGATAACTTGCAACATGTTTTCTTCTATTCGATGGACAAACCCAGATGGCACGTACTCCACAACAAGCTGGCAAGGCTTCTTCTTCACAGACAATAGAACCGATTGAGGTTTCCTCCAAACTGTTCCTCAAAGATGGAGCTCTTTTATTGACCTCTCTAAGCAAGTTGACTCCACCAAATGGAAGTACGGCTGATCTTGTCTTTGACTCATTCTTACTTGTTACCTCCGAGGTATGATCAACTGAGCTTGTGACTAATCTGTAGGCCTTATCTATTTCTTCTGCAACCAGACATCCAACTACTCTGCGTGAAGAGATAAACAAATAAACCTGCAATTGTTGGAGCCCCAAAAAAATGGAAGTTATTATGAGGACGCAGAATTTAAGAGTTCATTTTGACCATCCACAAATAATAGGAACAAAAAAATTGTATTAGCACCATGAGGGGTGCGCTATGAAATTTAAGATGGAAAATAAAACTATTGCACAATGCAAATGCTAAAATTACCGGCCGAACAATTTTGAGAAAGCAATGTCTCTTAATATTATACGGTCAAGTACCAAAAGACTGATGCTTAAGCAAATTATTCAGCTCACCTTGCAGAGATCATGATAAATCCATCCATCCCCAAGTTCAATCTCCATAATTTTGATCACCTCTTGAATCTGTAACTCAGTAAGTGCTCATGTATGTCAGTAAACTAGTTAAATCCCCATGCCATCCTACTAATCAAGCTCACACAAGTACCAACACACTAAAAAGATAAACCAACTCGTGCAAAACAAGGGTAAAGGAAAAAGTTATAGACCTTTTTCTTCTGGGCTGGAGGGTCTTTATTTGAAACTAATATGATACGTCCCGCTTTGATTGCTGGCATATCAACCGCCCTCTCATGGCGCCAACCCTAAATTTAGATGAGGCATGTCACTCTGCTGGTCTTAGGAAAAACCAAACAGAAACAAAAATCAATACATTCCAGCACTAACCATGAACTGGATTCCATGGGTGTAATTCTTGTGAAATGTATTGTGAACCTTTTCATCTACAGCATCTCCTTTAACATACTTTATCCCACATGTGGAACAAGTATGCAAGAGAAAATCAGATTGGCCCAAATCCAAATGAAATTGAGCATAGCTTCTCTTCTTGTTAAGAACCTTCCTTGGACTAGATTTTGTATTCAACACCTCATCCTCTAGTTTTGGTAAGTCAAGCTCTTCACCACTCAATTCATCACAGTTTCCGATTCCCAATTCCGCACAATCTCTTTAGGAAGACGGATGAACATGTTGGGTGCACATTAAAACAGTAGATTACAATCATACCAAATGCAAAATTTCAATCCACAAGTACACTATTGTATAGCAGATTATTTTTAAGTCATAATATTTGAACCTGAATGAAAAAGAAGATAGATGAAGGTGGGCGTGGAATGTACTTACTCAGCGCAACATTCGGCTGTTGGCGTTGGCGTCTTCCTGGTGTATTTGATCGAAATTCGGGTCTGGCTTTCACTCGACGCTTTGTTACAAGACAAATCATCCCAATTTGGAACAATATCTCGAGATTTCTCTTCCAACGATGGCTTGAAGAAGGAGTTTATCTTCTTCTGCATCTTTCCTTGAACCTGGAAAATAACCAGATTACGAAAGAATTAGGGATTTCAAGTCCCAAATGATTTCAAATGCTCCTCATTCGAAAAAGAAAAGAAATCGTACCAAATCGACATAAACCGAAGAAAGATACCAGGTTCAACAATAAATCACAAGCAAGGAGATCACGAATGAAGGAAACGGGATCAATCAGAACTAGTTTGACCCTCTTTTGAGCCACTAAAATCACAAGGAAACCATATTTGTAAATTGTGCTAGGGTTTCTATTGGTCTAGAGCAAAATTACAAAATTCGAGAGCGAACCTGATGAATTGGGGCAGAAGCGGCGGATTAACGGAGAAAGTAAACGAGAAGGAAAATTGACAATGCAGAGCAATTGCGAACCACGGAACACTAGATCCACGCCGGAAAGTGACCTAAGGAGGTGCAGAGGCAGGAAATCGGACGCCGGCGAGGATTGCGCTGAATCCACCGAGTGAAGAAGAAGGTCGAGATGAGATGGCGGGAAGTTTCGGAAAAGCAAGGCAATATTTTGACTTTTGGCGGCAAAATACGCAGTCATATTTTTACATTACAGAAAATGTCCTCATAAAAAAAAAACCCAAAAAGAAAAAAAAACATTTTTTTCGGTCCTGCTATGTTCGAGTTTTTTCGAAACTTCCGTATGTGATAATGGCAAGCTTTTGCAATCTGTTTTGCAGGGCATTTAAAGAGCTCTTGCATCCATTATTAGCCGGTTCTTTTCGTCCCACATCGACCACAGGAAACAAGAGGCAGCAGTGAGTTGTGTATAAGAGCAGAAACGAAGGACTATGCAATTCATACCTTTCTCGGCCTTTTGGCTAAGATCAAGTGTAGTATCTGTTCTTATCAGTTTAATATCTGATATGTGGGTCATCGGCCCACAATGATATTAAATTTATTTTTTAAGGGGGAGGACCCATCAAAGCAGCTTGCTGCTTGGGCCCTCACGAGTCGCCCATGCGTTGCACTATAGCGCGGGCTTGGCTCTCCCCATCAAAACCAAGTTTGAAAATACTTTTCTCCATTTCCAGTTTTATTATTTAAAAGTAAGTTGTGATCTGTTAAGCCTAGTGCCGTATTAGCGAGCTCTCGCCTTCGTTAAGTGATATACCTGTAGGCTGAGATCTGATTCAGTGGTGTTTTGTTTTGGGGTTCGTTTCCGTAATGGAATCGTTACTTATTGTGTGTCACTTCGATCTTAACGTAGTGACGATGGAAAAAAACATCTGCAAACGCCCACCGTGGGGCTCGAACCCACGACCACAAGGTTAAGAGCCTTGCGCTCTACCAACTGAGCTAGACGGGCTTGTTGTGGTCCTACTCTTTAACATATTACTCTAATTTTACTAGTTCAAAAATATTGCTTTTCGGGTTGAACCCCAAGGAGTTTTTTATGGTGATGGTTTTCGTATTCGCTTGAATGATCCTTCTGCATTAATTTGGTAATAAATTATAATATACCCAATAAATTACATTTCAACTTATAACATAGGGCTATAAATGAACTAAGTCATTCACGAGATATTCGACCTTCGATTCGATAAAATTCATTCTCATTCGGCTCGACTTGTAAACGAGTTGAGCTCAAACAACTCAAAAAGATAAACGAGTTGAACACGAACACATGAAAACTCGATTCGTTTGTTCATGAACAAACTCGAGTATATGTTCATGAACAAGCTCGTCCAAATATTCATAAACAATCTATTTTTTAGCAAACTATTTTTCATAATCCTATATATCATGTACACATATATATTTGTTTGTTTACTTCTTTTGTAACCTAAAATCGTATAAGATATATCCTAATTCTTTGCATTTAATTATATGTAAACATGTTACCTCAATTAGTTTGCTCACGGACAAACTAAATGAGCGGTTCGCGAACCAAGCTAGAGTTCGATGAACAATTAAACCAACCGAGCCCAAACAAAATTTTGAGCTCATAGCAAGTTCAAGCTCGAATTCGAGTTCACCTATTTTTAAATGAACGAAACATGAACATTGTAAAGTTCGGTTTAATACTTTAATTACAACCCTATCGAAACGTCTATAAAATCTTCAAATTAAGAGGAAAAAGAAATTGAAGGGTGAACTTGATAGTGTAGGTAACCATGAGAGATAAGTGAAGAAAGAGATCAATGAAATAATCTTCCCTATATCATATATTCCAATTTTTTTGATATCTAAGTGAGAAAACTAAGCCTAATTTGATTAATTAATTATGGGTCGATCAAGTTTAGGTTACGGATCATCCTGACCCTTAAATTGACTAATCTTACTTATCAGGAAAATATAATATGAACTTAGACGCAATAATCCACCACAAGGTGTCAAACAGGTCCGGTTGGGTGGATTCGGGTTCGGTCTTTTCATGTTTGGGTTGAGTGCGAATTCTGGTCAATCGGATTACAGGTCAAGTCGGGTCGGGTCGACCTATTAGGTCAAGAATTTGAACTTTTAATGATTATTAAAATAATACTATGATTAAATAATAATACTTAATGATAAAACTTTATTTTAAATAGATTTTTTTAATAATATTTTATTTATATGATAAAATATTTTACTTTATTTACAAGAAAATATATTTATTCTACATATATATAAAATATGAGGTCGGTCAGGTCGATTTCGGGTTTCAACCAATTGAATTCGGGTTAATCGAGTTTGATTTTTTATTTGCTCGTCAATATTCGGGTCGGGTTTCAACCCTAAAATTTTCAATCTTTTCGGATCGATTTTTAGGGTCAGGTCAGGTTTTAACAACTCTGACCCGACGTGATCTGTACAAGGTCCATCGATCAAACTTTATCTCGTCCCTAGGTAAACTAATATTTTGAATTTTATTATCATTCGACATTTTGGTTATAGCTCTATAAATAAAAACATTATTTCAACCAAAATAAGTAAACAAAAGTATTATGGAGACTACAAGATTATATTCCATTTAAAATTGTTTGCTTTTGCATTAATGGATACAAAATATAATATAGTAAGTATATTTTAATATTCCCTCCAACATGTTACATAGATAGCATGTACATGTACCCACTTTTTTCTCCAGAAAATAATTTAGATACAAATAACTAGCCTCTGATTTGGAAGGATGAAATATGAATTAATTTAAGATATCTTTAATCAAAATTATTATTAAATTAAATCTTTAGAGTATTGAGGATACAACACACTTAAATAAATTGAATGGGGCGATGACATATAGGTGAAATCAACCATATAACTACATGCGATAATAAAGATATTTATTTTAGTATATATATACTTATTTCATATTCGTGATAATATTAGAGTTCATAAGACATATTCCAAAGGCCTAATATATATACGGCTCCTGATCTTTGCCACAATAGTCATTTTAACGCTTATTGAATGCCCATTTGCTCACATGTACAATATTTTTTTCCAAGATGGCATCACACATATGCCAGATTCTTCTCATAATAAAAACAATAAAAAAAAGATAAAAGAAAACAATATGAACCATTTTGCTTTTCTTCTAGGCGTTGGTCAACACCTCTGCCGAAATCACCCTCAACACCGATGTCCTTCCGGCAATCAGATATGTGATGTTGTTGTCGTTCATCTTCAACTCCACCCACTGTAATTTTTCTCTTCCTGCCTTGAGCACAACTGTAAATCCCTAAAAATCACCAAAAGTTGTCCTCTCTAGACAACGCCGTCGAAAACACTATTCCCTTCATCATCTGCACTCTTCCTTCTTCCTTTATAACATACAACAATTGAAGATTCTAAGGATTACCAAAAGTTGTTGGAAAGGGAGAAGATCGATCGATATTACTCTTCACCATACGGACGAGGCATTCTGTAGAATTGAAGTGGAAGTGAGGTTTAGGAAAGCGATCGCTCGCGATCGAGAGGGTTTCGCTGCGAGAAGGTTTCGCTCAAGAACATGCAAGAATGGATCGTACAAGTTTGGTTGCAAGAATTGATCGTATACGTTTGGATTGGATTGGGCCGGTCTACACCTAAATTGGGTTGGCCCAATAAGGTTTTCATAACGTACAACAATTGAGGATTGAAACCCTAACGTACAACAATTGAGGATTCTAGGGTTTCAATTTGCAAAGGATGGTGTCAATGCGAGAGAAGGATTCTAGGTTTCAATTTGTAGAGGATGGTGATGGTGTCAATGCGAGGGAAGGATTCTAGGTTTCAATTTGTAGAGGATGGTGTCAACGCTTGTAGAGGATGGTGTCAACGCGAGGGAGGAAGTTGCTATTCAAGATGGTTTCAGCGCGAGGGTTGAAGACGTTCGGCCTTTTTATGTTGTTTTTATTGTTATGACGCTTGACCTTTTTATTTTGTTGTTATGATGTGGCTGTCTCGAAATTATGATCATTGCATGCTCTAGGCTGCCCCTCGGAGGCATCCTAAATGTCAAAAATTTAGACGTGGACTCAATAGACTTATATTTTATGGTTTGATTTTTTTTGATAAGATTTGTTCATTGGCTAAATATGTATAATAACAATAGAAATCATATATAATTCCTATATATATATCTAAAATACAAGACGATAACGAAGGGAAATGATGTATAATCTAGAGTCTAATAAACCTAATTAGAGATCAAAAGGAGCAGTTGGATCAAGCTGCTTACAAATGCACAAATAAACCAAATACACGATCCTATCTTTGGCCGCGGTTCGATGAACATTGTTCTTACTCAAAAAATACTTCAATTCCTCAAGCTAGCAACAACCAACCATTTCACCAAGAAGCAAAGACAACCAATTGGTCTTGTCCTTGCCCGCGACCTCCGGCTTGGCAGCGTTCCTCTCGCCGCAGTATCTACACTCCGGCAACGTCGGGTTCTTCCAAAACTCGAGAGCCCGATGTCGCATCTCGTCCTTCATCTTGAAGAAGTAGCACCCGATCTCCCAAAACTTGGCCCCCAAGTCAAAGGCCATCTCGTAGCTACGCTCACACTTCTTGCACGTGACGGTGCCTGTGATCGACGTGTGCCCGTTGCTCTCGAGGTCTTTCATCGAGTGCAACCGGCAAGGGCGGTCGGTGGCCCATGGGTACGGCGGCGTGATCTTCTCGCTCTCGACCGAGTTGTCGAACTTCCTCCTGACGGATCGTGTTTGGGCTTCGTGGGGTCGTTGCCGGCAACGGGAGTTCGTTGGTGGTGGATCCGATGGCGTTGTGGTGGTCGACGGAGGTTGATCGTTGGCGGCGTTGGAGGAGAGGCTAGTGTGAGTTCGAGGAGGCCATCGTCGTCGGACGAGTGGCCGTGGTTGTTGCCGGCGGCGCCGCTTGGAGGCTGAGCCATAGTGTCGTTAAAACTGATTGGGAACTTTGTACACTCGTGAGTAATAGAAGGAGAATGGTAATTTAAGGAGGATGCCCAAACACGATTGAGTATCTTAACTGAGTATCTTAACTGAATTACGCCCGTCTTTCTTATCGTTTTGATTTTAACAGTCTCGACTTTTTTTAAAATGTCTTTTTGAGACACGTGATAAAATCAATTTATTTTAGGTGTATAAGTTTGTCTACACACGAAAGCATTTTGATTTGCCAGGTATCAGGTATAAAGCCAGTCCCATTTTATTTTATTTTTTTGTATTTTTGAAACGGTGAGAATTAGGCCTCGTCTTACGACGGGATATCTAGAGCATCCATTCGGATGAGAGCTAAAAATTCATGATGGTTCTAGATAGATTCTTATGAGAGATTGTGACCCAAGAAAGCGCGCAATTTTATCAGCCAAAGAGTTACTTTGGTAATCTAACCACAGGGTGGTCGCAAAATTGTTGTTGGTGACGGTGCTCTTTTCAAGCAACCAAACGATTCCCCGCCTTTTATAGGATTCATCCGGTCACTATCATTGAATAAAGATAATAAAGTCAATCTCATTATTTGCTCTTAACTACTCCGCCATTTACACAAGATGATTTATCGGAATGCTAAGATACACAGAATACAATATTGAATGTTGAATACAATATTACTTGGGCTGAAATTAAAGGTACCAAAGCAGAGTCAATGTGTCACATCAAGCTTGTGACAGACTTGATCCAATTCACCAAGTGTCTCTGACATTGTGCGCGACCCCGCTGTCCAAGCTATATCGGCGCATTCAGCCCGGGCGCTCATGGAGACAACTCTAACGGACTTCCCTTTCGGCAAAGGTGATTCCTCCGCCGATCAGGCTTGAAAACCTGCCATGGAAGATCCCTTAAATCACCTATGAATGCGTCCTTTTCTTTCTTAATCTAATAACAATCCTTTTACTTATTAGACAAATTAAATGACAATATGAATAATTACATTGTTTTTTTTGCCTATTAGATATATATAAGCATAGTTGATAAACTCTTACATTTGCATAAGTTTTCTTCCTATATAAGCAATTCGATGTTAGAAAAAACGTGTTACACTTCGAAAATCGGATAACTAGATAGGTAAAGAACTCTCCAACTTAGGTGGATCACAATATCGAATCTGCCCCTTTTTTAGAAGGAAAAGAGATTTACATTTACCCAACTATAGTATAAAGTAGAGTCAATATATTTAAAAAAAATGCCACATGAAATGTATATAACAAAATAATTCTTTGGACCCTCCTATTTATAATAAATTGTGATCTTAGACAAAAAAAAAAAAAAGTGAAGTTATTGTCTCAACGAAGAGTTGTATGTTTGAGTGCAATTCTTCGATGAACCACTTCCATATTATTTGTAGAGTATTTATAGTGTATACTAGCAGATGGCCCGTACCTTGTACGGGGGTGTTATCTATTTATTTATTGCTTTGTGTATGAATTTACTATAACAATTACAAATATTATCATATGTATACTTTGTTTTATAAAGGCGCTTATTTTTTGGATTATAAAATGACATAATTCTTGTATATCATCATATATATAAATAAATTTTATTTATGTATTCACTTTTTATACATACATAAACATATATTTAAATAATTGAGGAAGAATGAAATTAGATAAGATGCATTATCACATTTTCTTAACAATTGATACAAATCTTTTGGCATTTAAATTAAATAACGTAAACTAACTTATATAATAAAATGAATAAGTTTCAATAAAATTCGGATTAATATATTATAATATTAACACTATAGATAATATTTAATAAGTTAAATAGAAAACCCAATTATCTTGTATATATATGTTATTTTTCTGACAAAATAATTAAATAATAAGTATATAAAAATGTAAGGAAAATGTGAGCGAATTATTATCTTAATTAAGAAAGCTATCTTTTTTTTCTAAAGTGTAATCAATATGCAATATTTTTTTTCTAAAGCTATCTTTTTTATTAATATTTTAATATGATATGATAGTAAAAATATATTTAATATTTTATTTTAATAGAATGAATATTTTTCTTAAATATAGTGGTAGAATTTGCTACCATTGATGATTTAAAAAAATACCATAATAAAATTACGAAAATAATTTAAATTTAATATGATATTTAATTAAATGGGTAAAATATTATAGTTATGATTTATAGATTGTGACGAAAAAAATACTTTTTTAAATAAAAGGTTTATGATAGTTCTATGTATTAATTAAATGCGTAGAATGATAAGATAGAGATTTATATATTTGGATAGAGTTATTAGTTAAACAACACAAATTCTAATATAGAACTAATATTTTAATTAAGTATCTATAAGATTATGATAAAATCAAGATTTGATAAGATAGATTTTTAAAAAAGGGGGTGATGTGGCGCAATATGGTGGCAGAATTTGCTTCCGCTTTAGTATATAGTAATAGATATATAACCTTACTAAGATGATATCGTAGATGTTAACCGATTAGCTATGACATGTAGACATACTTCTTTTGCCATTTAGTGTACTATTATTCACAAATTTCTATATACTAAAATGAAGGTTAATAATTATATAAAACAATGTAAGTCAATATATCTACTACAATATAAGGCGGAGTTAATGTTTTCACAAGACATTTTACCAAGTGGCATGTATATAATAAAGCAATCTATTATGTCCTTCTTTATATAATAAGTTGTGATATTCCAATAAATATTACTATTTAATAAAACACGATTTTTTCACTCAAACAGAGAATCAAGATAAAATTGAAAAGTAATTTCTTCAATTATTTTTTTAACAAGTATAATGTATTATGAAGTACAATTTGTATTTTTTTTTATAATTTTGAAATATAATTTGGATCTTTTTTACACAAAAAATGTGGACTATATCTATATGTGTATGAACTTCTATCTAATCTAATAAAACATGATCTTTTCATTTAAACAAAAAATCAAGATAAAATCATAAAGTAATTTATCATATATAATTTTGAAATCATTTTTTAACTAATGTAGTATATTTTCTTAGTATAATTTGGATTTTTTAAAACAGTTAATCTAGACTACATCCATATGTATATGGTTTTCTATCAAAGAATCTATATTAGTATTAATTAAACATGATGTTTTAAATTAAAGTATGTGAATTTAAAATAATATAAACGATTTTACCTTATCTAATAAAATTTATTAGTTGAAAATATTATATATTTATTTGAGAGTTTGGACTTTGGATCATATATATAAATACTTTTATAATATTTTATAAGTATTTTAATTAAGTCTTTGTCTAAATAAGCGAGCTTTGTAGATATAATATTTTTATACCAACTAAATAATATTCGTAATATGTTATAAATCCATAAATGATATATTTAACAAAGTAAGACCTATCATAATAAAAATATCATGAAATGATATCTTTGATGGAGATTAAATAGTAATATATTATTATACAAATATCAAAATATTATTATAACAATGAACTATTAAAATAGAAAAATTTCATAAATAATTCATCTAAATGATTTAAAAGATTTCACCTTATCTAATAAGATTTATTATGCAAAAATACTTTATATTTATTTTGAGAGTTTAGACTTTGAAGTTTGAATCATATACTAAAATATCTTTATATATTTTATAAATTATGTTAATTTATTTTAATAAATTTTTTTTTTCAATAAGTGAACTTTGTAGATAAAAATATTTTTATTATTTTTCGTACAAATATGACAAGCAAATTTATTAGCATTGTCCGTAGTCCGTACGGGATTAAACTAGTTACTGTACTAGCTGTACCCGTCGTGCCATGCACGACTTGTATTTTTTTATTAATTTTTAGATATATAATAAATAAATAAAATTAATGTGAAATGCATAATCAAAGTTTTAACATGATT
This sequence comes from Polygonum aviculare, assembly GCA_934048045.1. Classification (NCBI taxonomy): domain Eukaryota; kingdom Viridiplantae; phylum Streptophyta; class Magnoliopsida; order Caryophyllales; family Polygonaceae; genus Polygonum; species Polygonum aviculare. Next base: position 26,269,160 of record OW204027.1, read on the forward strand.
TGGTTTCATTTCTTTTTGGTTGAACATGATTTTGTTTCATTGAATATTAGAAGTTTTTAATTGTTAAATGATTGATTGAGACTATGTTATTATGCAAATCACACACTTATATCTCATAGTCGTAAAATACATTATTATGCAATTTATATTTACTTGTATTTTAGCATGCAAAGCACCGGCCAACTTGATATATCCAAATTAAACATGTAGTTATTTTAATCATAATATTTAATGAATAATATTTTGCCTCTATATGTATGAATAGGCCAACTCGAAATCGGCGGGTATATATTGATCTGTTAGTGTTTTGGTTGAAAGTTGATTTTGTTAATTAACACTAAATGACATAACAATAATTTGTTTTATATATGAACTGGTTTTATATTTGGCAAAATACATGTACGGCCCCCCGTACTTGTCACTTTTTTGCAAACGGCCCCCTCTACTTCGAAATGTTCTATTGAACACCTGTACTCGTATATTCCTATTCCATTGAGCACCTGCTATCCTCCGTGGCACATTGCGTGTAACTCACTCTCTTTTTCGCGAGTAAAACCATACAAATTTGATGACTTGGATTATATTAAAAAAAAAAATTCATATTGGGGATTTTATTTAAAAAAATAAAAAATAAAATTCATCTTCTTCTACCTCCATCCTCCAAACCTAACCTTCTCTTCCCTAACCCCCACTCTCAATCTCCCTCAACTGGGAGGCCTCCGACGGCCGGTACGTATGGGGGTGGCCTCCAACACTCCGACCTGCCTTCCTACCCCAACCTCCCGGCCAATGCTTCCGCCTCTGCCCTCCTCCCCGCCGCTCGCTACTCCCAGCCCGACTAACCCCGCTCTGCCTCTCGCTCGACCCCGCCGCTCTCGCTCGAGTCTCCGGCCACGCATACTCAACCTCTCCCTCTCGTTCGGGTCTTGCCCATATCTGCGATTGCGTACGATCCTAGCTACTCCTACCAGAGCCTCCGCCCCTGCTCGAGTCTCCGCCCTCGGTTCCTCCAGAGCCTCCGATCACGGGTGAGCTCGAAGAATTGGGAGCCGACACGGAAGGCGACGAGAGGACTTCTGGGAGCCTTGGCCGCGGGCGTCGTAGCAGGCGGGGAGGGTATGTTGGGGTCGTCGAGGAGGGTTGTGGCCAGGAGGCGACGTTCGGTGAAGATGAGTGTCGGGGAGGCATGCTCGGTGGGTCGGCCGGAGAAGACACCGGATAAATTGAGGTCCGGGCGGGCGGAGTGGACGGTGGCAAAAACGGCCGCAAACGGCGATAGAGACGTCGAGCGTTGGTCGGAGTGGTGGGAGGAGATGGAAACTGAGCTGAGAGAAAGGAGAGGGTAAAGTGGAGGAGGGATTTGTTTTTTTTGTTTTTATAATTTATATAAAGTAAAATTTAAAAGAAATATATGTGGAAATGACATGGACAAATTGTACATTACATGTGGCGCTGACATGTAAATTAATCAATCGCGTGAGGTGCACGGAGAATAGCAGATGCTTAATGGAATAGGGATATACAAGTACAAGTGTTCAATAGAACATTTCAAAGTAGAGGGGGCCGTTTGCAAAAAAGTGACAAGTACGGGGGGCCGTACATGTATTTTGCCTTTTATATTTTATTAATGATATCTAATATAATTTTATTTTGTTAATACAAATGATAAACCAAATCATTACTTTCAAAGAAAATGGCTAAAGAAAATTACATTGCATAAATATTATAAATCTACCACCATTGTAAAATAATGAGATTGATTTTAACTGATTTTTTTATAGGGTTTAATTTCTTTTGGTTACAACTTTGAAGAAAAATAACTAATCGCTATCCTAATCTATATAATATTATATAACCTAATTTTATTATAAGATTAAACATGATCGGATAGAAGGTCATGTACTCAATCCTAGCTGGATTAAAAGATGACACATGATTAGGTTAATTAGTAACAAACAACTATAAATTAGGAAAGAAGTAAATCTTTAATTGATATTTTTGTGGAAATGCTATAAAGTGATTTTTTTTACAAACGGAGAAAGAATAACCGGTTACAAAAGATGGAATTGTTTGTTAAGATTTATCCGTAATATTCTCATGATTTTTTCCCTATTTGAAAAAATTGGTTAAAATTTGTTTCGATAATTAGAAAAAAAGCCCATATAATTACCATACTAGTCGTTCAGTCATTGGGAAAAAAAAAGATCTGAACTTAGTGAAAAACTAATATTTTTTCTCTTTAGTAGCAAAGCGAAAAAAAAGATGATTAACTTCAATCAAATCTTATTGTTCGGTTAGTAATCAAAACTTATCGTCTTTGCCTTCAACACAATTTTTTTAATTGTAATGTTTGTATTTACGCAATTCTCTTCATGGAGTCTTCAAGGGATTTTAACTACATCTTCTTTAAGTAATCATACATCTATTATACATTTGTTTCTTGTTAGCATAGGCATGGGAGGGCAACCTTGGTGAAAATTTCCGGTAGAAGACAATCTTCGGTGGCAACCTTGGTGAAGGTTTCTAGTAGAGGGCCGGGTGATCTCCGAGAAGACGAAAGGGTTAGAGCTGATAGACAATTATTATGTTCATAGTGGAGCCAATAAAGAAGAAAGATAATGAAAATTCGAGAATTGTGAAAATAAAGAGATAGTAGAAATGTTATGCAAATTTTTATTAAATAATTATAGAAATGACACATGTATGTGACATGGACAAATTTATATGACGTGGCTAATTAATTAATAAATATAATATGACGTGGCTTAATGATATAGTGACATGTGTAAAAATTTTATGTGGCGTAATGTAGAAACGCCATGTGGCCTAATCCTACGTGGCGCAACGTAGAGGCTTTAATCCTTAGTGGTTTTAAATATATATAATAGATTACTTAAAACTCCGTTTACTACCGTCAAATAATTTTCTTAACTCAAGAGTTAAGATATTGTTTTTTGGTAATCTTGGTTAAGATATTGGTTGCTACTTTAAAGTGATTTTCTTAGCTAAACAGTTAAGATATTGTAATGATTGCTTACGTAGTCGCCCGGTTAAGAAATCGCAAAGCACATTTACCGACCTTTCAATTTAAAATTTACAAGTTTAATGATCAGTTGTTGATATCAAACAGTAAAACCTATGAAAATTTGAAAACAAAAGTCAGCCGAAACCAAATCATGAACATTAAGAACACAAAATCCAACTTCTGTTTCAGTAAAACTGCACTTTACTCGCTCTTACAAACTACATCATGAACATTAAGAACACAAAATTTGCAACAATGTCAGGTATCCTCCTCCAAACAAAATTGACATGAAATCTGAACCCCAACGAATTTCTCTAGAAAGAGAACTTGAAAGCTCCAACATTTGTATCCGCTACAGATTCCCAGAAAGTAGGTTTCTTCCGCTGAGCCTTCTTCTCCTCTGCCTGCATCGTCAACTCTTCTATTGTTCCCGGAAACGACTCTTCGACAGCCTTCTTGAACTTGTCATGCAGATTCACCTGGTCTGTCGTTCCAGAAACCAGTTCTCCGGCATTCGGTTTCTTCAAGAAGTCCAACACATTCAGCAAGTTCCTCCTACAAATGTACAAATTCTCACTATAAATTTATAGCTCCAATATGCAAAAGTGTGAATTCAGGCATACAAGAAGCAAAAGAAGACATATGAGCAGAAAACAGGAACAGAAAACAAGCAATTTTGGGCTCTTCTATCAAGACTTATTGCTCTTTATGTTTTCTTTTGGCAAAAACAGATTACACAACTAGTGAACATGAGGTACAATGTGAATGACAATACTTCATCAGGAAATAACTTATGGAAAATACACTCATGGTGTTCTAAGCTCCTTCATCCAGTAGAGACCAAAGTGTTAGCAGAATATGGCATTATTCTATATGTAAATTTGTCCATACACACATGCCTTTCAAGACCTTGCAGCCAAGAGACATTAGATTGCTTTTTCAAACAGTATTGTTAACTTTCAAGAACTATCTATAATGAACTTTTAAGGTAAAAAAAGTACCATTAGTCAACTAATATCAAACCAGTCACCAGTAGTGCAAGTATGCAAGCACATCCTATGAGCCTTATACTTGACGGCTGTTTAAAGTAGGGAACAACTACTCTGATCCACACAAATGGTTAAAGAAGTGAAACCTATCCAGATTTAGCAGATTTTTTCTGTAGAAAGGGCACACTGTAATTTATATTTTCAAAATAAAACAATACCATACATATCTTGTGACAATTTGAGAATAAGATAAACCTTGAGATACAGGATTTAGATAAATTAGCATCAAATATGAATCTGTCTGCATGTCAGACACCATATAGCATACTATCACTGAAAACCATATCAATTACAAAGATAAGATGGTGACATCAATTTTCGTTTTAACTTTTCATTGGGGAGGACAAATGATGACAAACTACAGTGTCATTTTAATTTGACTACAGGCAACCAGATAAGAAGATAAATACACAAGGTTCTTCACATAATTTTGTAAATGTAGTTTCATGTGACGCAAATGACAGATTCATACCTGCTAACATAATTTTGTGTTATAGCAATAGATTCCTCAAGGTTGATAACCAAATGCCACCAACCATTTGGCACAAAAATCACCTCGCCAGCCTTGCAGATGCACTCAATGGGTTTCTTCTCCCAATCCTTCGTTGCCCCATAAAAGTTCATGAACCATTCAGTTATAGAAACCGGGCAAGCAACCTCAGCACCGTCAGGACTCGGATGAACTCCAGGTGGCACCACCTCTGGAGGGAACAAAATCCACTTCTTTGACCCCTTTATAATAGCATTCCAAGCTGACGTCGAATTGGGATCAATGTGAAATGAAGAGCCAGAACCAGCAGGTCCCATAATAACCCACCTATAATCAGGCCTTTCATTGCCTAAAACCGAAAACAAATCCTCCTTGAAATACTCAGGAACTTGATATTCCGAACCCAAAACCGGCACCTTCTCACTAAATTTAGGGTCAAAAAGATACAATGGCCTCTCTTCTCTGGCCTGATCAGAATACCTGAAATAATCCTGGAGTGAGATTTCCACTGGTCCAACTGCAAACTTTACATCCCCACAAGTTTTAACCAAGTACTCTTTATCCCACTTGTTCATGGCCTCCCAATTATCCATACAGCCTTCCAACAAAACTGGCTTATTTGGCTCCTCAAAATTCAGTATAAACTCCTCAACTGAAATCCCTCTCCTCCTTTGTATATTATCCCTTTGAAGCCATTCAGGCTTCATCTCAAGATTAGCACAAAGCCAACTCTGGAACAAGTAATCAGAATAGAAATCCCTAACTCTCAAACCGGACAATCCTATTCCAGAAACATCAAAACCTGGGTAATGGGAAGAAATGTAGGTTTTCCTCCACGACCCATTGTAACAAAACCCACCCTTTAGAGAATCCAACACCAGATTCCTCCAAAGAGGCTCGTGGGTGCACAACACATACAAGGATTTGCTAACTGTAGATAGCAATCCCAAATGGGAACCATCCAATAACCCTAGAATTTCAAGAACAAGCTCGTCTGTTAGCTCTTGGAGGTTACCTAATCCAGTGTCCCTTGAATTGTGGGAAGATGAGCTGAAGAAGAGATTCCCAAGTGGCTGAACTCCATGGATGTTTGAACAAGCTGAGGATTTCAGATTAAAACCCCCATCATCCTCTTCTTCTTCTTCTTCACTCTCCTCGATCACGTCTTGTCTCCTGATATCAGAGTTTGAATTCTCCAAGGCGGCCCCAATTGGCCATCTTTTGCTTCCCATCTTGCTCTTGTGACCTTTTTTGCGGGATTTGGACAGCATCCTTTTGCAGCTCAACATTGCCCTATTATAGAGAGAGTGTGTATTAGCTCGGCGGCGGAGGGCGATGAGGAGGTGCTGGTAGGGATGTTAATGAGGCGGGTTCGGGTCGGGATACCCTTCCCGTGCCCATACCCATTTAAAAATTTATTCTCAATATCCATCCCTATACCCATCGGTAATAAAATGTGTATCATGTTTGTATCCGTTGGGTCCCATCCCTATCGGGTATTCTTTATACCCATCTAATTTTTCCCATTTAAAATCCTCAACGGTTTCCCCTCATAATTTGTACATGACTTTTGATATAAAATCCTATAAATTATACACCAATTCACGATCTAACTTATATAACTTGTAACAAAACTTCCAACAACAAATAAAACAAAATGTGTTTCAAATTAACCAGTTATATGTAAAAATTAACTAATAAAAAAATAGACAATATAACATTAATTGTAAATCAAATGAGACAAGATAACTAATAAAAATAGTCAAATTACCAATAACTAAAAACAAACTAATAAGTAAAACCAAAATAGACAAACTAAAAACAAAATTCCCACCGGGGGCCCCGGGGAATTCCCCATAGGGATTCCCCACGGGCCCCCTGGTGGGGTCGGGTCGGGTCGGGGAATGGAGCGGGAAAATCTATCCTCATACCCGTACCCATATCCATGCAGGTGTCAATTTCACTCCCCATTTCATCCCCATCCCCACTAGAATCCCCCCCGTCCCCATCCCCATGACGGAGATTCCCTACAAGGAATGGGGAATCCCCACTCCATTGACATCCTTAGGAGGTGAGCAGTGGTAGAAAAGAGGTGAATTCGATTCAAAGGCAAACTAAACCGGAGCTTGGTTAAGGGATAATTCATGTCATACGTACATTTGTTTTAACGGGCGGCTTTGCTGGAATTAGGGCCAAGGCCCATATGAAGTTATGCCATGAAGGCTGTCCAAATGGTTCGTGATCTGTAGCCCGACTTTGGTTGTGATCCGTAACCCGGCTTGATCTAAGGTCTCGTTTGGCACTAGCGTTTCAACTATGTAATGGGTGAAGGAGCGAGAGCGGAATTTCACTATTCTCGCGCTAAAATCTACACCCTCCTAACACATACATGACACATGCACAAATCCAAATTTAATTTGTTACTTTCTTGGTAACGAGCTAGTTAACAAGTTCCAACTTTAAACTTTGAAGGAAAAGTCTCTCCTTCGAACAAAAAAAAAACTTTGAAGGAAAAGTCACTGTCACCAAACTTGTCTGGCGTAACCTTTTCCAACCGGTCAACCACGGATGGAGTCAGTGGTTTGCTGAGGGGTCACAAATTAAATAACATTTACATCAACAGTTCAACACTTTGAGGATCGGTATTGATAGATGGAGGCTCAATACTCAGAACGGAGGATCTTTTACCCCTAATCACAAGTTTGTCCATCACTTTACGAAACCTACACTGGTACAAATAAAACAATCAACAAATTTAATTATTAGATTAATATCAAACTAAATGAATCTATTCCAAAATACTAAATTACAAAGCTTTTTCATAATCCTAGGTTTTTTAATATTGTTGTTGAAACCCTATTCCATTAATTGTAAAAATTAAGAACAAATATCAATTTAACGAAGTATAAGTAGTGTACAATACTGTATACAAACCAGACTATCAAATTGCCAATTGGGATTGGGCCAATTTGGGCGTGCCGGCAGCGTGGAATTTTGGAAGACCGGGCAGAGCATCGGAGGAGGCGACGAGCCGACGAGCGACGACGGGGAGGGCCTGGCTAGCCGGAGTGGCAACTGGCGACGGCGAACGACGATGTGTGCGAGGCTTTGCAAGATTGGGCGTCCAAGTGGAGTCGAGTAGCCGGCGGGACTCGGCGGCAATTGGAGACTTTGGAGTTACAGAAAAATTAGAGTTTATTTTTTTTCCCATTAACCAAAACGACACCGTTTTGGTGTTATTAAAAAACAATCAAAACGACGTCGTTTTGGCCGTTTTTTAAAGTAAAAGAAAAACAGATCTATCTTCAACCTAGTCCTTGCCGGCGCCGTTCCTTGGTTTCTTCACGTTTTGTAGCAGCTCTACACCGGCGTGACCTTTCAAAAAACTTCATATACTACTTAAATCTCCGGCAGGTTGAGGGGTCACCGGACCCCTTCCCGCTCCTGTTGGAATTGGCTTGCAGAGCCTAAGCTTGTGGGCCATCACCCTTTTTCCAACCTTTGTATATGTGTCAGACTTTCTTTGACTTTTGTGTATTGTGCTACACTCTCAGGCTTTTAAAGCCTCTCTTTGTAACATTTTAGAAGACAATGAACATAATTAAGAAAAGCAAAAACTCCTTCTTCTCCAACACTCTGATTTCTTTCTTCCATGACTTCTCCATCTTAACCTCAAAAGACAACATGGTATCAGAGCTTTTTGTTGTGAGTCCAAGAAAAGTTCCTCCACAACCTTTTAGATCTCTTCTTCCTCTTCCATAAAAACCCAACCTTTCCCCTTTTCCAGAAACTTCTACTCACAAAAATGGCGGCTGAAACCGTAGACCATAACGACCCTTTGTTCCTTCATCCCAGCGACCATCCAGGACTTTCCCTTGTTCCTCAAGTCTTCGATGACTCAAATTTTGGCGAGTGGAAAGCATCTATCTACATCATCCTTTCAACGAAGAACAAAGCGGGTTTCGTCAATGGTGCTCTGGCTAGGCCACCGAAAACAGACGTGCGCTACGATAGTTGGGAAGTTGCAACAGCATGGTCATTATGCGGATCTTAAATGGGCTAAGCTTGTGGCGAGATTTGGGCAAGTGAGTGGTGCCCAACTTTACTCTGTAGAGAAGGAGTTGAGCAACTTAAATCAAGGTTTGACTTCTATCTCTACATACTTCATGAAATTCACAACTCTCTGGAATGAGCTTAGCTCGATGAATCAATGTCCTCCTTGTACTTGTGGATGTCTCCAAGAGATTATCAAGCATGATGAGAATAGAAAGTTGATTCACTACTTGATGGGGCTGAATGAGCAATACACTGGTGTTAGAGGAAACATTTTGATGATGAAACCTTTGCCTATTTTGAGTCATGCTTACTCTCTATTGATGCAAGAGGAAAAACAAAGAGAAATGCAAAGCTCAACATAAATTGTTAATGAGTCTGCTGCATTAAATGCAAATGTAAGGACCTCCAGCTCTAGTTCGAGCAATCAAAAGGGAAGCGGAGAAAAGAGGTCTCTATATTGCACTAACTTCAAGAGAACCAATCATATAGTGGACAAGTGTTACTTCATCATTGGTTTTCCACATGGCTATAAGGGAAACAACACCAAGAAGCAAGAGAAAGAAAAGAAATTCTCTAGAAATGCCAAGACTAGTGAACTGAGTCCTGACCAAATTGCCCAACTTCTAGGCCTTCTCAATGCAAGCAACAAGGGAAAGACAGTTGCTCAAGATGATTTTGCAAGGTTTGCAGGTAACTCACTTATCTCAGACATTTTTTATAAGAGAACCACCTGGATTGTTGACAGTGGAGCTAGTCGTCATATGCGTGGTGATTTAAATTTGTTTGAAACTAAGAAAATTTGATCAAGCCTTTCATCATTACGTTTCCTACAAAAGAAACAGTTACAGTCAACATTGTTGGATCAATACGTGTTTTACGTGATTTGTTGTTGAAAGATGTTCTGTTTGTTCCCACCTTTAGATGCAATCTGATTTCAGTAGCGAAGTTGGTCAGAGTTCAGTCATGTAATGTGTTGTTCACTCCCACCAATTGCTTGTTGTATGGTCCTTCAGTGAAGACCCCTTTGGTGGTTGGTGAAGCGAAGAATGACTTGTTTTTGCTCAGCTCAAGGTTAGTACAACACCAACAAGATGATTTAGTTGATGAAGAAAGTAGTCCAGCAATGTCTTGTCATGTAGACCTCAATACTTGACATACAAGATTGGGTCATTTGCCTTATTATAAACTCTTTAGTGTTCCTTTTGTGCATGGGAACAAATTAGAAGTGTTGCCTTGCGTTACTTGTGCTAAGTCAGGCATAATAGACTTCCATTTCCTACTAGTAGCATCAATTCTTCTCGTATTTTTCAGCTGATTCACATAGACCTTTGAGGTCCTTATCATACTCCCACGTTTAATGGATACAAATATTTTATGACTATTGTTGATGACTTTAGTAGGTCTACATGGGTGCATTTGTTATCAACTAAAAGTAATGCTTTCAGTGTGTTAAAAGGTTTCATAGCAACGGTTCAAACGCAGTTTGACAAAAGGGTCCAAATAATTCGATCTAATAATGCGCTTGAATTAGGAGGAAGCAAGGAGATTTCTGATTATCTAGTTGAGAAGGGAATCAGTCATGAAACCTCATGTGTGGCCACACCCCAACAAAATGGGGTGGTAGAGAGAAAACACAAACACATATTGGAGGTAGCTAGAGCTCTTATGTTTCAATCCAATCTCCCTTTGAGATTTTGGGGAGCAAGTGTTTTGACGGCAAGATACATTATTAATAGATTGCCAACAAAGCTTCTAAACAACAAAAGTCCATATGAAGTTCTTCGCCAAAGAAAACCCAGATATGATCATATTAGGAGCTTTGGTTGTCTTTGCTTCGTTGCCACACTCAAGCAAGGGAGAAACAAGTTTCAGGCCAAAGCGTCTCCTTGCGTCTTTCTTGGGTTCCCTTTTAGGAAGAAAGCCTACAAGTTGTACAACTTTGAAACCACGCAAGTCTTCTCCTCTCGGGATGTCGTTTTCCATGAAGACGTATCCCCATTCCGCAACTCTTCATTTAAAGAACTCTTGTCTGTGAACGTCTATCCCAATACCCCTTTACCAGATGATGATGCCTCACAACCATCATCTCAAAATGATGATGATTTTTCCCTAACAAATTAGAACTCCATTGTCCATGAAGTTCAAGAAGCACTCCCACCTAGAAGATCAAGAAGGACACATGTCCCACCTACGTACTTATTAGATTACGTGTGTACAGCTAGCCATGAAGCTTGCCAGTTTTGTGGTCATACACTCACTTCAAATGTGACTTTCTCTCATGACTCGAATGTATCCCACTTCCAACCAGAGACAGAGATACTTAGCTATGAGCAAGCATGCAAGTATGACGTTTGGAGAAAGGCCATGACAAATGAGTTTTCAGCTTTGGACTCCAACAAAACCTGGGAATTAGTGGAGTTGCCTAAGGGAAAGAAAGCCATTACTTGTAAGTGGGTTTACAAGATTAAGAGAAATTCAGATAGAAGTATAGAAAGATACAAGGCCAGATTAGTTGTGAGAGGCTTCATGCAGAAGGAGGGAATAGATTAAACAGAAACTTTCAACTCAATGATAAAGATGACGACGGTGAGAGTTCTTATCTATGTGGCATTAAAACGAAACTGGCAAATCTCACAACTTGATGTGAACAATGCCTTTTTGCATGGAGATTTGAACGAAGAAGTATATATGAAGCCACCTTCTGGGCTTTCCGTTGATAAACCAGAACAAGTGTGCAGACTGAGGAAGTCCTTGTATGGCCTCAAACAGGCATAACGACAGTGGAAAGCCAAATTGTCCTCTTCATTGCACTCAAAAGGATTTTCTCAGTCAATGAATGATTATTCTTTGTTCAGCAAGAAAACAGATCACTCCATGATTTTTGTGGCGGTCTACATGGATGATATCCTGATAACCGGCGATGATAATGTTGAAATTGAGGCATTGAAAAGCTTCTTGGATGCAAGATTCAAGATCAAGGACCTGTGAGAATTGCACTTCTTCTTAGGTATGAAGTTCACCAAAACTCAAGGTGGAATTCTCACGAGCCAGCACAAGTTCATTGTAGAAATGTTAAATGATTTTCCCACTATTTTAGTCGAGCTGCAGCAAGCCCACTTGATCTGAGAATCAAACTTTCACCAAAAGAAGGGAACCCACTTCCAAATGCTCTTCCTTATAGACAACTTGTTGGGAAACTGAACTTTCTCCCAAACACACGACCATACATTGCCTTTGTTGTGCAACTGCTCAACCAATTCAATAAGGCTCCATGAGATACCCACATGGAAGCAACCCTTCATGTCATATCATACTTGAGACGCACACACTCCAAGTCAATATTGTTGAACGACAACCAAGACATGAAGCTTACAGCTTACTGCGATGCGGATTAGGCAACATGTCCCTATTCAAGGAGATCAGTAAGAGGATTTGTCGTGCTGTTTGGAGGAAATTTAATCTCTTGGAAGTCCAAGAAGCAGCAAAGTGTCTCACTCTCGTCAATTGAGGCTGAATATAGATCGATCAGAAGAGTTTGTGTAGAATTGGCTTGGTGGAGCAGACTTATTCATGAGCTTGGGGTAAAAAACGTCACACCAATCCATGTTAAGTGTGACAATCAAGCTGTTATATGCATTGCGCGTAATCCCGTCTTTCATGAAAGGACAAAACATATTGAGTTGGATTGCCATTTTGCCAGAGAGAAGTTGCTTGAAGGATGATCACGTTGTCACACGTTCAAACGAAGACTCAATTGGCAGACTTTCTCACGAAGTCATTACCAGGATCACGGCTACAATCGACTCTTCCCAAGATGGGGATGTTTGATCCACCTCCATCTTGAGGAGGGGTGTTGGAATTGGCTTGTAGAGCCTAGGCTTGTAGGCCATCACCCTTTTCCAACTCTTGTATATGTGTTTGACTTTCATTGACTTTTGTGTATTGTGCTACACTCTCAAGCTTTTTAACCTCTCTTTGTAACGTTTGAGAAGACAATGAACATAATTAAGAAAAGCAAAAACTCCTTCTTCTCCAACTCTCTATTTTCTTTCTTCCATGACTTCTCCATCTTATCCTCAAAAGACAACATCTCCGCCCTTGGATGGAGTCAAATAGTTGACCCAATCACCAACCTCTCCCATCGTCAAGAAGGCCTTGTTCCCTACATTGTTGGTGTACTTCCCACTCTTGTTCACTTCTTCCCACTCTTGATCACTTCCAATTCCTTCGATGTTGTTTAGAGGTCTCGTTTCAAAATTATAAGAAGAGTTCTAATAAAATATAAATTATTCATACATTTCAATTTCTAAAGCAATAGCACAAATTACATATGGGTTGTAAAAGTATTACATATGGACTGTAAATAGTAAAAAGTACATATGGATTATAAAAAAATCATCAAACTACACCTGCTTAAATAGTAAAAAAAATACATTTGGGCTTTAAAATAAATTGAACCTTATTAATTTTGGGGACCGTCTGCAGGTGCAACCAACCACCCCTACTCCAAATTTCCAAAACTACACACGCTGGTTTACTCAACTTTTTTTTATCACCCCATTCTTCACTTCCTCCTTAGTAAATGGAACCTAAAGAAGCTCAGGCAACCTCTTCATCTTCAACGCCTCATCTTTAATGCAGAAACAACACCTTGTTTGGATTATCAAGGGTCTCTTGACAATACCCCAATACATGATCCCAATAAGGCCAATAAGAGTCTATTACCTTAGAAAATAAATCTATATACATCTCGAAGTCCGACAAATCTTCTTCATTGTCGGATCCTAGTTTTTTGGTTTCCTTAAGTATGTAGCGAGAGAAGATCCAAAATGAGATGAGGGTGTCAAGAGGGTTCTTACATAAGTAAACCATACGACAACCAGACTCGTGGATGGATTGTGGGAGAACTTGATAAGGAATGTGAGTAACATTGATGTTTTTTTTAAATATATTTTACTAAAATTACAAAAAGTATTATATTCAATCTATTGTTCAATAAATCGGTAAAAAAGAAGATTGCAACAACAACAACGACATTTACCTAGGAAGTCCCACATGAGCGGGATATGGGGGGTCAGGATGGGAGTAAAAAAGAAGATTGGTATATATAAAATTAGAAAACGCATCACGTGAGAACGGTTAATAGAGAGAGAATTGAGAATGCTCCCCAACCGTTGATCCATCTCAATCTAACGGTGGAAAATATAACGCGCATGGTACAGTTTTATCACGTACACGTCCCCCTCCCCGGTCTGTATTACACGCGCTTTATATTTCCCTTCTAAAACCACCAATAATCAAATCAGTTTTGCTTTTTCGTTTCTCTCTCTCTCTATCTGCCTTTTCCATGTGGCGATTCACTTTCTTCTTCCGGCGATTTTTGCTTCATTCTTCATCTCTCTTTGCTTTTGCCTTCGATTTCGACATGTCTTCGCCTTGGTGTTCAAGCAAAGACGAATGAGTTGAAAGAGTAAATGTTTTCTACAACTGGGTCGTTGGAGATAATGAGTTGAAAGAGTAAATTTTTATATTTTGTTGTGTTGATTGATCTTATATTTGGATGTAAATATGTATTTTGCTTTTGTTTATTAGGGATTTGCTTTTCAAGATGGGTTCAATGGAGCTATCAAGAATGATATGGCAGTGATGAAGGAGCATGCTTATATTGATTCGAACAAGATTGATGCATGGAATGCTTTCCTAAACGATAATGAAGAAAATAGAAGCCCCTCATCCCCTATGAAGTTTTTCAGATCAAGCAATCCTTTGGTATGTCACATCATCTTATTTTTTGATTGTGTTTGTTGTTGCTGATATCTTTTGGATATGTTATTTTTTCCTTTAATACTTGCAGACTTTCTCTATTGTTTATAAGTTTGGTGATTTGAAAGAAAGAAGCTTGCTCTTCAGCGAGGGTTTGGCTGAAAATTTCAATTCTTGTGCCTTCTTCAAGAACTCTAAGAAAAAGTTTTCTGATGTGAACATAATATTAAATTTTGATTGTGATCTTTTGTCAATTATGAATGTGTACCCTCTATTATTAAGTGTTTGTTTTGTTTATATGTAAGAATGCAGTATGTCTTCCCAATTGTTCATTGAGAACATTGGTTTATCATTGTCATTGATGTGGTTAAATTAAAGTTCCATGCATATCATTGACAATATGGATGCCAAGATTATTGTCCGAGACAAATATGGTGGAATTCCAAATCGGTTGGTAAGTTTAAACTTTTGATTTTACCAATGTTTCTGTGTTGTGTTGCTTTTTAAACATGTATGTGTGTTGTTTATAAGCATGAATGTGTACTATTTGAAGTTATGTCTGTGTTGTTTTTAATACTTTTGTGTTCCAAATGTTCATGGATTATGATTCTTTTAAAAACATGTATGTGTGTTGTTTATAACCATGTGTGTGTACTATATAGCGTTATGTCTGTGTAGTTTAGAACTATATCTTTGTGTGTCTCTTTTAACATGTCTGTGTATATACTTGTAAAGTGTATGTGTGTTTTTCATAATGATGACTATGTGTTTTGTTTTTTACAGAGAGAAGTGTTTGTGGCATTCAGAGATCCAACATAGACTCCTACTATAAGAATGATGATGTCATGGAGGAACAGTCAGAATTCCTTGGACTGTGGTGTATATTCCATGAGGCACATGGAAACCTTCAAGGGAGAAGATCTAATTGATTGGGAAACGGGGTTAAAGATAGACGAGTCCAGCACACAAATGTTTTGGTTGAGGCAACTATACTGTCATCGTTTGCTCACCAGCAATTTCAATGAAGTCAAGGACAATGTTAATAAGTCTTTTGTTTAAGACATGAAGAAGAAGGAAGAACCTCAGTTGAAGAAGAAAACGGATGAAGTTAAGAAGAAGGAAAGTAGAGCAAAGAGGTCTAGATTGAACTGGAAATTTGTTAGAAGACATGAATGTTTTGTTAATGTATGGGTTTTTAAAACTGTGTGTGGTAGTTTTTGAACAAACTTTTGTGTTGTATTTTGAACAAACTTGTGTGTGTGTTGTGAAAATTTATGTTTTAAAACTGTATGTGGTGAATGTTTGTATTAATATTATGTATGAATGTGTATTACGTACAAGAATGTATGTGTTTCAATCTTTTATATGAATGTGCATTACGTACAACAATAAATGTGCATCAAGTTCAAGTAGGAATGTGCATTGAGTACATAAATGACTAAGTAATAAGAATCAAGACCAAATATGATTTTGTGTATTAACTACTGTAATGATTGTGTATCAAGATCAGGTACGAATGTGTATTAACTACTAATATGACTGTGTATCAAGATCAATTATGAATGTGTAACAACTACATCAATGACTATGTAACAAGATATCATTTGTATGTGTATTAAGCGCTCATATTCTCGTCTAGCTGTTGTTTCCGCGAGTATGTCCTCTTGTTGTGTCCTGGTTTGAAGCAAACCTAGCATGTCCTTGTCTCAGATGTGTACTTTTCCAATCCAAGCTCTTTCCCACCTCTAATATGACGTTTCTTCCTCCCTCTGGTTTTTGCTTGTGGTGGTGGATGCATGGTAACTGTACTTGGGCGATCACCAAAAAACCTTTCAAAAGTAGATTCAGACGCCCCTGACGGTAGCATTGCTGCAAACTTTTCACTTTGCTCCTTCATCACATTTATTAATTCCTTCATCATTTTGACATTTTCATATACGATATTAATGCAACCAAGCATTTCCGTAAACACGTCCAAGTGAAGCACCATCTTCTCATCATGCACTTTGCTTGCATCATAGATGAAACCATCAATCTCAAATATAGGTTTTAGTATCGTGTTCTTTGTCCACCGAAGATTTATGAACCTGCTTGGTAGCTTCTTAAATCCAATGTTTTTGAATACCAAAAACAGATGAGAGCAAGGAAATCAACAGTCATGAACTTGTTGCAAGAGCAATGTAACTCATCTGTTTGTATTGTATGTTTGACAATACATACCTTCTTGTTAAGAGAACACCTAAAATGGTAATGGTGAACATCACCCTCTTTCTTAAACTCTTCTATCACACAATTATATAATGCATCAGATATCTCCTCTTGCAACTCGTAGGAGACATTGATTGTTTAATATGACGAGCAATGTTTCTCCAACTTCTGTTGAGTGTGTCTTTGGCTATCTGTTGCACTATTGTACTGCATCATAAACTTAACAAGCGTTGCCTCTTTGTTGATGATTCTTGGTCATCAGGCTCCGTTTCAACTTTTGGAACCACATTTTTAAATCCCTCTCGATTACAAACAAGTTATTTCCAAATGATGAGGTCAGGATTTTTTTCATCTCTTTTGACTGTGCTCTCCCTTGCAATGAAGTCACACATTGTATCATATCTCTTATAAAATTCAACAACATCAACGGGGGTTTGGATTTTTTGTCTTATGTACGGTTTAAATTCACGGATACATCTTGGAATATAATACTCTGTATTTCCAAGAGAAATACTCATCACAGAGTTATTTTCTCCTTCTTCAAGGCAAAGACATACGCAAACATTATACACAATCAATTTAACATACAACACATAGTTAAGTGAATATATGTTATACAATCATAATTATATTTGATAGACATCCATAATATAACTCTCACATGAAACAACATACACACGTGTAATCTACTATACATTCATGCACAACATCAACACACAATCATGTTGAAATGCTTACACGTACAGTCAGAAACTAATGTTATGAACAATCATGTATTTCACACTAAAATTAAAGCACACACTCAAATGTAATATACTACACAGTCATATGCTATTACAAAACACATTCAAGTAACGATCTATCACACACATTCATTCTCAATGTTATACACAGTGTAATTTACTCCTTATTCCCAACCAAAAACATGATTTACACTTGTTAAGAAGTTTATAGCATATAATATCGAAAAAGTTAGCATGAGCATGAGCAGACAAACTAATGTTATGTATAGTCATATTAAAAGTGAGAGAAAGTAAGAGGAAGTGAGCATGAGAGTTTTTGCGAGAGAAAGCGAGCATGAACATTGATCGAAATAAACTCGTTGTAGATCTAATGTTATGTTTGAAATTCAAATTTCAATTGTAAAACGATGACAATCGAGTTTGTTTGTGTAGCGAATTGGTTCTCGATCTTAAAAACGGAAATTGGAATTCACATGCAAGATCAAAAACAACGAATGAAATCAAAAGTACACAGCGACATTCATCATATGCATCACCTGTTTCATTAGATCATAGTACAATTTGATTGTTTTCCATGGGAGATCGAGTTTGAATTTTGAATTGATTACCGTGCACAAAACCCTCGCTTTGGCTGAAAACAGACAAGAAGCTGTTTTTTTGGAGGAAGAGTTTCACACACGTGTTACAATGGTTGTTATTTGGTCTTAGGTCTCTCTTAAAGGCCCGTATGCACGTGAACCACCCTCATAAAATTATGCCTTAAATAAATGAGATTATTATAGTAGTTAGTTTACGAGGGAAAAAAAATAAGTGGCTAGTCTTTTTTCCAATTTGCCTTTTTTATTTATTAAAAGTTACATGATAATATCATCAAAGCTAATAATGGCATCATCACTCCCTACCACCTCCAATCTTTGATCGGCCCCCTCAATACTTTTATTCTTGTTTTGCCCTTGAAGCTTATCATCACCTATCTTGTCATCACTCAACATGCCGTAACTCTTGTCATCACTCAACCTTTCGTACTTAGATTTAGAGAGAAAGAGGTAGAGAGTCCACTTTGTAAACATTTGAAAACTAATTAGGCTCCTCCTAAAATAAAGGAAGTAATTAGTCAGTATAAAAACCTTATCTATCCTACTTGTCTCATTTCCACTCTCTCTCCTCTCTCTCTCTCTTCTCCTTCTCTCTCGTTATCCTCTCTCCCTCACCAAACCGAAAACCACCATTGAAGATCTTTCGCAACCTCCGTTGCACATCTCTCGTTTTGTTTTAGATGTTTGTCGCCTCCATCTTCTTTCCAGATCTAGAGGTTAGTAATAATTACATTTTTAGGGATTTCTAGTTTTCTAGGGTTTTTGGCGTTTTTCACATTTGATATTGATGAAGAGATTCGTGAACTCCATGTAATCTGTAATCTTATATATCTAAATCTAGATCTAAGGAAATTCATATTGTAGATCTAGATCTGGAATTTCTAGATCTAGTTCTGCAATTTCTAGATCTAGATGTTTTGAAACAATTTTGTTCGAGTTTCTAGCTCTTCCTCAAATTTGTGATGTGAATTAGATGGTTGATTGATGTTTTGGGATGATTTCGTTCGAGTTTTGTGTTCGGATTTCGTCGATGACAGGTTTTTGTGTTTATGGGTTTTGTCGATGATAGGTTCTATGTTTATGCGTTTTATCGATGACAGGTTTTTTTGTTTATGGGTTTCGTCGATGACAGGTTTTTGTGTTTATGGGTTTTGTTGATGGCAGGTTTTGTATTTATAGGTTTTATTGATGACAAGTTTTTTTGTTTATGGGTTTTTATCGGTGACAAGTTCTGTGTTACTGAGTTTTGTCAATGACAAGTTCTGTGTTTATGAGTTTTATCATTGACAACTTTTTTTTGTTTACGGTTTGCGGTTAATCTGTTCATATATTAATTTTAGTCATGACATATTAGCTTAAATGGTAGAGCAACGTGCGTAATGCACGGTAATGTGGTTTCAAATCCCGCATAGGCTCATAAATAATTTTTGATAATAAGTTTTTTGTACGTGTTGACAAGTTTAATTGCAATTTGTGTGATACTATTTTTGTTGGTGACAAGTTTTTATACGAGGTGACAAGTTTTTGTATGGGTGATAAGTTTTTGTGCATGATAGATGACAAGTTGTATGTGCATGGTGACAAGTTTTTATGCATGGTGACAAATTGTTTTCAATCTTCCGGTGACATGATTTTTGGATTACAGGATTTCCGATAACATGATTTCAGGTGGGACGCGGTGGCACGCGTGTAATTTTTTTTGACTAGAAGTATTTTTGGAAAATTGACTAGTTAACACATTAATTTTCAAGGCTGCCTACCCGCCCCACAAATGTCCGTATTTCGCCTACATACCATATTTTTTCTTAGATTTATAACATTGTCATCACTTATTCTGTCATCACTTCACATATCGTCGAAACCTATCATAACCTATCTTGTCATCAATCAACATGTCGTAAATATTATCATCAATTAAATTATCGTCAAAATTTGTCATCACCAACCTAATTAGTACGACCCAAACTATTGTCAACCTTGTCATCGTACTTATCAAAACATACTTATCACTACAACAAAATAATGGGTCAATTTCAAGCAGAAAAGTTATCTTCTAAGTGTTAAAACAAAAAGAGTAAAACAAAGATAAAAAGAAGATTAGAAAAAAAAGTGAAAAAGAAAGGAGGAAGAGAGAGTGGATTTAGAAAACATAATTGAAAATCCTCCCTCCACTTCTTCTCTTCTCCTCTTTCACAATTAATCCATCCATTTCCCAATTCCCTCCAAATCTACCTTCTTCTAACCCCTTTTACCGTATCCATCCACCAACAACCTCTTCTTCCTCCTCACCATCGACGCCACTACCTCTTCTTCCTCCTCACCACCGACACTACCACCTCCTCGCTCCCCTCACCGGCGCCACCGCCTCCCTCTTCGTCTTCCTCTTCTTCATCCTCCTCTATCACCGCCTCTTTCTCCGACAACTACCTCCTCCTTCGCAATCTTCCGCCGCCTCAGTCAAGGTTGTTTCAACATCGTCTACTCCACCTCCCTACCGAACAAGAAGCTCCATGTCGCCGTCAAGGTCATGAAGTCCATATCCATGCAAGGCGGGTGCGAGTCCCACAACTAGATCCTCATGACCAACAAGGTTTTTGACTTTAACTACTTCACCTCTGTTGTTCCATCAAATCTGCAAACAAGATGAAATCAAAAATCAAAACCCTAGGAGGTGGAGGACGGGAGGAGAGATAGAATGAAGGGAGATTGGAGGTAGATCTAGGTCTAAAAATGAGGAGAGGAGAGAAAAATAAGGGTGATGTGGGATAATATGGTAGCAGAATTTACTACCGCTTTAATATATAGTAACAATAGATATTGATTAATTACAGTAGATTAACTATTTTTCTAACCTGTGTCCTAAGGGTATATGTTAAGGGATTAAATTCTGAAACAAATTTTGATTTTGTATTTATATTTTCTTTAATTTTTGTGTAATGGGTTTACATTTTTTATTTTTAGGGTCGTAGTTTTCAAATATTAGCTCTTATCTTATATACTGAAAGGGCATAATGGCTTATCCTCTGGTCAAATTTCATTTTCAAAGAACATACGATTGGAAACTCGAAAAAAATAAAATATAGCCTAAAGTTAGGTGAAGTGTCAGTTCTCTGTAGGCAACAATTAAATACTAGAAATATGTTTATTAATTGTGTATATATTATGTTAACATTTGCATCTTATGTTAATACAAGTATTCAAAGTTGAAAACATTTGCTAAGTTTAAAAACCTATTTTTTTTAAATATTATTTTTATATTCTAAATTTGTAGACATAAAGTAGATCACCGATAATATATACATAACTCGTTTATCTTTTCATAACTATATCAGACATATTATTATGTTAGATGTCGACTAAGAAAATGACAGTTTATACTTTATACTTATAAAAAAAACAGTAGCACGATATTCATTTATTGACATGGTCGGCAAACATAAATTAATCTATGATTGAAATAACTGATAAATGAATTCTTCAGCCGAAAGATTATAGTGTAAAAATGGAAAAATTGTGAGCATGGGTGGAAATTTGACGAATATGAAGTGATGCTTTTTTTACTATTAATTCAACTGCTTTATTGTTTGATCACGCTCCAAATCGAGCTGCATCCATTTACGTTGAATACATGTACGGCCCCAACTTATAACTTTTTTTCAACCAGATTTATCAGCTAAAAAATATTTTATTAAACCCCCGATTTACTAATTATGTTCAATTATGCCCTCATCATGCGTCATGTGCCACATCACTACACGTCAGCGCCATGTCACTGCCACGTGGAACTGACATGGCGCTGATGTGGTAGTGACATGACACTGATGTGGCCGTGGCGTGGCGTTGTTGAAAAAACTAATTTATTAATTTATATATAATTTTTTATCTAACTCGTTCTACGAAACACGTAATAAAAGATTTAGCTCACTCAATAATATTTTTATAAATATATTTTATAATTAAAATAAAAATATCTTCTAGTATCAAACACTATTACTTAATTTTAATATTATTTTATAATATTTTCAGTCGTAGTACATTGGCGTTAACTTTTTAATGAACAAAACTAGGATTACTCTCGCATGATTGATATGTATAGCTGTCAAAACTTAATCGAACATGCTAGGCCGACCTAAACCGATCAAAATTTTAGGGTTGAAATCAGAAAATTTGAAAACCAAATGAACTAAACTCGTTTTAACCTGAACCAAAATGGATTGAAATCTGAAACCTGTTGGGTTGACCGATATAGTATATTTAAAGAATGTATAAATTTTTATTTTTAAAACTATAAAATATTTTATTATTAAAACAAATAAATAATGTTGATATTTATTATTTAATACTATTAATTAGATATAATATGGTTTAACAATATTTCAGTCGCACATGATTGATGTGTATCACGCGCGCTATGCCACGTCAGTGATAAAGGTTTAATCGATCAAAATTTGTCAGTTGGGGGGTGTAATAGAACATTTTTTCAGTTGGGGGACCTAGTTGAAAAATAAAATAAGTTTGAAGGCCGAACATGTATTCAGCCCATCCATTTATCTACCATGGACTCTAGAGGGATTGATTGTTGTTATCAACTCAACCTCTTTAATTGTTGAAATACAGGTTAATGGAAATATGATCATCTATTTATTTTTGGTCTTTTAATATATACTTAGAGAAAGATTCAAAACATTAATTCTGATCTCACTTCATATTAATTTAATTATATTTTAACAATTCTATATCCTTAATAATTTAATCATAGGAAAATTAAGTTATGAGAATTCTTGGGAAACTCAATCTATTTATTTCAAAAAATAATATTTATTCACATAATCGAGCATTAATTATAGACCGATTGACCGAAAACCACCCTTATAATAGGCCATATTGCCCTAAACCACCCCTTATATACCTATTTACCGAAAACCACCCCTATACCCCCTTCCGTCAAAAAACGAGCACCTCACCAGATTTCCCCGTTAAAAATCCGTTAACTCGCGCATGAGACGCGTCTTTAAACTTCTATATCCAATTTTTTTTCACTTTTTTTTATATCTCTACAATTAATCCCCCTCTACAACCCTCCTTCCTTCCCCAAACCCTCAGATCTGAGATCTGGGTCCTTGCCTGGCCACGCTCGCCGGCGATTTCCACCGGTGACCCAGCACCCGCAACGACCTTGCTTTCCCCCACTCTCCCTCCACTCTCTCTCGCCCTCGCATCTCTTCTTCGTCTTCGTCTGGATCGCCGTCATCGTCTTCTTCCACCTCTGCCTCGTTCGCGATGCCCTCCACCACCACTACCGGACCCGCCCCCACGACGACCCATCGGCCTCTCCCCCAATGAGATCCGAGCCCTCCCCAGGTTCAAATTCCGGCACCAGAGCTCGCCCGAGCTCTGCGCGATCTGCCAGGTTCAAATTCCGGCACCAGTTTCTCCACCACGTCGCCACCAGCCTCCTCCCCCGCCGCACCACCACCACCTCTCCTATGCTCGACGCTGCTCAATTCGGCGGATCCGCGGTTTCTGATAGGAGGTTTCAGATCATCTTGGATGTGTGTAGGGCTCTTGAGTTCTTGCACAATGAGGTGACCCTCCTGTGATTCATGGTGATGTCAAGCCTAGCAATGTGTTGCTTGATTCGGATTTCAGGGCTAAGATTTCTGATTTTGGATTGTCCAGGCTTAAGTTAGGGGAGGGGATCAATTTGGGGTTGGGATGTTTAGTCAGGATTTGGGTTTGGGTAAGAGTCAGGAGTTGCTGATTTGGGTTTGGCGCAATTTGATGATGATGAGAGGATGAAGAAGGAGTATGAGATTTGGATAGGGTTTGAAGAACAACTTTTGTGTATTGATGAGATCTGGAGTGCGGGCATTGATCTGGATAGGGTATGAAGAACAAATGAAATTGTGTGTATTTAATATGTTTCAATTGGTGCTAGAAAAAAATTGTTTTAATTATGTGAATGAATTGATGAGATTAAGTGTAAAGATAAAAAGAAAAAAGGTAAAAAAAAAATATCGAAGTTCAAAGACGCGCACTACGCGCGAGTTAACGGATTTTTAACGGGGAAATCTGGTGAGGTGCTCGTTTTTTGACGGAAGGGGGTATAGGGGTGGTTTTCGGTAAATAGGTATATAAGGGGTGGTTTAGGGCAATATGGCCTATTATAAGGGTGGTTTTCGGTCAATCGGCCTTAATTATTTAAAACAAGTTTATAAGGTTTCTCGAAAAATTCAATCTATTATTCACTATATTTATTTTTTATTTTTTTTATTCATCAGGTAGTAATCTTTCTTTATTTTCAAAAATACAGCTTTCCAATACTCCTGGATAATATTGGCCTTGCTACACTTCCTCTTAAAAGTATACTTTTCTCAAAAAACTACTTTTAAAACTATTGAAATACGTGCAATTCTTCTACTTTTTACGTTTTTCAAGACAAAAAAACACTACTTTCTCCTAAAAAGTACTTTCATCAAACAAGTGTAGCAAGTAGGGTTGGGCAAAAATAACCGGATACCAGTTAACAGAACCGTTTAACCGATATCCGAAAGCTTTTTCCGGTTAACCGTGGCGAGAATAACCGGAAAACCGGTTATGGTTAACCGACCGGTTTTTTAAACGGGTTAACGGTTCGGTAATGGTTAGTCATATATTTTCAACCGGTTAACCGTTAGACCGTTTAATAAAATATTAATATATATGTTTTTTAAAAAAATAATATAAATAAGTTAATTTGAGAGTATTAGGCTTTTTTAATAAAAGATATATTCTACATTTGCAAACAATAAAAGATATATTCTATACTTTCTTTTCTCTGAATACCCGGTCCCCCAGCTTGCAATACCAAGTACAAGTGTTGCTTTAGAGTCGGCGTTTAGTACTGGAGGTCGTGTGCTTGATTCTTTTCGAACTTCTGTGAAGCCTAAAATGGTGGAGGCTCTAGTTTGTGGTGAAGATTGGATGCGTACGCGTACTCATTTTCCAGTCGAGGAGAACCTACTTGAATTGGAGGCTATGGCTTTGGAAGAAGGTTAGTGTATTATATCTTGCTTTCTTTTCTTTTCTTATTTATATTGTCTAACTCACTATTGTTGAAGTGTTATTGTTTATAACTTTTAGGCATGAGAAAGCTGATGTTAGAGCAACCGTTAATTGAAATCGATGAGGCTATGGAAGAATTAACCGTCGATTGAAATCAATGAGACTATGGAAGAATGAAGAAATATATATTAGTGTTTTGGGATTGAGTTATGTATTTTGATTTTAGTGATTTCACTGAAAAGGTTCTTTTTATTTATTTGTCAAACTCTATGTAATTTGATCGATGCTTTGATATGTAATCCAATTATATTTCAACAATGTATTCGACTAGTGTTTGATTATATAATTTGATATTTATCAGTTAAAATGCATATATTTAAAATGAATAATTTCACTTTCAATTAGTGGTTAACCGACTAACCGACCGATTTTCATGGTTAACCGATATCGGTTAACCAGTTCTTAACGGTTCGGTAATGGTTATCATAATTTAGTAACCGAATATCTGGTTAACCAAACTTTCGGTTACCCGTCCGTGCCCACCCCAGTAGCAAGGCCATAGGTTTCTGCTCTTTATTGTGTCCTTCCCAGAATTGATTTTGCTTCTGTATCTCACTTTAAACTCTTATTGAGTCAGCATCATATTGGTATAATATTATCCGATATAATAATGTAGATTAGACTTATAATATTGAGACAACTTAATTATTGTTTCAAAAAAAACCGAACACATGTTAGCTCAGTCCGGTACGATCTGTGTTTTTTGTCCCATCCTTGTTTAAACTACACGCCTTCAATCCGGGTTTTGAAATAAAATCCGTTTAATAAATTTGATCACATTTAAATAAACATTTGTTTTACTTTCCAACAAAAAAATAAACATTTGTTTTACTTATAAAAATCCGTATTACTTGAAAATTCATGGATGCTAATTTAAGCATGATTACTTAAAATTTAAAATATTGGACTTGTTAAAAACAAACAAAAAGGCAATGTCAGTCATGATCATCATCGTGAACCATTTTCCTAAATCAGTCTAGCCCACACAGATCACAACCCCTTTTAATCATCACAATATAAAAGTACAATTTCAAAAAAAAAAAACAAATCACCACAGAAAAGTACAAAAGTCAGTGTCAGTGGTGACTGTATCAAGCAAATAAAAAAATCAGAGACTTCATTTTCCCTTCCACGGAAAATGCTACAGTACCTCTACTATATAATTTCATTTAATTCGGTCAGACTAGCTTCAGGCTTTCAGCTAGTTGCGTCTTCATCTCCACAAAAACCTCTCTCTCTGAATTTCTGAGTTCTCCAACTCCAATCAACAGAGATCACCATTCAATTCTCCCCCCTCACGAACCACACCCAAGCCAAATCCACCTGAAAACGAACACGATTCGTTTCCGGATTTATTCAGATCCTAGCCTTCTTTTTCCCCCATATCCGGACCATTTGTGTTCAGAAACCCTAGGTTTCCGAGGGCGGGATCGGTTCGTTTCAAAATCGAGCTAAAATCTGGCGGAAAATCGTGGTTTTGATCTTGAATCCAGCAGATTGGAGAGAAATCGATCGAGATGACGAGGAATCAGATAAGCATTCGGCAGACGGGGCCGGTGAACAGGCGGGAGCCGTTGCTGAATGTGCGGAATCCGCCGTCGTCTCCGGCGGCGAGAGCGCGGTTCGCGGAGGTCGCCGGAGGGACGGCGGCGGAGTGCGCAGCCGTAGCGTGTTGTTGCCCCTGCGGCCTCGTGAATCTGCTCCTTCTGGCGGTGTACAAGCTTCCGGCGGGGCTGTATAAGCGAGCGATCAGACGCCGGCGACGGAAGATTCTGATGAGGAAGGGCGTTCTGCCTCATCCGTCGACGACGGCGACGGAAACGTCGATCGACGATCCGGCGAGGCGGCGCTGGGGATCCGATGAGGCTGTGGTGTTGGAGATTTCCGGGAGGAAGGTGGAGAAGGAGTTGTTGGAGCTGGAAAGAGAGATGAGAGAGAGGTTTTTCAGATCTGGATTCTGGAGAAGTCCGTCGTCGGAAGAAGGAGACGACACCTGAGGGTTTTGGATTTTTTGGGGGAAGATTTTTTTTGTGAAAAGGGGAAATTCAAGTGGTTGCCAAATTTCCCAAGGGTATTTTGGTCATGAATCGGTTGTGTTGTGTGGGAGGGGAAATCAATTGCACAAAAGAAAGTTGTATGTGGTGACTGGTGAATGAAGTGTGATTGTGTCAGTTTGTGAATACTAGTTTATCTTGATGTTGATTGTGGTGGAGGTGTTGCAAGTTTGTAATAACATACTCCGTATTAAAGTTGTAAGGCTTTAAGATTATAAAATGTTTCGAGAGATAAAATATTACAAGAGGTGCAATTTTAAAACTATCATTGAGTAGGAGAGATTTGTTATGATTAGAGCTATGAAGTGAAGAGTTTGTTTGGTAAAGAGTTTCCATTTTTGAGTTTTCAACTCATAGGAATAAAATAAAACTTATTTTGAAAATATAGATTCTCTTATGTTTGTAAAACTGAAAATCCTATTTTGGAAAAGTAAAGCCATTTTTATTTCAACCGATATCAATATCGATATTATATTGACGATCAACAACCACCACCACCTCCTCCTCCATCACCTTCGCCACTAACACCTCCATCAACCTCCACGACGACCACCACCACTAGCAACTTCATCCCATCACCAACTAAAGCACCATCATCGCGACCTGCACCATGGCTCTAACTTCCTCGATCATCCACAATCACCTCCAACATTATGGCGTTCACCTCCACTACGGGTGTTCATGGACGGATATCTGATCTGTTTAGCCTAAACGGATCGGCTATTACCGGGAAAAAATTTCAAAAGTGCTATCCATATCCGATCTGGATATATCTAGATATCCGATCCGTTTATCTCGGATCGGATCGGATATCCGACTTACCATTTGACATGTATTTTTCAAATAATATTAAGTTAAAAACATGAAAATATGACATTATGCTAAGAAAATATACAATTTTATCGGATCGGATCACATTCCGTCGGATTTTAGGGGTAGAATTGTATTCCATATCCGGTCCATTATCCGACTAAACTTTCTCGGATCGGATCGGATTCGAATAATTTTACGTTGGACTCTGATTTTGGTGGATCGGATCGTCGCATTGGAATGAACGGATCGGATATTTATGATCACCCCTACAATTTTATCGGATCGGATCACATTCCGTCGGATTTTAGGGGTAGAATTGTATTCCATATCGGGTCCATTATCCGACTAAACTTTCTCGGATCGGACTGGATTTGGATAATTTTACGTTGGACTCTGATTTTGGTGGATCGGATCGTCGGATTTGAATGAACGGATCGGATATTTATGATCACCCCTAACCTCCACCACCTCAACCTCTCCCATTACTATCGTTACCTCTAACACCACCATCACCACCTCCATTACCGCCACCGCCACTACCCCCGGCCACCACCACTACCACCATCGTCGTCACCACCAGGCCCACCATCACTACTAGACCTCCACCTCCACCCTTACCACCATCTTCATCACCACCACATCCACCACCACCGTCACCACCACATCCACCACCCTTGTCATCACCACCTCCAACTCCACCTCCACTACCACCTTCACAACATCTAAATAATTGTCATCGCTCCTCCACCACAATCGTTACTTCCTCACCCACTGTGACCACCACCAATTTCACCTCTATTCCCGTCACAACTACCATTGGCCACTGCCACCACAACCGGCACCGCTAATGTCTTCCACTACCATTCTCACCAATACTACAACCACCAACACCACCACTACCGTAATCTCCCCCACAAACATTTCCCCTTCCACCACCACTATTATTGTCACAATTACTACTACTATATATCACCTCCATGACCAAAACCTACACAACCATCGCAACAACTAGCTTACCTCTATTATTACAAGCCCCGGATCCATCATTTATGTTGTCATTTGCCACCACAACCACCTCCATTGCCGCCATCCCTCCTCGCCACCTCCTCCCTTAACCCCACCACAATCAAATAGTGTATATTATATCATATTTTTGGATATAATATAGTAAGATTTTTTTATGTCATTATTATTTTCTAAAATAATCAAAACAATTTTGAAAATTCAAAACTTTAAAATCGAAAACTGATTTGAGTTTTTAAAAAACATATAAATAAAAACGCATTTGGTTACCAAACATACCCTAAGTTATCGAGTTAGTTTTTTAAATTTAAGAGCATCCACAATGAAGCATATAAGATTGATTTCTTATCTTTTGAAAAAAGTAAAATTAATTAATTAAGTCGATTTGTCAATCAAAATCAGAAAAATCTTTCTTAATCCTTATCTCTCAGATTCTAGTCTTGTAGAAGAAGTTTGTACTTACAATTTTTCTACAAAAATCTGTTATCTTTTTATTTTATTTTATTTACTTATGGGGAAAGAAATGTTTCTATTGTCCATTGTGAATGCTCTAAGTCATTTGCTAAATGATATAGTCATACCAATTGCTATTCGGAAATTTATGATGTGTGAATGATTATTCATTTCACATGTGAAATAAGGACAAATTGCATCTGATAAAAATATTTATATAATTTTTAATTTGGCTTTAGTTAAAGAGAAAAAAATGATAGAAAATGTTGCATCATTTTTTTGTTATTTTGAAAATGTGTATGGACTTCGGCTTAATACATCAACAAACTCTCCTTCATGTATTATTTTTCCTATTAGACCCCAAAATAAATTTCAATTGCATTAGCCTTACTTTTTTCTATTGAAAATATTTAAGCTTACATGGACGAGCACGTATTGCATTAATTACTCTTCTTTTATGCGCGTTTAGACTCGTGACCTTCCCTATTCTCCTTCAAATTCATATAAGCTTAATCATATGAAAATAGTGTTATAATATAAGATTTTATTACTTTGGCATAATTAGGCTTAAGTGGTGTCTAATTAGCCTCACATGACTTTCGTTTTTATACTACGCCAAGTCTAGTTGGAATTTAGACCTGATACCTCGGCAAACGCCTGACACACGTAACGGATAAAATCTCGGATGATGTTCAATAGGAAAAAGTGGGTCTACTGCAGGGATTAGAAAAAGTGGGCTTAGTACAGGGGTCTAATTGAATATTTTTTTATAGTGAGTCTAATAGGAAAAAAAAATAGAAATAGAGGATCTATTTATATATTAAGCCATGCACTTACACCTAAATGTTTAAAATCAATGCATATCTAGTTCAAAATATGTTTGCAGCCACACCTAAGTCTAAATTGATGCACATTTGTGATAAAGTTTATGTACAGTTGATAACCTCGCAAATATTTAATGTGCGCAGAGTTTGACTAAATGTATATCACGAATTCACGAGTGGCTCTTCTTTACACATACTTAGGCATGGATTAATATTTTTGCCAAAAAAAAAATCTACACAGCTTTGTTTAAGTGTACATGGATGCACATACTACTAATTAGATATTTCTCCAAAAGTTAATTTTTTTTAATGGATAATTGACAACATTTGTCTTTCAACTAAGGCCCGATTACGAAGGAAAAATGTCGTTGTCCCGGAAAGATGCCTTATGTGTAGTTGTCACTTGTCAACATGAGGACATTGAATGCCTTCTTATCAAGTGCGACCACACCCGCAATATTATACATAGATCAATCCAAAAACTGCTTGTGTTTTGCAGAGTTACAACTCATCAAATAAATGACCAAGACAATCATGGCGGAAATTATTCAATTAGTCGCAGTAAAGGAATTTGCAGAATTGACTTTTACACGGTGGGGAATCTGGTATTAACGAAATAGGCTTGTATTCCAACAATCTGATAATGATTTTATAATCAACGTTGATCAATTTATTAAATCTTAGATTCACAGTTGTGCTCAAGCCAAAAACTGGACGGAATAAGAAAAGGATCAACTACATACACGACCAAAAAGACAACAACAACAACAAAGGAAAACAACCACCTGGCACCGACCAAGTCTAGGCTTCGCCAAACTTGACTATGATAGATCTAACCTAACTAACAGAGCTACCACCTATGATGTGGTAATCGGTAATCCAAACACAGAGGTGATGAGTACCAAAAATTGAAATGCGCTGGTTTTGAGAGATTGAATTAGGATGGCCAAACAATTGAGACTAAGAAAACTGGAGATAGAGAGTGATAACCTTGTAGTAGTTAATGTTGTTAACAAAAAAGGACAAAGTCAATGGGACATTGAAATAATAATTGCAGATATCCTGGTCTCGTTAAGATGGTTTGAGATAGTCCGAATAACCTATGTGAGAAGAGCGTGTAATGTTGTGACCGACAAAATTACTAAATTGGATCATAGCCTTCCTACTAATGCCATTATGAATCACCCAGAATTTAAAGTTCTCTTCCTTTCAGACCCCTTAGGACGTCCCCCCCCCCCAAGGGGGTCTCCTAATTTATACCGGGGTAAAAGAAAACATACTACTACAAACTTGTGCTTGAAGTCGTGATTGTCCTCTATATATCTCTTTTTGCCAATCATTTGTGGGCTTTTATATCATCATCAAGTTCCTTTGTCGATCTTCTCCAACACATTTGGACATGATGATGATTTTCCATTTATCTTTCATCAAGAACCCTATATTGCTCAATGCGCATGAAGAACCCTACAAACTTGCGCATATTCACCATGTGCATCAAAGTGAGTATGTATAAGCATCAATGTGAATATGTGTAAGTTTGTAGTAGCATGTGGATCCGTTTCTTAGGCACACGATGCACTAATTTTGAAATCTTGTGCACATTTAGCATACATTGATGTTATGTTCGTGACGGTGTTTATGCAAATATGTAGAGTGCAACACAAAAGTTCATTTTTGGTAAAATTTGCCTATAGGTGCATTTTGATACATTATTATTTATTAGGATTTTATTGTAATTTTATTGTTAAGTTTAATTACCTCTTCTCGGGTTTTCTTTACCGTTCTTTCCTGAGTCGCTTTTTATTGGACCGTTAGGTTTAGCATTAGCATTAGGGTTTTATTATTCAAGCTATTTATATCTTGTAATTCTGTTATTTGGAATTCATTCAATCAATCAATATCTCTTTTATCCCGAAACTCTCTCTAATCCTATCTCGTCTACATTTTCCTCGGCCAACGACCATTCTTCCCTTCTCCTGGGGCCTCGTGTTGCCTCTTATCCCTGTTCCGATTGATTCCTTGGTATGAATCCGAGTTAGTCCGTATCAATTGGTGCTTTCATCCCAGGCTCTACGTTTCCATGGCCAACAATGAGGATAATCGAACACTTCTTGTCATAATTCATCGTGAATGCTACGTAATCTCTGATCAAGTGTTGCATCAAGTATTTTCACAAATCGGAGTTGTGGAAAGCATTCAAAGAGTAGGTTATGGGTCTCAATTTTATTGGCACGTCCAATTTCAGACTCATGATTCCGCTCTCTAGGCGCTTCAATCTCTCTACTGAGGTGCATCTACGATGGTTGCTGTCAACTAGAATTGCACTTTTGTCCGCCATGCGTCCAACGGCTCATCATCACCAAGTCAGCAGTAGTCGATGAGCCTGTTGCTCGCGCGACATCCACGCTTGCGGCTCCTACACCCACACCGGTGGCCCCTGCACCCACGCCGGCAACTCCTACTTGCCCGCCACCTAAGGCTCAGGCACCAGTCGCCTGCCCACCACCTGTGGTTGTGGTCCTCACACCAACCGTGCCCGCGACTCATACTCAAAAACCCGTCTCCTGCCCGCCACCCATGGTTCAGGCACCCACTGCCGGCCCACCACCCGTGGTTGTGGTTCGTACACTATCCGCACCCACGGCTCCTCCCCCAGCACCCGCGACCGCGGTAACTACTCCCATGGTCGCCGCCAGACTCGTCATCCCTGTGTTCCCGATCATGGGAAAAATTTAGGGTTGAGGCCTTGGTTACAGCTTCCGCTGAATGGACGCGTCACGTTTGCATCGATCACCTCGTTTGTGTTCCACCCTGGCGGAGCTCAGGACACCCCACAACTTCCTTCTAATTTCCGCCTCGAGGACGAGTCGATTCTCACTGGGGGAGTAATTGATATGTTATTTTTTATTACGATTTTATTGTAATTTTATTGTTAGGCTTAATTACCTCTTCTCGGGTTTTCTTTACAATTCTTTCCTAAGTCGCTTTTTATTGGACCGTTAGGTTTAGCAGCAGTAGGGTTTTATTGTTCAAGCTATTTATATTTTGGAATTCTGTTTTTGGAATTCATTCAATCAATCAATATCTCTTTTATCACTAAACTCTCTCTAACCATAGCTCGTCTACATCTCCCTCGGCCACCGGCCATTCTTCCCTTCTCCCGAGGCCTCGTGTTGCCTTTTATCCCTGTTCCGATCGATTCCTTGGCACGGATTCGAGCTAGTCCGTATCACATTTTGCTGTACTAGACCCAAAGAGGACCCAAACCGAACTAGACCAAAAACCGAACAACATTCGATCCGAACCGATTTGAACCGAAGTAATCCAAAATATTACAATCTGAAAAGGAGCCGAATCCGAACCACATCCGAATCTGAACCGAACCGAACCTAACAAAACCCGAAATAACTATTTGACCCGAACAAATCCGATCCGAACGACCCGTCTGATAGGTCTGACATATATATAATGTACATAATCATGCATAGATCGTGTTAAAGTCACGCATATAATACATTATAACCATGCATAACATATTTTCTCCCTATAATTTTGGGATTTTGTTGATTATTTTCTTCTATAATTTCAAGACTAAATCTGGTTCATTCATTCGTTTTAGATCTAACGTTTTATATTTATCGATAGTATATTATAATAATAGTTATTTTATTGGAACTTATCATATCTTTAACCTATATTTTTACATATAGTTTGATGGATTTCAATTTAAGGCAAATGCACATAATACAAGAGGCTTATGTTTGTTAGTGCAAAAAAGCAATGCCTTTAATGCATTAATGGGGGGCTTTAGAGGTGGACACCAGTCCTGGACTGGACCGGGACTGGTAACATGGAAAAACATGACCGGGGACCGGATCGTGAAAATCCGGTCCGGTCCGGTCTGATTTTGTTTTGGACCGGATTTTTATTTTAAAAAAAAATTACATACAAAATTATAATATAGTTAGAAAAATCGTATATGATTAATAAAAAATATTATATTATTAATTATATAATATAAATATGAAACTTAAATTTTAAAAATAAACTATATACAGTAACATTAAAATTAATATATTATTTATTTGAATTTTATAAATATCCTCCCAGTCCGGTCCAAAAATCTAGTCCAGACCGGATTTTGCCCACCCCTAAGGGGTTCCATGCTTCATCTTCCGCTCTCCAACTTCTTCAATGACCTTGAACCTGTAAAACAATGGATAAAGGGGGCGGGGACCCCCCTAATCCGCCTCCGATGCCTAAGCCAAAAGAACAGTTGTCGAGTCGAGCGTCGATGGTAAAGGAGAAGAAATTGCTAAAAAAGCTAGAAGATGCAAGATAACTCCATAGATAGTGAAGACATGTATTTAAAATAGAAGAGAGAGGGTCAAGGAGAGAAGAATCTATACCTTTATACCTAGATAAGCGAAAATATTTATGACGATTAATTTATCTGCGTAGAAAGCTTCTGCTACAAATCTAATATTATATTCTATATGCAATCTTTGGCAGTGATCAATTGAAAGGAATGTTTTCACAATTTCATACAGGAATGAAGAAGCTAAAGTAGGCAATATCAACATGTTTGAAACTCATTTACTGGATGATCAAAAATTGTTTTCTTTTTTCGAAGGGTGCTTGTAACCTTAATCCGCTAGTTTTGATCAAACCCAGATACATTTTATTCTCAATCATTGCCACTAATTCATTGATCAAGGCAACAAAACTCAAATTTTGAAAAGAAAATTCAAAACAGCCATTAAGATATCATTCTTAACTATAGATTCTTAGTACATTCAGTATTGATATTTCAACCCAAAAATTTGCTATTCTGACTAAAAACAGTTTTTATTGTTTGGGAAAAAATGGCTTAAAGTAATCTGATTTTTACACATATAATCTCAAAACCTTCCCAGCTATTGAAGTTTTTTTGAAACAAAAACAATCACTCACCCTGAATCTTATAATACAATTAATATCCTAAGTGATGGACACTAGCACAGTAAGTGACACCATCAAGAACACCAACAACTCCTTGCAAAGCTGAAAGCTCAACCCTCCATCACTTGAAGATGGAGAAGTAGCAGGACTTGTAGGCGTCTCTGCTGACGTGGCACTCTCCTTGGAGCACGCGTAACCGCACCTACTAGGCCGTGCAACTCTGTACACTCCGCTGCTGGTTAGAAGGAAGACGTCTTTTTCGTTGTCTTGTCCGAATGCAAAGACGTATCCAAGAGAAGGAATTGAACTCCCTTCAGTCACTGGCTTGCACTCTATGGGGGAGTCGGTTGCGCACTTGAAGGATAGTGACTTGCTTGTGAAGTTACCACTGTTTTCTGGGTTCTCAGTTCCTTCCCAAATGTATCCTCCATAAAGATCCGCATACAAGTACCTAAGAAAAGTAGGAAAAAGACACATCAACCGAAATAACTAAATTGAAAAACCTCAAGAAAACTATATAACCAAGATATTTGAGGTTAGAGTTTGAGTTCCTGGTTTTTTGTTTTGCATCATTTTGTACTTTCCTTATAGTTTTCAAAAAAACTGCTTCAAAATATGTTTTGATTTTTGAGAAACAATGGAAACAAGAATACCAAACAAGCTTATGAACTTTGGATACCATTAGAGAAAGTGCATTAGATTTTGAAGGCATAAAGAGTTTTTGTTTCGTAAAAGAGTACCAAGCTTGTTAAATGAGATTAGTGTAGTAAAATCTCAGCAAACAGCATTTTGAGAAGCTAGAAGTTCAAAATGATGCAAGATAGGACCTAAATAAGTAGACTGAATGAGGAAGTGGAGTGTAACTGACCTTCCATACAAGCAAGGATCAGTTGAGGACCGATAGAAGTAGCCGCTGGAGATGGATGCTGAGCCTATTTTCTTGTTGACATCAGAGTGGTTGTAACCCATCACTGGGAAGATTGGGTTAATAGAGTTTGCGGATGTGTTTCCTCCAGGCGACTCGGGAGGATTGAAAGCGTAAGGGCCCTCGTACACACGCCATCCGTAGTTTCCTCCCTTTGTTATTATGTTCACCTCTTCATATGTATCCTGCACAACAGAACACATGCTTTAGCAAGCAATAAACATGGTAACTTATACGGTTAAGTATTGTTAATTACACAAAGATGCTTGCATTTGAAAATTGGGTTTTATAATAAAACTACTAGGAACAAAAACAGATAAAAGCTACCTGGCCAGGATCAGAACACAAGAAGTAAGAAGGCCTCTCAGAATCAAAACTGCATTTCCAAGGGTTTCTGACTCCCAAAGCCCATATTTCAGGCTGCAATTCTTTGTCTTCAGTATATGGATTGTCATTGGGGATAGAGTAGTTACCATATAGTCCTAGTTTACTCACTACTGTTGAGCCTGAACAAACAAGAAATGCACATTTTTACTTATGGAACTAGCTCTTGGTCAGGCTATGAAACCAAATTCAAAGATGAATAATCACTGACTTGGAAAGTGGTCAACATCAAGCCTCATTATCTTTCCAAGCAAGGACTTCTTGTTCTGAGCAAAGTTATAAGGATCGCCGGATTTTCCGCCATCTCCCATTGTGAAGTAAAGATACCCATCTTCAGGGCCAAAGATGATTTGTCCAGAGTGGTGAGATGTGAATGGAAGTCCCATTGTGAATATTCTTCTCACTTCAGTAGGGTTAGCTGACGTTGCCTACTTAAAAATCTTTAATGGTTAATATGAAGACACAGATTGATAGCATTCAAGTGTTTTGTTTGAAGTAGCATTCAAAACACCAAGATATCTGTTTTCAAAATTCAGCATAATTGTCATTGAATGTAGGAGATTTCTCAAAAGTTTAAACATGAAAAACTAGCTCAACTTTATGCCAAACTGGTACTATAATGTTTCCATATAACAGTCTAGACTGCCTATTGCTGATGAAGTTCAACTTAGATACATTATCTTGCAATCCTTGCATTATAATGCAAGATATTGCATCATCAACTTCAATCCAAACAGACACTTCACTTGCACAAGAAGCTTAAATTTGATAAAAAAATGCACTAAGAGTTGGAAGTTGTTTTCTTACCAAGGATGGCTGGGATGAAGTATCATTCACAGTGTACTCAGCAACAACACTATGATACTGACACGGCTGAGACCCCTGATCGGACGGCAACTGTGCAGGATCACAATCATTATCTGAATTGCAAGAGCATCTCCCAGAGCAACCTGGCCAAGTACTCTTATCACAGTTGAACGAAGCAAAGAGCCGGCCATTTTCGTTGAACTTAGGATGAATTGCAATACCCAACAATCCAAATTCAGAGTCATAATGAACTTGATCACTTAAATCAAGAAAAGGGTTGGACTCATCAATCTCAATGAGCCCACCTGACCCTTCTTTTGGAATTTCCCCTAACCAAATTCTACCGTCCTGGCTAGCAAAGAACGCTCGGTTTGACCCATCTGGATGGACCGACATATCAAGGTAAGACCCGTTGCTTATTTTCTCGAGGCATAAACCGGATACCTGGGTTGGCATCGTGCTGTTTAGCTTAACAGGCTCTCCACTAAAACACAGTGATTTGTTTGTAGAGGATTTACCAAAGGCATTGCAGAAAGTGGATTCAGAGTTGAAGATTTCACTGATCTTGGTGGAATCGGAGTTTTTGGTTTGGCTACTTTTTGTCTGTAAGGAAGATGTAAAGGGTGAGTTTATTAAGGACACATTGTGACAAGTTTGCCATACTTGAGAGCAGTAATTGTCTTGGGCTTGATTTGACTGTGAGGAATTGGATATGGTGGAGTTGCATAGCTGAGGAACTTGTTGTGGAACAGTGAATAGCTCTGCTGAGAATGGATCACATTTCTGCATTATAAGTAAATATATCACACAAATTAATTAGATGCAAAAAACAGCATATAAAGGTTATTTATGAAAAGCAACTTTATATCATGAGCAGATTTAACTTTACAGACTGATTGTCTTACAAACAAATCACATGAATATGGTCCTTGTTCCTCCAAATGGGGGGCAAATCATAAATTCATAAGGATGGTGAAAAAGCAATTAAATTAGGAAATTAAAAAAAAATGTATGCAATTGATGAAATAGGCGTTCTTTGTAAAGGGAGTTTTCAGTTGACTTCCTAAAAATAGAAGAATAGCCCTTCAAAGTTCAAACAAACAAGAAAGAGCAATAATTTCCTTCCAATTTGTGATTTGCACTTGCAGATGGTTCTTACCGCACAAAGAATTGATTGAATAATTGGAGCACAACCAGGATCAGACACATTCATGGCAAGAAATTGCTTTTTCAACTGGTTATCTTGTGTGGAGTTGCAGCAAGAACTTCCATTGTATGAGCAAAACTTCAAGGGAGTTTTCAGGGTAATTGGAGCTCCTAATTACAAAAATAATCAAACGCAAAGCAGTATTGGAATCCATTAATGGGAAAGCTCAATTCAACAACAAATTCAGATTTCAAAAAATGAAATAAAATCACAAGGAATATAGAATAGTTTTAACTTACTGGAATCAGAACAAAGAGGAAAAGCAAACACATTTCCTGATAAGAGCACCAAGCTTGAGATTAGCAAGAGGCTGGTGATGGTAAGAGCAAAACCCATCACAGAAAAAGCTTCAAATCCACCAAAACAGAACCAAAGTTTATGGTTTGATTTCACGGGCTTGTGGGTATTTGAAAGAAGGTAAGTACAAAATCTCCATGGCGGGTAATTGGTAATGGAGATAAGGGGAAAAGGTTGAATCTGTTTGTTTTCTTAAACGGGTCACTCATGGAGATGGAGAAAGTCCATTTCTGGGCTTTCTTCACTTCTTTTATTTATTTATTTATTGTTGTCTTATTTAATGATATCTCTACCTAATCTTTAAAATAAAGAAATACTGTATGCCTAGTTGAGAGCACGCAATTTGCTAGCTGTCCATATCTTGATCTTTATTCAAAAATTCGAGCCTTCTTAAGTTGTTACTTCATTTATAGCTTATATTTTCTGTACTCGTAGAATGGATATTTTAAATCATATTATCAGCTCATAGCCTCGTACTGACCAGAAATTTATTTTGTATTTAAAATAATAATACTTTCAATATTTGACAAATTATTTGAAATATTGCTTTTAAGAAAAAAGTAGACTTTTTATCCACATTATTACCTCATGGTACTATTATAAGTGCTCAACCGGTAAGCTGATGCGACAAGCGCATTTTGCTTAACTGTTTTTAATATAATGAAGAGCATTTGAGTATTTTTTATTTTCTTAATCGAGATACGCATAGTAAAAGAAGACTTGTAACCAAGATTCTAATGCTAGTTAATTGAAGACATAAGCAAAAGATGTCACACTTACCGAAAACTATGTCAAGGTGCTAGACAGGTTGTTAATAAAACACTATCCAAGTATAATGACCACATGTACAAGGTTTGAAGCAATCTATTTCAGTAATATTCTAATTCTTTAAATGCTATTAAGTCATTTACCAAATTATGAGAGTTACAAGAATTGAGTTTATATTTGGTACGTATAATTTTGCAGTCAGTTATATGATGAATCTTAATTCAATAAAAGGGATTCAAAATTCTGGATCACCGTTGTGCATTGACAATTGACAATTGAATATAGGTGGGAAACCAAGAAAATGAGCGCATTAAATTGACTTCAATTATTTAGTATGAGTAATAAACTAATGAATAATTACTATGGAGTATTGCATTGAAGAATTCATCAAATAATTAGCATCTCACGCAGAAAATATGACAAACCATTCACATTGGCCTACGGGCCCTGAAACAAAAGGCGAGATTTTGGGGTCCAATACATCAACAAACTCTCCTATTTGTATTTTTTTTCCTATTAGACTCCATATAAAAAAATGTTCAATTAGACCCTATGTTAGGCTCACTTTTTCCTATTAAAGACTTTAAACTTACATGGACGAGCGCGTGTTTCATAAACTACTTTCCTTTTGCGCGCGCTCATACTCATGACCTTCCTTATTCTCTTTCAAATTCATATATGCTTAATCACATGTAACGACAATATGAAAATAATGTTATAATACAAGATTTTATATTTTGACATAATTATGCTTAAGTGGTGTCTAACTAGCATCACACGGCTTTCTTTTTTTATTACGCCAAACTTAGTTGGAAATTAGACCTGATACATCGACGAATGTCTGACACACGCAACCGATAAAGCCTCGGATGGTGTTCAACAATAAAAAGTGAGCCTAATACAGTGGTCTAATTGAATTTTTTTGTAGGGGGGTCTCATGGAAAAAAAAGGTACAAATATGGGGGTCTATTGATGTATTAAACTGAGATTTTGGAGCAGCATGGTACATTGATTTGCCGCTTATTCATAGGGCTATAAATCAACTGAGTCATTACGAGGAAGTCGGTGTTTAGTTCAATTAAAATATGTTGGGTTAGATTTGATTAATTTGTAAATGAGTTGAGTCTGTACATGTCAAAAGATAAAGAAGATGAATGTGAAAACAAGGCCTTTTTTTCAGCATGGTTCGTTAGTATTGTTGATGTGGGTGTGGTAGTTGTTAGAACTTGGATTGTGCATTTGGAGATGCTATTTTATGCCATTGTTTAAAGAATAAGAATACAACGGTGTATTTTTCTAATTTATACATTAGCCTTTTTTTCATTTCAAAAAATCTGTCTCAGTTATTAATGTTCATTCAATACTATTCAGTCGTATTTACTGCGCTCAAACGAAAGGGTATGTCATACATGCTCAAACGATCAACATTGAGTACTTATTAGACAAAAAAAAAGTTTACTTCAGGTGCTTATTTGAACATTTTAAAGTATAAGTTGTTGGTTGACAAAAATATACAAATTCAGAGGCTTGGAAATGTATTTTGCCCAAATTCTACACTAAATGCATCCTTTATCGTATACATAGACTATAGATTAGTTCTTTGGCGAACTCCACAAGTTTGTAATCCACATTACTTCAGTGGCTTTAGAGCATGTGCAATGGTGACGAGGTACTATCCTCTATCAATTTATTCTCTCATTTTCTCTTTTTAACATCTCATGTTCTCTCTCATCCACCTCACTTTTTACTTTTGTTTTCCTATTTCTTATCCTCTTTTTCTATTTGCATCTACAATTAAGATGATCCTCTTTTATTTAGGAGCATACTATATATATATATTCACCCTATATACATTATATATAATCAAATATATTCATAAATTTAACCTTTCAGCTTAATTAATAATCAAACAATATTTATTAAACTAATTTAGTCTAAACTTTGATACATTGGAAATGTTGGAAAGTTTTGAGAAGATGATTGTCGAAATTGGTTGACATGAATTTGTGGTGAGGCTTGAAAAAAATTTGGATTAATAGGTCATGATTGATTATTGAACATGTGAAATATGGATTGAAATTGAGGATTATGAAGAAGATTTGGATCAAAAGAGAGTACATTTTGGATGAATTTGAATGTTTGAATGATTGTCTAAGTTATAAGTGTTATGATAAATGAGATGATCTATGAAATAGTGAAGGGATGAGAAAACACACAAGATGATTTATGTAGGAGTGATGCAATATTGGACTCAATTTATTGGGGAAAAAATATTATGAAAATTAGTCAGTTTGTATTAAATAAAAAGGTCACATTGTATTGTTATTTTGTTTATGAACTTAATTAGTTATAAATTGAAAAGAATTAAATGAAAATAAATTTACTAGTAAATGAAAATAGATTTAGTAGTGAATGGATAAAACTGAAAGTTGGGCACAAGAACTAAGGTTCGCATCCCTTTATAGAACGAGGATTTCTTTTATTTATCCTTCAAATGAGAATCCCAAATCATTTATAAAACAAGGAGGATATTCTCATATATATATACAGAGAGAGAGAGAGAGAGAGAGAGAGAGAGAGAGAGAGGACATTCACCATTGCACATGCTCTTATAGTCACCAACTTTTGGTATTAGAGCATAGAGGAAGAAGACCACCTCTATAGCATAGTCAATGGTAGAGGAGTAGACCTGTCAAAAGCTGACTCGACCCGTAAACACGACCCAAAATTTCTGGTTTGAACCCGAAACCCAGTTTGAACATGAACCCGATAAACTTGAAAATTTCTAGGTTAAGGTCGGGTCAAACCCGCTGGGTCAAGAAATTTATAAGGCCGAAAACTTGTTTTAGAATATACTCTAATATAATGAAATGACATATTGATGGGTAATTGTGCACTAAAAGGGTTTAATATGCCCAAAGCTAAATCCGATTTTCAACAAAAAAACAACTTAAATTAGATCACTTTTCCGCATTCTCCAACCTCTCCATCTTTCTTGCTTCATTCTACAGGGAGATTTCGAACTTGGAGAAAAGTCACAACGACAAACTCACCTTACCTAGTATAGTGTTCTAATCTATATGATATGACTTGCTTTCAAACCGGGGACGAGATAGAAATTAGACATTTATAGAGCTATCAATAGAATTAAAAGCCAAAATTTATATCATTATATGATAGTTACACAGTTTGCGTTCTTACTTCATGTGAATATTTATAGTATACAAATGAAAGTGTGCATCATCTCTTATCAATATGATTTATCGTTTTTTTTGTTATCTATACGAGTATTAAAGGTCACAAAACATGATAATTTGTCACTTAAAGGTAATATATTACCAATAAAGAAGTACACTTCTTGATGTCTTATTATCCCAAAGAAATAAACTTGATATAATAATATGCTTTGTGATTATAAAGCTAATGTATTTGTTCAAGAAACTTATTTACTAAAAGAAGACTAACTTTTTCTTATAATCTATTTGTTATTCAAAATTCTTATCCAAACCTTCAATTTTTTATATATATATTTTTATAATTTATTAATAATGATTTTTTTTAATGACGTCATTGACCCGTTGGTCAACCCGAACCCGCCCGGTAACCCGCCATAACCCGACCCAGTTCGACCCATGACCCAATTGACCCAAACCCGAACTTAACCCAAACCCGAAATGACCCGACCCGAACCCGCTCGACCCAACCTCTTCGACAAGTCTATAGAGGAGAGATAAAATTTATATCAATAAATAATAAATAATAAAAAGGAGAATCATTTGGGCTAAACAAGCTTAAGCTTGGCCTTCAAGGTGACTGTTGAGCCGCCCAAAATCCAAGCCCACAATGCGAAAGTGAAGAAGCCCATCGATCGGATCTTCGGCTATGACAGTTATGAGGCTCCGCTAATTTCGCCCCTCATTAACGACGCGGTCGGGACCGTAGCAACAAGGCAATCTCAACGTTCACCTCCATAACTACGAGGACGAGATTTGCGGGATCTTGAGGAGCGCCTACCAACGGCTCGAGAAAGGAATCAGATTTATTATAAATGGAAGGAAGGGAACAGAAGGGCACACTATTCTGCACACTGAATCACTCTAGCAATACTTGACAAAATCATTGTTCTTACATTCCTTTCGTCCTCAAATCTAATATTTACAGAGATTGTGTGTTAGCATCAAAGCATTTGTAACCAAGAAGAACAATCATACGATCAATACAACTCCATTCTCAATCTCCACTATTTTCCTTATTTTCGTACTTGTTAATCTCGTTAATTATTCTTTGTTCACAGCTTGTAACGCGTTGTGGCGTCTTTGTGACTATGTGTCCCTCATTATATCGAAGTAACGCGTTTACGCGGTTAATTCGCCTAAAACAGTGACCAAATTGTTTTTGGTCTTTTCATGCTTAATTGACAAGTGTACAATTGTTTTATTTTTCCCCCTTTTTTACTCAATAAAATAAAATAAAAATAATACTTTTATAAGTTAAAGACCAAAAATTCTAGCCAACCATTACATATACTCTTAAGGTTGTTACTCAAAATGCATCTTCTTTTGTCATGTATTGTCCATGCCCTAAAACTTTTCCATTTCGTTGCCATATCACTAAAGATTGCCATTGATCACGAAAATATGGATTTAGAATGTAGTTGTCATGTAAGCAATATCATTTTTCAAACTTACTCCACCTAGAAAACATTCCTTAACCTTTGTTGGATAACTATTGTTCTTATGGGTAATAGTGACT
The DNA here is from genome assembly GCA_934048045.1 of Polygonum aviculare. Lineage (NCBI taxonomy): Eukaryota > Viridiplantae > Streptophyta > Magnoliopsida > Caryophyllales > Polygonaceae > Polygonum > Polygonum aviculare. The sequence continues at coordinate 26,313,442 of OW204027.1, forward strand.
GTTACCCTCAGGAGGAACAATGACACTGTTACCATGATAACAATATCTCTATCCAAGTTTGACATTGGAATCAAGGGAACAGTTTCACTGTTACATGGGGAACAATTACTATTACCTCTTGAGGGAACAATTACTATTGTCATGTGTCCAATGCCAACATTCTGTTTTAACAATGACAAACTCTCTATTGTTTAACCTTTTGTTTGAGTGTCTTGATTGAAGAAAAAATAACCAAGAAAGAATGAAAGATGATGTGAGGGAATGGCGTGAGGGAACAACAACGTTTGCAGAGTAATGTCTTACTATACTTAGTAAGCACGTAGGGTATTGAAAGGAAACCCTAATAAGCCATGTTTATGGGCTTAAATGGGCCTCGAAACACATGGGAATATTAAGAAGATCTCATCCAACAACTATGAAAAGATTTGAGAACAAGATAAGATCAAGAGAAGATATGATAGAGTTGTTGAAGAAAGAATCTAATTATTTGTTGGATAAAAACACTTGGGTATATGAGTATGGTATCATATCTCACGTGGGCTTAGACAATAAATATTATTGAGTTGAAGTTGAGAAAACCACCGATTACATAGAAGAGAGAACTTGAGAAGAGAAGAGCTTGAGAAGAGCGAAGAAGAAGAAGAAGACGCCTCGTTGAAGGTTTTGACAATCACTCTTAGTTTTTGTTATGCTTCTTTCTTAGGCTGAGAAATTAGGGTTTGTAGGTGCATAATCTTGGGATTAGATTAGACTAATTGAAGTCCCTGCTTGCCTTGAAGGAACTTGTAATTAGCATGAATAAAAGTGATTGTTAAAACTCCTCTAACGAGGGAGTGATTTTTTTCTTGAATAACTAGTTGATTGTTTGAGGGTTTCCACTATAAGTAATCATGTCAACCTACTGTTACCTGCTTGTGTTAGTATTGTTTTACTACTTTCCGCTGCCCAGCTCACTGTTACCTCCAAGGTAACAGTGTTTGTATACTAACACCGATCCTAACAACCTTCCATGAAAGAAGAATGCAAATTCTCCATCCAAACCTCTTTTCTGGCGCAGGCCTCAACCTAGTTGGACAAAATAAACTTTGATGCCTCCACTAAATCAGATGGAAACACTTTTACCTCCTTTGTGTTTCGTTCTATAGATGTAGGGTGCTTTCTTTCTCTAGACAACTATGTCGTACTCAAAATTCTTCGGAGGTTGAGGCACTTGCTCTTTAGAAGACTAAAAAGCAGGAGGCTTTACTTAATCTCCAGAGAATTGTCATTGAAGGTAGGGTGCTTTTGGTAGACGGTCGAGTGCTCTCTGTCTAGACAACTATGTCGTACTCAAAATGCTTTGGAACTTAAGGTTAGACCCGGCAGAAAGTGACCCGAACTCGAAACCTGAACTGAACTGACCCGACCCGAACCCGAAATTTGACCTGAACAACAAAAAATGAACCATCCACACATGACTCAGACCCGGTCTGAATCTGACCCGAACGGAAATGACCCGAATAAAATGTAAATCGAACTGACCCGAACCCGAACTGAACTGAACTAAACTTGACCCGATATAACCGAATCCGAAATGACCCGATCCAATACGACCCGAACTAATTTTGACCCGAAATCATCTAAATTAAATCTTAAGAGTAGATATACTATTAAAAATATAATTAAAAGTTAAAAAGTAATGATATCTTTATAAAGAGAATGGAAATAACATATTGTATATTTGTATAGTTTTATAAATAGAATATGGGTTTAATATTTTGATAAATAGAATATGGGTGATAAACCCTAAACCTTAAGCCCTAAACCCTAAATCCTAAATAGAATGGAAATAACATATTGCATAGTTTTATAAATATGGGTGAAAGAAGAAAACTTTAGGGCTCAATAAGACAATGATCCACACAATAAGAAAATAAAACAAATGAAAAAAAAAAGAGAGATGGAGTTTCGAACAGCCGATCATTTACAACATTTTTAAACTCTATACTATAGTCTACTCTACAGTCCACACTACCAAGTAGGGGTGAGCAAACGGATTATCCGATCCGATCCGAAATAGCTGATATCCGAATTTTTTGGGTCAAACTTAGCGATCTGTATCCGATCCGTTATTAACCGGATATTATATAATTGAGAAATATCCGTTTGGATCGGATATTTGAAAGTGGAAATTATCCTTTTTAGCATTCTTTTTCAAATTATATTATGAAAATAAGAAAAGTTATGAATACAAAAAACATCCAAATTATCCGGATTTTATCGGATCGGATTGGCTGGATCGGCGGATCGGATCGACGGATTGGATATTTTTGTTCACCCCTACACCAAGCCAAATTGTATCCCTAAATATTACGTAAAACATTTGATATATCGGGGGCCCTGCTCTATCTAACCGGTTGAACCGGGTAATTAGCCGGATCTGACACTAATTAACATAATTAAATTGAGACGCGTGTTAAACAATATGGATACGTGTTGAATGTGTCAATAATATGTTATCCAATCTAACTAATGATTTATGATACAAGATAAGCCTGATAAATTATTTTAACCGTATAAACAACATAAATATACATAAATGAAATAACACTATTTAAAATTTTATATCAAAATCATGTAACTGGACCTACCGGTTGATTGGGTTTTTGTTAATAATACCCGAATCCGAATTGACCTGATCCGAAATGATCCGATTCGAAGAGCAATCCAAAAAGGACCCGAACCGAACTAGAACCAAAACCGAACAACATCCGATCCAAAATGACCCGAACCCGAACTAACCCGAAATATTACGATCCGAAACGACACGGACCCAAACTAGACCCGAACCCGAACCAAACCGAACAAGACCCGAAATGACTGTTTGACCCGAACGGACCCAACCCGAACGACCCAATCCAAACTGACCCGAACAACCCGAATTGCCAGGTCTAGTTAAGGCGCTTGCTCTTTTGAAGACTATTAAGTAGGAGGCTTTGCTTAATCTCCAGAGAATTATCATTGAAGGTGATAACTTAACAGTTATTGATAGTGTCAAGCGGATCTGGAAGATCCCCTGGGAAATTGCACCCGTTATCCAAGACATCCAACTCTTCAGGTCGTGAGAGTGAAGGTTTTTCACTACTTTCGTGAATGTAACTAAGTTGTAGATTTCTCGGATAAAAATCGTATCCTAGATTCCTTTATGGGTTCCTACAACAACTTCGTCAACCCTAACCAAGGAAATACGAGCTCCATATTCCCGATATACCAAAGTCCGGACACTTGTACCCTTTTGAAGGGTTTTAGTACAATCATCCGAAAGGATGATCTAGGTTGGCTCTTTTTTTGAAAGGGCACCTAATGTTTATCTTTAAAAAAATGACAAATGTAGTTGTCGAGTGATCCGAAGTAACAATTTCTTTTGGGAAGTTTGTGAACCCTGGGTTACTTGTAATATACAACAAAATGCCGAATGTATTGGTCAATAAACAATGTTTTTTGACTAGGAAAGGATTAGATAGATCCACCTTACGGGGGTCGGTCTAAGGCATTCTGACGGATGAGAACAATAAGTTCTGAGTTATCTGCAATTTGATCAATAGGGTGATCGTGGTCCAATTTAGCAATTTTTTGTCGGCCACGGAGTTAGCTTCCATATTCACATGTTGGATACGTACCATAAAAAAAATGAAAAATTAGCATCCAAACGTCAGCAATGATCATATCAAATTCTCACGGGCTTTGTCTAAGCCCCCGGGTCGCTTTTATTACTATGAGATCGTTACCCTCAGTTTCTTTTCTTTGAAGACAAATCTTTTTTTGCTTCTAGAAGCCCCTCTCTAAGAGCGCAAGCTTCTATATGGATGACAGAGCTATGCATGTTTATGGACGAACCTATGCTCAAGACTTTTCCTAAATGATCCATAATTATGAAGCCTGTACATGCTAAGCCTGATTATATTTTTAACCCATCAAAATTCACCTTTATATATGGAGCTTTTTACAAAAAATCACCCGTTAAATACCCCATATTACTAATAACCACCCGTTATTCGAAAATTTATTTTAAACCACCCACTAAATCAAAATCGTTAACAAATAGCCACCCAAACACTGTTCCGTCAAAAAAATCCGTTAACTCATGTATTGACAATTTTGCCCTTCGACTGTTCATCTTCTTTCTCTTTCTCCGTCTCGTCCGATCCCGTTGAGCCTCTGCCGCCGGTGAGACTCTTGACAATATTATTCTACTGTTTATTTTATTCAATTTGTCAAGCATTATAACTTCGGATCCGCTCCATTCAGAGTCATACACAAACCCCACTCAGAAAAAGCTTCAACACCCCATCCATGGCGTCTTCCAGAACTTTCTTCCTCCTCTCCGTCGCGCTCCTCTGCCTATACTCGCTCGCGTCCTCCATCGAAGAATCAACCGTCCAGAAGGCCGCCGAAATCCTCTCCGACTCCAGCTACACAGCCATGTCCCTCACTCTCCAGCTCCTCTAACCCGAGCTCCTCTCCAACGCCTCCGTCGCCACCATCTTCTCCTCCTCCGACGACGCCTTCTCCGACTCCGGCCAGCCTTCCCTCGCTCTAGTCCAGATCCATTTCTCCCCTGTCGCCTACTCCTTGGACGAGCTCCGATTCCTCCCTTTCGGCTCCAAGATCCCCACTATTTCCCCCTCCCGCTCGCTCACCGTCACCACTCGTCCTTCCGACGACGGCGTCTCGATCGACTTCGTTCGAGTCGACGGTTCGCCGATCTACAACGACGGATCCGTCACCGTCTTCACTACGGCCGACTTCTTCGACCTCGATTTCAACCTCCGAAACCCTAGCCCCCAAATTTCTCCGCCTTCCTCCATTCCAAACCGCAACTTCGAGTCTACGCCGTCGATAGCCCCGATCTGAGCCCTAACATGGAAAGCGAGCAATTGAGCCCCGATCTGAGCCCTAACATGGAAAACGAGCGATTGAGCCCTAATCTGAGCCCCAATCTGAGCCCTAACATGTGTATTTCTCTCAGGAAGGGAGGGATTCGTGGTGCGCTTTGGAGGTCTTCGAGTGGCTCAAGAAGGAGAATAAGGTGGATAAGGAGACCATGGAGTGCTGAGTGAAGAAGTTGATTAAGAGCGAATGTGTGGCTGGGGAGGTGGTTAATCTGTTGGTGGACATGAATTGTGTTGGGCTGAAGCCTAGCTTCAACATGATTGAGAAGTGATTTCTGTGCATTGGGAGTTGGCTTTAGATTTGAAGAGAGCGAATGTTCTGAGAAGAGTGGATGAGGAAGGAGATGGAAATTTAGTCGGAATTGGAGAGAGGAGCAAGTGAGAAGAGGAGTAATCAGGTGTGATTTTCTGGATCTGTGAAAGGACCGATGACTGTTTCTTCAATGTGTGGCCGGAGAATCCATTGTGTGGCTGGAGAACTCATTGTGTTGAGGGAAGAAGACGGATGAATAGTTGAGTTGAGGGCAAAACGGTAAAAGCGTACGACTTAACGGAATTTTTTTGACGGAAGAGTGTTTGGGTGGCTATTTGTTAACGATTTTGATTTAGTGGGTGGTTTAAAATAAATTTGCGGATAACGGGTGGTTATTAGTAATATGGGGTATTTAACGGGTGGTTTTTTGTAAAAAGCTCTTATATATGCGTGCTCTAGTTTAGTCCATCTTGCATGTTGTCTCTACTTTCTTGTTTTCATCTTTTTGTGTTTATGGGTTGTTTCCTCATCTTCATCCCATTCCTTAGATTTGGCTCATTGTAATATCTGCGTTCGAATAAACTTGTCTAGATCTTGGATGTAGTCGTTTGGTGTGCTTTCGAATACTAATTTGTTTCATTGTTGCCAGATACACCACCAGATAACTGCTAGAGGTGTAAAGTCTTGGTATCATAGGGTGTGTCGAAGTTCAGTTATGATGTTACCAGGTGTTTTGTTGTCTATATTCATACTTCGGAGGGCATTCCCTATAGCGGGGTTAATTTTATCCGTGATTTTACGCGTTTGTTGGCATTCTATCATCAAGTGGGTTGAGCATTCATTTTGGTTGTTACACATTAGACACCCTGATTGGATTGGAACATGTTTTCTCGCAGTCTAGCTCGATTCGGTAGTCCATTAACGTCAACTTTACATAGAAAGTTTTTAACCTTAGGAAAGGTATCTAGTTTCCAGATCCAACTATTTGGTTAGGGGGATAGGTGTTATGTTATCTCAAGCAGTTCAACCGCAGAAGCCGTTGAGAACCATCCGTTTTTGCTTGGGGCCTAGTAAAGTCTATCCCTAACACCCCTCGATGGTATGGGTATATCTACAATGCATTCTGCTAGTTCTGTTGGGAGGATTTTAGTTAGTTCCTGTGTGTTCCATTCATTCTCTATGGTAATGAGATCACATACTCTCATTTGTTCGTTACATGTCATCGGTTCTGATCTATCGGTCCATAACTTGATTGTCTTCCCATCACCAACTTGTCATCTTGACCCCTTTTCAAACTTCGGGCATAAGCTCATAAGTTTTGACCATTGCCATGATGTGTTCGTTTCTTTTTTATACGAGAAGAGTGGTTCATTTTTCAGGTACTTTTCATTCATTAGATATACCCATACATTTGTAGGTTCTACTAGAAGTATTCATAGTAGTTTCATTTTGAGTGCTTTGTTCACGTAATCTGATTTTCTGATTCCTAGTCCTCCATGGGATTTGGGTTTATAGATTTTATCCCATCCAACCAAAGGTTTGTAATTAGTATCCTTGTTCCATAGGAAACCTCTATAAACAATTGATATTTTTTGAAAGGCATAGAAGCTTTCTATAGTTGATATTCACCGAATATACAACTTTATGACTTTCTTGAAATCAACTCGAAATAGCTATAATTCATGTCCTTATTGAGGCTACAAACTCGAAGAAATGTTTAAGATTATGTATTTGGAGTATGCCTTTGATCAGCTGAGAATAGGTGACACAAATATCTCGTAATGTTTTTTAATCGAATAATTTATAAATTGGGCACTGGTAAATTGTGGGTTACATAACGAGTGATCAATTTCTAGATGGCTTAAAACATATCTAGACACCTGAACTTGTCACTTTTGGTCATTTGGACACCTGACCTTTGAAACGGACATATTGAGCACCTTAACTTGTCAAAGCTTACCTACTAAACACCCCATCCTTGATTACAAAGTGTCGTAATACACATGTGCTATTAAATGAACATGATTAAGCGAAGAAAAAGGCAACGTAATGTCAGATAATGCCTCCCTGTTTAATTAATTGTCACCGAAACTCGTCACTATACTACATTGACGATATTCAATAGGTAGGTTTTAACAAGTTGAGGTGTTTAATAGGTAGATTTAACAAGTTGGGGTGTTCAATAGGTCCGTTTCAAATATCAGGTGTCAAAATGGCCAAAATGGATAAATTGGGGTGTCTGTATATATATGTTTTAAGCCTTTTCTAGATTGGTCTTTGTTTCTCTATTTGAGCACATCTTTTACTTGTTTTTATGATAACACATAATTCCAAGTTCAAGTTTGCTAGAAGGAGAAGAATGCAGGAAAACTTTTCTCATTGAAAAACATGACAGGAGTACATGTAGATATATATAGGGTCATATGGTGTGCTTGATCAGCAACGTCTATCTTCCTAGGAAGAGTCTAGAACTCAAACACATTACATTGGGCTCACAAGACATTATATGGGCTTGCTAGACATTACATGGGCTGCTAATATATCATGCCAAGCCTATACGTTACTATCCCCCCTCGAGCCAAGCGGGCGTAGACATAGCTTGGATCGCAAAAGTAAGAATCGTGCTGTTGCTAATGGCTTGGTCAACAGATCCGCAATTTGGTCTTTGGATGAGATGAAGCTAACTTGTAAGGACTTGTTCCTAACACGTTCCCGGACGAAGTGAAAATCAAGGCTGTGGTGCTTAATCCGGTGGTGCATGACAGGGTTGACAGCGAGGTAGGTAGCACCGAGGTTGTCACACCATAACGTGGGCGGCTGGGACAGTTGCACGCCAAGTTCAGCAAGCAGGGACTGGATCCAAATGAGTTCGCAAGCGGCGTGAGCTACTGCTCGATACTCGGCCTCCGTCGAAGAACGGGCAACAGTAGGTTGTTTCTTTGATTGCCAGGATACTAGATTGGTGCCAAGATAAACACAATAAGCGCTTGTGGAGCGCCTGTCGGCAGGATCCCCGGCCCAATCGGCATCGGAGAAGGCCGAGAGCGAGGTGGAAGAGGTAGAGGAAATGTGAAATTCGAGATCAGCAGTTGCATTGAGATAGCGAAGCACCCGTTTGACACCCTGCCAATGGCGGTCATCGGGGCTGTGCATGGCTTGGCAAAGACGGTTGACGGCAAAGGAGATATCGGGCCGAGTAAAAGCGAGATATTGGAGGCCTCCGACTAGACTCCGATAGAGGGAGGGATCGGAGAAAGGGTCAGAGGAGGTGGCTGAAGAGACAAAATTTGTGGCCATGGGAGTAGATACGGCTTTAGAATTGGTCATGTGGGCCCGGTCAACTAAGTCTTTGATATACTTGGATTGGGATAAAAAAAAGCCGTCATTAGTACGACGGGCCTGAATGCCCAAAAAGAAATGGATCAGCCCAAGGTCTTTAACAGGGAATTCTTTGGAGAGATTGGCAACAAACTGATCGGATAATTGAGCAGAGGAGGAAATGACGAGAAGGTCGTCGACGTACACCAAAATGAAAACCGAAACAGAGCCCCGGCGATAGGTGAAGAGGGAAGTATCAGCCTCAGAAGGTGAAAATCCAAGGGTGATCAAGGCATCACTTAGACGAGCAAACCAAGCCCGTGGGGCTTGTTTTAGACCATAAAGAGATTTGTGTAATTTGCAAATGTGAGAGGGAAAAGAGGAATGAACAAAACCTGGAGGTTGAGAAATGAAGACGTCCTCCGTTAGGGTGCCGTGTAAGAAGGCGTTTTGTATGTCAAGTTGTCGCACCGACCAATGGTTGACCGCCGCTAGGGAGAGAAGGGTTCGGATGGTGGATGGTTTTGCAACGGGAGAGAAGGTCTCATCATAATCTAGGCCATGGACTTGATTAAACCCCTTGGCGACGAGGCGAGCCTTACGCCGTTCGATCGAGCCATTGGCTCGTCTTTTGGTTTTAAAGACCCATTTCACACCGAGGACATTAGGAGAGGAGTTGGAGGGCACAAGAGACCAAGTGTTTGTAGATAGAAGAGCATGAAATTCGGCTTCCACAGCATGACGCCATTCGGGGAATTTGAAGGCCTCAGTAAAAGAGTGAGGCTCATCGGGGACGACTTCAGTGAGGGAGCAATCCGGTCGTCGAGGGGGCCAGGGAACCGTGCCATCGGAGCGGATAAGGGGTTTGAAAATGTTGGCTTGGGATCGGGTCCGCATAGAATGGGTGGGTAATGAAGGTGATGGTGAATTACACTCAGAAGAGTCCTCAAGTGATGAATTGGGAGAGGGACAGGACGTGTTTGGAGATAACATAGGGGATTGTGGGTTGTAAGGAGAATTTGGATAGTGTGGGCTAGATGATGATGGGCTAGAGGATGTGTTTGGAGAATTTGGGTTGGATGGTGTGTTTGGGGAATTTGGGCCAGAGGATGATGGGTTGGAAAGGGGGGTTGGAGATGGTAGTGGAGACGTCAGGAGGTGAGGAATGAGGGGAAGAGGGGCAAGTGGGGGAGTGGCAGATGGTGTGGTGGTATGTGAAGGGGAAAAAGGAAATGTAGTTTCATGGAATAAAACATCCCGAGATATATACGAGCGCTTTTCTCGCCAATCATAGCATATGTACCCACGATGATTAGAAGCATAGCCAAGAAAAATGGTGGGCGTGGATCGAAAAGATAACTTATGTTTGTTATAGGGACGAAGATTGGGGAAACAAAGACAACCAAAGACTCGTAAGAAGGAGTAGTCGGGAGTTTTGTTGAAGAGTTTTTGAAAGGGTGACAAATTTTGGAGGATGGGAGTAGGAAGGCGATTGATGAGGTAGGTGGCGGTTTCAAAGGCATGGTCCCAAAATGTGAGGGGAAGAGAGGCATGTTTGAGGAGAGTGAGCCCGGTGTCAACAATTCGACGGTGACGGGTTTCAATACTCCCATTTTGTTGGTGGGAGTAGGGGCATGTAAGACGGTGATTGATACCAGAGGATTGGAGAAATGATCGTAGTGGTTTGAATTCGGTACCACTATCAGTTTGGATGTGGGATATTTTGGTGGAGAAGAATTTTGTCACAAAATTGATGAAGGTCACAATAAGCTGGGAAACAATGGATTTGGAGGAAAACGGAAAACACCACAAATAATTGGAGAAGTCATCCACAATTGCAAGGTAATAAACATGTCCATTAATAGAAGTGTGGTGGGCTGGGCCCCATACATCAACAAATAATAGCTCAAAAGGGTGATTGGAGCGGCCTGGACTAGTGGGATGGGGTAAGGCATGAGCTTTCGCCCAATCACATGGTGGACACTTGTTAGGGACCAAAAGGCACGTTTTTGATTTTGAAGGCAAAAGACGAGAAACAACAGCTTCGACGACGGCCGAAGGGTGACCTAAACGGTAATGCAGAAGGGAAGGGGAGACGACGGTGAGCTGGGCGGAAGGTGGAGTCGAGGGCGGCGTGGAAGAGTCGGCGGGCAAGACATACAACCCGTTTTTAACGAGACCCCGAAGGAGGACGGCTTTGGTCTGCAAATCCTTCACGACAAAAAAAGTAGCATGAAATTCAAAGAAAACTAAATTATCTTTACAAAACTGAACAACGGAGAGAAGATTTTTAGTAAGAAGGGGAGTATGAAGAATGTGTTTAAGATGAAAAATACGCTGAGAGGAGTGGAAGGAAGTGGAGCCCTGACTCTGAATAGGGACTTGCGACCCATCGCCGAGGGAAACTGATTCGGTGCCATCATATGGGTAGTCGATTCGGAGGTTGGAGATGTCGGGAGTAAAATGGTGAGTGGCGGCGGTGTCGGGGTACTAGGTGTTGGTGTTGTGGGTCTGGAAGGACGCCGGCGGCGGAGCTTGCAAGGATTGATCAAAGCGCCTCCAACATTGAAGAGCCGAGTGTCCCGGTTTCTGGCAGATTTGGCAAATCGGGCGCGTATCGGGGGCGCCGGCGAAGTTGGTGTTTGAGCCTCGACCTCGAGAATCACCACGGCCACGTCCGCGGCTGGACCCACGTCCCCTGTTGTGACCCCTTCCTCTCTGAGAGTAGTTGGCTTCATGGTTTTGGGACTGGTCAATGGAGGTGTTGTTGACAGAGATTGAGTTGGTTAGGTTTTTGGCTTGGTGTGATAGTCTGGATTCAAAAACAAGAAGATGGGAAAGGATTTGTTTTGGGGTGGGTAGGGTAGGTTGTGTTGAAAGAGATGTGACGACGGAGTCGAAGTCAGAGGAAAGGCCCGCAAGAAGGTAGGTCGAGAACTCCGTGTCGGAAATGCCTTGGCCGGCGGCGGCTAGCATAGTGGAGAGAGCTCTCGCCTTGTTGAAGTAGTCAGAGACGTTTTCGGAACCCTTTTTGAGGGAGGCCAGTTGTAGTCTTGTATGGACGATCTGAGCACTCGATCGGGCCGAGAAGAGGTCATGGAGGTTGGACCAAATCTGAGCCGACGATGTGCAATCGATCACCTGGGCGAGGACACTTTCGGTCAGAGATGAGGTGAGGATGGCCATGACCAATTGGTCTTTGTTCTGCCATTCCCGGAATGGGGCGTTGAGCTCCTCATTCGGGACAGCCGTTGGGCATGGGTTTGAGCCATCAACAAAGGTGAATAAATTGTGAGCTTTTAGGTAAGGTGAGACTTGAGCTTTCCATAAGGGAAAATTATCTTGGTATAGTTTAACAGTTATGAAAGAGGAGAAAGATGGGAGGCTAGGGTTGGGGTTGGCTGGTACGAGAGACATGGAGAAGGAGGTCTCTCACCCTCTTTTTTTTGTTTTTGTTTCTGTAGGAAGTTTCAAAAAAGGCTACAATTAGGACGTTTGTCTGGTAGCTCTGATACCATGCTAGAAGGAGAAGAATGCAGGAAAACTTTTCTCATTGAAAAACATGACAGGAGTACATGTAGATATATATAGGGTCATATGGTGTGCTTGATCAGCAACGTCTATCTTCCTAGGAAGAGTCTAGAACTCAAACACATTACATTGGGCTCACAAGACATTATATGGGCTTGCTAGACATTACATGGGCTGCTAATATATCATGCCAAGCCTATCTATTACTATATACTAAAGCGGAAGTAAATTCCGCCACCATATTGCGCCACATCACCCATTTACTTAAAAAGTTATCTATACATCTTGGTTTTAATTAAAAAGTTATCTTATACATCTTGGTTTTATCGTAATCTTATACTACATACTTAAGTCTTTTTAATTAATAGTTCTATCCAAATATATAAATCTTATAATCCTATCATTACACCCATTAATTAATTAATATATAGATCTATCATAAACTTTTTATTAAAAACATAATTTTATTTATTCATAATGTATAAATAATAATCTTAACATTTTATCCATTTAATTAAATATCATATTAATTATAAATTAATTTTCGTAATTTTAAATGATATTGTTTAAAAATTATCAATGGTAGCAAATTCTATGACTATATATAAGCCAAATATTCATTCTATTAAAATAATATATTAAATAATTTTTTTACCATCATATCATATTAAAATCAAAATAAAAATATTAGACGTTATATTTACCATAAATGTATCTCTTATCACCTATTGATTATGTTTTAGATAAAATAGAATAGATTTCTTAATTAAAATAATGATTTGTTAATATTTTATTAAAATTTTAAATATTTCTTATTTAATATGTTTTCACAACATAATAACATATATACAAGATACTATATTATTTTTTATCTTATTAAATATTCTCTATATCTTTAATATGATACTATATTAATCCGACTTTTTTTATAAATTATTGATTTTATTATGTAAGTTAGTTTACGCACTTTAACCTAAGAGCTAAAAGATTTTTTTAAATCAATTTTTAACTAAAATTTGATAATACATTTTATCTTATGACATTGGTCATCGATTATTTAAATACATGTTTATGTATGTATAAAAAATCACATATAAATAAAATTTATGTTTACATAAATATTTGATGATATACGAGAATTATGTTATTTTATAATGAAAAAGATAAACATCATTTTAAAACAAGGTAGACATGATACTATTTGTAATTATTATAGTGAATTTATATATAAAGTAATAAATAAATAAATAAATAACATCCCCGTACAAGGTACGGGTCATTTGCTAGTACGTTACTAAAGTTTAAGTTGAGAAGAGTTTCCTCCTTCCTTGAACGCATATGTCGTCCTATTGTTCGTTTCGAGCACTCTGCTTGCTATAATGTTGGCTTACCATCAAGATCATCGTCATGTTGATCATGTTTTCTGAGTTATCACGTCGGACAATTCCCTTTGGTCATAACATTGGATCAAGGATTTGCACAAAACCTCAATTTTCAATTAATGTCTTTCTTCCGCCACAAACCATCTCACGAGACTGATTGCACAATCTAAATCATCCACCTAAACGTCCGACATCTTGCCGAGATAAATTGCCCAATCTAGGTCAGGGTTTAGTTCTGAAATTGATGATAAAGTTGTCGTGAACTTGAGGTACAAATCGGATGTCACATTGCACATTTAGACCGGTCCTATGCCAAATAATATCTCTGTAGCCATATAATTTTAGATCAAGTGTTGAATTACCGCTTACCACATTCATACTCGAAGTAATTACAGCCACACCCCCTAAGTAAAAAGATAGTATCACTTTTAGTCTTCTAGATATATAGTACCATCAAAGTATTACTCCGGAGTAGTTTTTTTGCTTTATGTGTGCATGTTGCTTCTTAGAAAGTGAGTTCGACCCAAAAAAAATCAGAAAGCGATGTTATTGTGTATGTTCATGTTTGCTAATTCAAAAGATCAAGTGTACATCTCTCACTACTTGGAACAATCCAAAATTGTCAAAGATGGACCAAAAAGCGTTTCAATCATCAGAAAGCGATAAAAGAAGCCCTTCTTTTGCCCTTTTGTAGTGTCTAGTGTCTACTTTGTCAAGGATTAGAGGTTGCAATACATGTGCACTTACAAATTATACATATAAATTTTATTTGGTCAACATTGTGCCTATAAATAGACCTCGATCAGGGGGTGAGCTTTCATCACACAACATCCTCATACAAACAACAAACCAGAAAACTAAACTTCACTTGAGGGTAGAGATATCATATGATCATGGCTGCAACGTTCTCAAAAACACTGACTTCCGTGGGCGTCGGAAGCGCCCTTCCATGGCCAATTGCTTGGCTCCACTGCCTCCCACCCTTTCTCGATGCCACCAAACCCAATCAAGTTTGTTTCCGAGCTCTGGACTCGAACAATAGGGTTTGGACGTTCACTTGCTCTGTTCGTAGTGAGGGCCATCCAAAGCCCGTGCTCTTGATGTCGTCCTGGCTCCCCTTTGTCAGGGAGAAGGGATTAGGTGTTGGTGACATGGTTACTTTCTCCTATGACCCGGATCAGCCCATCAAGTTCGCGATTCGGGTCAGGAGACGCAAGTGTATCAGGCTTATGGGTCAGGACATTGTGGTGGGCTATGCGGATGAAGAGTGATGACAGATTCAAGCCAAGCAAAAGTATGTTGGTCTATCTTGTCATTTGCTTTACTGCTTTGTACCGGGCTAGTAATTAGGCCAGTACGTGTGCAATGTTATTGTCTGCTTAGTTATATCTAACTGCTAAATCTCGGTGAACCATATATGACGTGGGGGTACACACGTCGGTTCGTGCGCATATGCGAGGTAAGCCCAACACATAAGCACATGAGGTTCCACCCTAAAACCAACTGACAATAGGGGGAGTAGCTCATGTACTTACATGGTGGGTGGTTTAAGTTCTAAATCCCGATGTGGGATAAGATTAGTCTCAACAGTAACCGTGTGCAATACCCACGATGAGGAGTAATGTTTTTCTTTTCTTTTTTTGGTGGTCGAAATGAGGAGTGGTTTTATTGCTTTGCTGCAGAAGAATGAAATGTGTACTTATGTGTCTTGGTCAATGTTGTTATTTATCGATGTATACTGTGTGTTATGCATTGATGAAATGTTTTGCAACTTTTCCTATTTTATATGGGTGGACTCGCATTAGTTTCTAGGCTATAATCGACCCTTGTGAATCAAGTATTGCCAAAATGCCTAGAATAATAAGGAAAATCACGGGACTCATCAGCAAATCAAACGTGACATCTAAGAACAATCTCAAAGAGATAGTAAGATGCAAGATGGTGGAGTACACGTATACGTCAAAAGTTTGATGGGCTTTTGATGGAAGTGGAATAACTCATGGTTGTTTTGGGTTGTCACGGGGCGTCCAATGGTAATTTTGGGCCCTATGTAAAGAATTAAATTCTTAATTTTCAAGATAGTAATGTACTCCGTATTACGTTGAGTAAAGTTGTTAAATCATAGTCATAATAAATTTATTGATATCTAGTTTAACTCTAGTAATATATACGAACAAGCCTAATAATTTTACTAGGCATATCGGGAAACAAATATGTTAACTACAAAGTTCAGTTGAGAAAGATTTTATTACAAAATTTATAAAATATAAAGATACTTTTGTATATGATCCAAGATCTAAACTTTCAACATAAATAGATAAAAAATTACTCCTTCTGTTTTAAAATACATGACCATTTGGACACTTTTTCTTATTTCATAATACTTGTCATTTTCACATTTTTTGTCATCTTTTCCCATTTATACCCTTAATAATTATCTTTATCATAATCATTACACTTTATCATATTTCTCTAAACAAATGATTAACTTTACATTTGATAGGGGTAATATAGGAATAACATTTCTTTCTTAATATATGTGCAATGTTCAAATGATCATTTATCTTGAAACAGAGGGAGTACCTAATACAATTTATCAATTAAGGTAAAACCTTTTAAATCATTAAAATATTTTTTCTATGAAAATTCACCTATTTTAATAAATATTTATAATAAAAAACGTAGTATTTTTTAATAATGTATTACTATTTGATCTCCATAAAAGACATTATTCGGTGATATTTTATTTCATAGGTCTCCTAACTTTATTTAAATATATTTTTTGAGGGTTTTATAACTTGTTTATGGATATTATTTAAGGATATTAGTTAAACTAGTTATAGAAAATCTTTTTTTATTAGCATAATATTACTTTTATATTCATAAGATCAAATTTTAGTGTAACAAATTTGAATAATTATGCATAGATAATTTTGTAAATAAATTTTATGGAATCTAGTTAAAAAAATTGAATTGATATTTTTATTATATTCATTTCTTGACATAAATTTTATAAAAATTTGGGTTCTGTTTTATAATTATACAGATAGACATGTATAATTATTGAAAAGATTTAAATACAATTAGACCTGTCAATCGGGTCGGGTCGGGTCGGGCGGGTTCGGGTCGGGTCGTTTCGGGTTCGGGTTCGGGTCAATCGGGTTACGGGTCAAACTGGGTCGGGTCGTTTCGGGTTTTCGGGTCGGGTCGGGTCAACCCAACGGGTCAAGAGTATCAATTAATAAAATATTATTTAAATAACAAAATATTATTTTTAAATATTTTAATAATAAAATTTATCATAATTTTATACAATAAATTTTATATATTGTAATATAATTAAAACCTTTGGGTGCACAATTACCCGTCAATCCGTCATTTCATTATAATAGAGTGTATTCTAAAATAAGTTTTCCGCCTTATAGATTTCTTGACCCAGCGGGTTTGACCCTAACCCTAACCCTAAATTTTCGGGTTTATCGGGTTCGGGTTGAAACTGGGTTTTGGGTTCAAATTTTCGGGTTGAAACCCTAGAAATTTCGGGTCGGATCGGGTCGGGTCAGCTTTTGACAGGTCTAAATACAATCAATGAAAGTATTTTTTTGGTTGAAACTAGTAAAAGTAATTTCTTTTGGTCGAAAAACTAGTAAAAGTAATTAAAAGCATATACCATATAACAAAGTGATAAAATAAAAGACCCAAAAATAGCAAATCTACACGACTAAAAGAATACATTTATCAATATGCTAAAATTTTGAATCCTATGACAAGTAAATTGATAAAAAAAAAAGAGAAAAATCCCACAATAATCTTCTTTTCAATTATCAATTCCAAAAATAGACCCCTACCTAATACTATTTCCAAAATTATATCTTTTAATTGGATATACCAAAACACCCCTATTAATTAGAGAACTCTCATCCAAAATACGTATTTCAGAGAAGACTTCCAACGTATTCCGGCGAACTACCAACGCACCACCAAATCATCACGAACGCACCACCAACGTCTCGGTATGTATTGAACAATTCGATTAGTACTGTACTATAGGGAGATCGATTTTTCTACGTAACACTACCTAATACACTATAGTAGTGTTCGATGGCTATTAGTTTGAAGGCTGTCGATGGCTATCAGACGTGTGAGAATTTTGAACAACCAATAGGATTTGTTCGATGGCAATTGGTATTGTTTGAGAATTTTGATTTCAATTGAAAATTTTGAAGAGCACTAAGATTACAATAGGTGCTAATTGTTTGTACGTAGGTGCTAATTGGTGTACGTAGGTGCCAATTGAAAATTAATCTACATAAATTAATGTAATACTCAAATAAATTAGACTAAATCTACATAAATCTTATCTACATACATTTAATGTAACAATTTAACTTACATAAATTATTCTACATAAAATTTAATGTAATAAGATCCTAGCAAATATTATGCAACAGAATCTTAACAACTTTAAATTACATAAAATCTAATCTATATAATTTTTAATGTAACACATACACAAAATTAATCTACATTAATTTTGTGTAATACTTAAATTAGACTAAATCTACATAAATCTTATCTACATACATTTAATGTAACAATTTAACCTACATAAAATTCAATGTAACAAGATCCTAGCAAATATTATGCAACAGAATCTTAACAACTTTAATTTGCATAAAATCTAATCTACATAATTTTTAATGTAACACATACACAAAATTAATCTACATTAATTTTGTGTAATACTTAAACTAGACTAAATCTACATAAATCTTATCTACATACATTTAATGTAACAATTTAACTTACATAAATTTTTCTACATAAAATTTAATGTAACAAGATCCTAGCAAATATTATGCACCAGAATCTTAACAACTTTCATTTACATAAAGTCTAATCTACATAATTTTTAATGTAACACATACACAAAATTAATCTACATAAATTAATGTAATACTCAAATAAAGTAGACTAAATCTACATAAATCTTATCTACATACATTACATACATTTAATGTAACAATTTAACTTACATAAGTTATTCTACATAAAATTTAATGTAACACGATCCTAGCAAATATTATGCAACGGAATCTTAACAACTTTCATTTACATAAAATCAAATCTAAATAATTTTTAATGTAACAAACCCTAGAAAAATTAATGTAACATACCAAAGTTGCGAATTGCAGGTCTACGCAATTCGACCTGGGAGGTGGAGGGGTGGCCGGCGGGGGGCTGGTGCGGCCGGCGGGAGGAAGGTGGGCGGTGTAGATGCGTAGATCGTGCAAGGCTATGGCGGCGGTAAGGATGCGACGGTAGGGCGGCGGGCGGCGGTAGGGCGGTAGCCGGCAGGAGGGCGGCGGCCGGTAGGAGGGCGGCGGTAGGGCGGCGGCCGGCGGGAGGATGGTGGCCGGCAGATGGAAGGTGGCCGACAGGAGGAAGATTGTAGGACTGAGAATTACGTAAAAACTGTAGAGGGGAGGTTTCTAAATTTACGTAAATTGATTTTAGAGGGCAATTTTGTCCAATTTTATGTAATAGGTTATTATTGTCCAATCTATTATCTAGGGGTATATTATTGGAATTCATTAATGAAAATAGGCTATTTGCGTCTTTAACCCTAAAAAAAATGGGGGAGGGGTGCACAATTTTAAACGGCGAAAAAAATAAATGGTTAATGTGGGAAGAGTGGGGCCACGAGTTCCAAAAATGAGGGGAGAGCAAAAAACAAAATGCTGCGAGTGGGGGTTGATTGTTTGAACGCGGCCCAATGGCCTAAGTGTGTTAAAAAGGAGAACGCCTTCCTACCTGCAGCTCTGCACTGCTTGATCATTTATAAATATCTTATTGCTTTGATTTATGGCTTAGAACATATATAATCCCTCAAACTTAAATTTGCCACTTAGACAACTCAACTTTAGCTCAGACCTATTGAATACTTGTACTTAAATTTTATAACCTATTAAACACCTATCTTTAAAAGATAAATAAATTGTCTTCAAAGATAGATATTATATGGTAAGAAAAAAGATAATATTAACGATTAGATAATTAAGAAAAAGAAAACATATAAAATTTATTTTATATATATGTGGATATTAAACTATATTATAAGTTTTAAAAATATTAACCTATAATTAGGTACTTTATTATCAAATATTAATACGGAAAAATATAATATAAGTTTTAATGTACGAACATGTTTAAAAAAAGATTGACATTGTTTCTGAAATTCATATAACTCGAGAAATACATAATATTTTTACTTGATTACTTTTTGTTTTTCTACAACCTTATAATAAAAATCTAATATTGAACCAAATATTATAACTTGAATCGAACCAAATATTGATTAGTTGTTCGTGCCAAGTCCCAAAGTCCCAAACCCAACACAATTCGATCACGTCAACAATAAATCATCTCATAACTACACACGCATCTCATTTAGTAACCTTAATAACCTAGCACTACAATCTAATTTGAACATGTTTCTACAAAATCTATGTTTTTACCAAAACAAAATCCCTCGAATAGTAGATGTCAATCAAGGCAAAATAATATATTGTCAATCAAGGAGTACGTAAACCATATATACTTATAGCACACGATACTAAAAATACCTGACAAGGTAAAAGAAAATCAATCCTTGATTGGTGTATGTGAATGCATATTGGGTATCTTTTATACAAGAAAATTTAAGATAAAATTATTTAAGGAAAATAAATTAAAGATAGATAGTATGAATTTAAAGATAAAATTGACAATTAGATAATTAAGGAAAATAAAAGATATAAAATTGTTATTATCTATTTGAGTTGAAAAAAAAAATTGAGTGGGGCCAGAATCAATGTGGTGGCTCAAAAACGGTCGGCTTTTATAATATACTAGCAGATGACCCGTACCTTGTACGTGGGTGTCATTTACTTATTGCTCTGTGTAGGAATTTACTATAGCAATTACAAATATTATCATATGTATACTTTGTTTATGTATTTACTTTTTATACATACATAAACATATTTTTAAACAATTGAGGAAGATTGAAATAAAATAAGATGTATTATCACATTTTATTAACAATTGATACAAATCTTTTGACATTTAAATTAAATTATGTAAATTAACTTAGATAAAATCAATACGTTTAAATAAAATTCGGATAAATATATTATAATACTAAATATATAGATAATATTTAATAAGATAAATAGAAAGCCAAAATATCTCATATATATGTTATTGTTTTCCGAAAAAATAGTTAAATAATAAATATATAAAAATGTAATGAAAATAGGAACGGATTATTATCTTAGTTAAGAAATCTATTTTTTTTTCTATAATGTAATCAATATACAATATTAGTGATATATTTGTTAAATATAACATATGCTTTTTCTATTGATAGTTTAATATGATATGATAGTAAAAATGTATTTAATATATTATTTTAATAGAATGAATATTTGTCTTAAATATAGTGGTAGAATTTGATGCCATTGATGATTTAAAAAAATACCATAATAAAATTACGAAAATTAATTTAAATTTAATATGATATTTAATTAAATGGGTAAAATAGTATGATTAAGATTTATAGATTGTGACAAAAAGATACTTTTTTAAATAAGATGTTTATGATAGATTTATGTATTAATTAAATGTGTATAATGATAAGATAGAGATTTATATATTTGGATAGAATTATTAATTAAACAACACAAATTATAATATAGAACTATTATTTTAAGTAAGTATCTATAAGATTATGATAATGAAGATTTAATAAGATAGTTTTTAAAAAAGGGGGTGATGTGGCGTAATACGGTTGCAGAAATTCATTTCACTTTAGTATATAGTACTCCCTTCGTTTCAAAATACATGACCATTTGGACATTGCACATATATTAAAAAAAAGTGTTATTCCCATATTACCCCTATCAAATATAGAGTTAATTATTTGCTTGGAGAAATATGAATTAGTGTAATGATTATGATAAAGATAATTATTAGGGATATAAATGGAAAGAGATGAGAAAAAATATGAAATAGTCAAGTATTATGAAACAAACAAAAGTGAGCATATGTTCATGTATTTTGAAACGGAGGGAGTAATAGATAGATATTGATGATTATCTTAGCAACTCTAGCTTGATCCACAATGCTTGACTGTAATCTGTATATATTGTGTTTATTGAATTGAATATTCAATAAACACAATGGAGAACCCCCAAAGGCACATTTACCATACTCTCTTAGTGTGTGATTAGTAATAGTTTAATGATATCATAATCTTAAGCGAAAGTGGTAGCCTTATCTTCAAGGTCAGTTTAAGATCGTCATATATTGCGTCGGCGCAATATATAATTAAGCCTTTTCAATGAGAGCCCAGCAGCTAGAGGCGAATGAAACTTTAGACGATGTCATCTATGATAATGGACTTTAAAGTGAAAGAATGGCAGGTCAGGCAAAGGCGAACGTCGACTATAAATAACACTACACCAAAGGAGATGAAAATTGAAGCCCACGTACACCAAACTCAGAAATCCATACGCAAACTACAACCAAAAAACAACACACTTGAGCCATGGCAATCTTGTCAAAAATCCTCACTCCCACTGATGTTGGGAGCTCACTTTCTTGGCCGATTGATTGGCTTCGCTTCCTCCCACCGTTCCTCAACGACGCCAATAAAGTTTCTTTCCGAGCGTTGGGGCCCGACGGCAGGGTTTGGACACTCACTTGCTCGGTTCGTAGGCGGGGGCCTTACCCGAAGCCGATGATCGTGGGATCATCCTGGCTTCCCTTTGTTCAGGAGAACGATCTGGACGCTCATGACAAGGTCACTTTCTACTATGACCCGGATCATCCCATCAAGTTCAGGATTCGGGTCAACAAACTTAAGAGCATGAGGCTTATGGGTCATGACATCGTAGGTTTTGCGGAGGAAGAGTGAATCGGCTGTGTTTGTGGTTTATGTACGTGAAGAGTGTGGTAGCACATGTGTATTGGTGTCAGTTTTTGTGTTCCTAATAAAAGGGGCCAGGGGAGCCCATTTGGAAGTCTTGTTAGCCCTCCTGTGTACTTCCATGCAATTGTATTCCCATGCTTCAAGTTCAAATTAATTATTCCTTTCCAGAACAAACGTACTACACAAGTAATAAAAAGTGGCCTTCTCGGCTTCTCCCATATCTTTTTTTAATGCAAACTGTGCTTTCTCCCTGCAACCTACCATAGTCAACCACGTACATATGGTTAACATTCCGGCTGATAAATGTTGTGGAACCTTCCAACCCAGCACCGTGAGTGGGTCACATCTGACATGGGGTTTACAAGTCGGTCTGTATCGACGGATAAATATATGGGTTCCACCCTAAACCCAATTAGAAATAGTAGCTATTTTATCTTTCAATTCAGAGATGAGAATCTTTTCTCTATACACACAAATAGGGTCTAGATGCGAAAGTTTCGATCATATAATATCTACGGTTTTTCTATTGTGCGTCCTAAGGGCACATGATAAGAATTCTAAAAATGAAAACTAAAACCCTAAAAAAGAAAGAATGAACATGTCACAAAATAGATTAAAAAATTTAAAATTTAAAATCTACCAAATATTTCAATTATTAGTTGCTTATTGTGTGCCCTAAGGACATACAATAGAAAAATCGTGATACATATCTATAGGTTTTCCAACTTGTTTCTTTGTATTCAATCACGTAATATATATATATATATATATATATATATATAGATAGATTTGTCAATTTGTTTCTTTGTATTCATCATGTTATTGTACTTTTGAGAATTTTGTTTTTTGTAAATGTCATAAGTATTTCAATTGCAAACTTCAGTAATGAAATATAAAATTGAAACCCAATTTGATTATCAAAGTATGTATCTAACAAAGCTATTAGTAGTAAACTTCCAGCCCCTTAGCAACAAAAAACTAACTTCCTCCTCTCTTTTTTTGCAATTTTTTATTCCAAAATAACAATCATACTAAACTTATTTCTTCTGGTAAAATGGTTTACCATATTTCTTTTAGAAGATGCATTGCATCCCCTAACATTCCAAGCTCCAATTTTGACTTCACCCATTTTCATCCATGTTGGGGTTGTATGGACCCCCTATTTTCTCAAACCAGCTTTTAACAGGAGTAACATTCTTAGCCGGGGTATCAACTCTCTATCTAAGATCATAGGAAGCTTGGCTACTAGGCTTCCTTCTCATTTTCTGCCAATTATTACCCTCATTAGCAGCAGCCTGAGACGCTATATCCTGAGTAGTAGCTACTTGAGAAGCAATAGCTTGAGTAGTAACAACCTGAGAAGTAACAGCCTGAGGAGTAACAGCCTGAGTAGCAACAACCTGATTAGCAAGAGACTTAGTAGCTACAGCCTTAACAACCCTCTCACTTGCAGTCTCAACATCCTGAGTAGTCTCAGAAGCTAGCACATCTGTACTGACAGTTCCAACATCATTCACTCCTGCAATCACATTAGTAACAACCTCTGATGTTGGCACTCCAACCCCTTGCTCAACAAAAATAGTCTCACCTCTACCTTGGGACACCTTTGAAACCTGACCTTTCTTAGCAACCCAAAACTTTCTTCTGAGCTTGACCTATATCTTGCTTCTTGTCAAGGTTCCCCTTACCTGGTCCTTTCTCAAGACAGCGATCAATTCTATGTCCAAACACACAACAATGATTATAGAACCAAGGAACCCATTCAAACACAATTTTTTTTTAAAAAAACTGTTTGCCAGATACATCTTCCAGGACAACTTGTCTCCTCCAAGCTAGCTTCCTCAGGTTTTATCCTCACAAGGATCCTAGCATTGGAAACCTTCTTCTTCATAGCAGTGACAGAATCCATGCAAATAGGTACTCCAATCATGCTTCCAATAATACTCAACATATGTCCTGATAATTAAGAAGATTGGATCAATCTCAAGCAAGACAACCCAAGTTGGAACAGAATCAAAAGTAGACCATGTTATTGGCACTCCTGACTCCCAAACTCTAAACTCCAATGGCCTCCATCTATTGATTATCCAAGGTCCCTCAGAAATCACAACATCCCTATCCATAGTATTCTGGAAATGAAAAATTCAGACTCCATTATTCTTTTGTATCATACGCTTTGGCTGAGCAAGCCAAGCTTTTTTTATCGGCTATTCTTGACTTATCGGCTATTCTTGATTAAATTACTTGATTAAATCAAGTAATTTATCAGCTATTCTTGATTAAATCAAGAATAGCCGGCTATTCTTGATTAAATTACTTAAGTATGGAAATGAAAAAGCAAAATAATGATGTTCACCTTTGTAAAGACGCTTCAACCTCTACAATAGGTCTAATATTATCCGATTTTGAAGCCATACAAAAACTAAAGGAAAATATGTGTGTTAGTAAGTTTTTTCATACATTTTTTCAAGTTAAATATTTTATACTATTTTTTAACTATTTTGGCACATATGATATTAACTTTTGTTATAAAATAGATATAAGTGATTTGATATTATTATTTTAATATCTATAGAAAGAATTAATATAAAATAGATATCAAAAATATTATTTTGATATTAATCCGGATGAGAATTAATGTGAGAAATCGAAAAGAGGCAACTACAACCAAGTATTGATATTACGATAAATTTATAAATCTAGAAAAAAAAACTACAACTAAAATATATAGGGCAAAAAAAAATTTAACTTGAATTATATATAATAGTACTATCACAGTGTGTTTTATTAGTAAGTATAATAACATATGCACAAATCTAGCAATATAATATATTCAAACAATTTTAATATTTAAAAGATAGTCGGACGTCGGACGGATTAAGCTAGTTTAGGTAATTTTTCAGAAATTAATAAATGTTAATTTATCATTTAATTAAGCATGTCTATCAAATGAAGATGGCCAATACTCATAGACGGACCTAGGGGCCAAGGGGCATGTGCCCCCCTCTCCTGTCGGGTTTATTTTTGATATATATACACTCAATTTTAAGTTAAATATGAATATATTTTAAATGAATTTATCTTAATATGACATGAAATGCAACTAGTCTAGATGATATTTTATTCAATTTTGTTTTCATTCCACCAAGGTTCAATTCCCGGTAACAATATTTTGCTTTTCTATTCACATTTAATGTATTTCTCTCAAATTTTTTTCTACAAACTAGCTATTTGTTTTTGCATAAATTAGATCTCATACATAATATAATTTTTTTGATAAATGAGTAACTACTTTTTACTCCCTCCGTCCCATAATGTTCTTCCCATCTCGTTTTTACCGTCCCAAAATGTTCTTCTCATCCCCCCTACTTTCTACTTTTATCAACTACACTTTATCACTTTTTTACTTAATCAATTTACTTTTTCATCATCTTTATTTCTCTTTCCTCCTATCACCATCAATTTTATACCCAAAAACAACTTTTTATACCCCTTTAAAACAACTTTTTGAACCCCTTAAAAAACGTGTAAATAGTGGAACGGGAACAACATTGTGGGATGGAGGGAGTACTATTTAAGAGTATTGCATAATTAAATTTATCGGCTATTCTTGATTTATCGAATCTTCTATTCAATTCCTAGTATCATTATTTTGATTTTTTATTCATATTTAATGTATTTCTCTCTATTTTTTCTACAAACTAGATATTTGTTTTTACATAAACTAAATCTCATACATAATATAATTTTTTGATAAATAAGTAACTATTTTTTACTATTTAGGAGTATTGCATAATTAAATGTATCGACTATTCTTGATTTATCGAATCTCTTATTCAATTCCTAGTAGCATTATTTTGTTTTTTTATTCACATTTATTATATTTCTCTCTGATCTTTTTTTTTACAAAATAGTTATTTATTTATGCATAAATTAGATTTCATACATAATATAACTTTTTGGATAAATAACTATTTTCTACTATTTAAGAGTATTGTAGAATTCCATTTATCGACTATCCTTTTTTTTTTTGATAAAACAAGCCTTTATTAATCAAGTAGCATCATCCACTATTACAGCAACTAAATCAGAATGGAAAACTCAATCACTAGACACAACAGTCGGAACTTCAGGCCTCCAGCGGCTGAGCCAGTCGGCCGCCTGATTCGCCCCCCTCCTAGCATAGCGCCAATTGCAGCTCGAGAAGGAAGCACCCATGGATTGAACTCGCCTCATGATCTCGCCCAAAGAAGTCAGAGGGGCCTCCTTGTTTTGCAGCAGATGAAACACATGCAAAGAATCCATCTCAACCAACAAATTATCCAAATTCCTGTCTTTACAAACTTGCAAACTCCACCACACAGCCTCAGCTTCAGCAATGTCCACACTTGAGCCCTGGTGAATTCTTTTTGCCCCTGCAAAGACAACCTCACCACACTCATCCCTGCAAATGATACCAATTCCTCCCTCCTTGCCCTTTACCGAGGCATCCACATTTACCTTCAGACATCCTGTAGCTGGTTTTTTCCACTTGTCTTGTAAAGGAGGACGGTCAGCTTTCCTACTATTCAATCGATCATGACTCAACACAAATTCCTGCTGCAGTTGGGTGCTTCTCTCAATAATCTCAATCGCCGAAGTTTCCACACCCTCAAAAATAGCTTTATTCCTGGCCTTCCAAACTTCGCTGCAGAGAAAGGCCCAGAGACTCACACTTTCCTTGGGAAGATCCAAAACAAGCACCAACCAATCGAGAAACGACCACGCCTGCTCACTCAAAATACTAAACTCCGAGAAACTGTCCCAGACCTCAGACGGGATAACACACCCAACCAAAGCATGCCAAGTCGTCTCCTCAACCCCACAAAAAGCACACCTTGAGCTTGAAACAATATGCCTTCTCAGCAAGTTACTCAAACAAGGCAAAACATCTTTCCCAGCTCTCCATAAAAATGATCGCACCTTAGGGGAAGCATGTATACGCCACAGTCTCTTCCACATCCTTCTAGATACACTATCATCCGCTTGATCACCAGCACCGCTCTCTAGCAACAGGCCCTGCTCAAGGAGATGGCTAGCAGACTTAACCGAGAACCTCCCATCACAAGAAAAGTGTCAGACCAACCTGTCCTGCATACAAGGGTCTACAAGGTGAATCCCTCGAACAACTTCCACATCAATCGGAATTAGCAGCTCATTTAACAAATCCTCTTTCCAAACTCCCCTCTCCCAATCAATGAGATCCACAACCCTCAAATCAGCATTGGCACCATGAAAATTACCAATCACCCGAAACGTACTCGGTCTCGGCAGCCAGGGGTCATCCCAGACCCTGATGTTGCTCCCATTCCCGACTAACCAATAATTGTCTGCCTTAATGACTTCTCGCGCCTGACAAATGCTCCTCCAACAAAAGCTTGGGTTAAAACCAACAGCCGCTTCTAAAAAACTGGATCGGGGATAGTACCTTGCCTTGTAGAGTCTTGCAATCAAAGAGTCTGGATTCTCAATGATTCTCCATCCTTGCCTAGCCAACAGCGCCTCATTAAACACTTCCAGCCTACGAAAACCAAGCCCTACTTTACTCTTCGGACGACACATCCTCGACCAACTCATCCAGTGAGTCCTATTCGGATCACCATCCCCCCAAAAAAATTTGCACATAAGCTGTTCAATTTCCGAACACAGACTCACAGGAAGCTTGAAACAAGACATAGCATACGTCGGAATCGCCTGAATAACCGATTTTAGCAACACCTCCCGACCAACCCTTGATAATGAACAAGCTTTCCAACCTTTAAGTTTCTTCCACACCCTCTCCTTGACATGAGCAAAGATAACCTTCTTCGATCTGCCCACCATCGTTGGCAGTCCGAGATATCGCTCATGTTTATCGACCTCCATCACATTCAAGATCCCCTGCAGACTCTCTCGTAAATCTGCCCCCATATTTCTGCTGAACGAAAGCTCCGACTTGCTCAAGTTAACTTGTTGTCCCGAAACATCTCCGTATCGTTGGAGGATATTAACTATTTCATTCGCCTGTTGACAAGAAGCCTGAGCAAAGAGAATACTATCATTAGCAAAAAAGAGATGGGACACTTCCGGGGCTGATCTTGCAATCTGAATACCCTTCGGCCTTCCCGCCATCTCACTCTCCCTAATCAAAGCCGAGAAGCCCTCCGCCACTAACAAAAACAAGTATGGCGATAACGGATCGCCCTGACGCAGCCCCCTCGTCGGAACAAACTTACACGACGGGCACCCTCCCATAAGCACCGAAAACGACACCGACGTTACACATCTCATAATCAAACTAATCCACCCCTCACCGAACCCCAAACTCCTCATACAAGCCTCAAGAAAATCCCACTCCACCCTATCGTAAGCCTTGGTCATGTCTAACTTTAAAGCCATGAAACCTTTCTTGCCCTTTCTTTTATTCTTCATGAAATGAAAAAGCTCAAAAGCCGAAAGGACGTTGTCAGTGATGAGCCTCCCCGGAACGAAAGCACTTTGCGAATCCGAGACCACTTTCCCGAGCACCTGTTTCAACCTGTTCGCCAACACCTTGGAGATGATCTTGTAAATCACATTACACAAACTTATAGGTCGTAGGTCCTTCATACGAAACGGGTCGGAAACTTTAGGAATAAGAGAAATGAAAGTATGGTTAAGATCTTCAGGAAATGAAGCGCCATTAAGAATATCAATGACAAAGGTGATCACCTCGTTCCCAACGATATGCCAGTGCTGCTGATAGAACAACGCTGACATACCGTCAGGCTCAGGCGACTTAGTGGGATGCATAGAGAAGAGAGTCGTACGAACCTCCTCGCCCGTGAACGAACGTGAGAGCATCAAGTTATCCTCCTCCGTCAGAATAGGCGAGAACCCTTGAGGAACCATAAGAGTGTGTGAATTATGATCGGTTTTAAAGAGCCCATGGAAGTAGTTTACAGCCACCTTCGTCATCCCTTCCCTACTCCTCCATTCCAATCCTTCATCATCAACCAACCTCCTAATGGCATTTCTCTTACGCCTGCCATTAGCCTTTCTATGAAAATAGCTGGAATTTTGATCTCCCCAGGACAATTCGTTCGCTTTCGCACGCTGGAACCATATCAACTCTTCCTTCTCCATCAGCTCATGCTCCAGCCTTTCCAGATCCCGCCGTCTCTCCACCCACTGGCCCCTCATTCCCGCCTTCTGCATACGTCGAAGCTCTTCCCTAACCTCCGACAACTTTATGCAAATATTGTCAAAGGCATGTTTATTCCACTCCTTCAATTTCTTTGCACAAATACTCAGCTTATTCATGACCTCACCCCTTCTCACCCGAGGATTGTTCCAGCCATTATTAACCACCACCTTGCAATCCTCATGGCTCACCCACAAAGCCTCGAACCTAAAAGGACGAGGTCCCCTTCGGTCCTCCACCTCACTATCTTCACACCGAAACACCTCCATGAGAATAGGGAGATGATCCGATCCAAATCTTTCGAGATGGCGCACACATCCTCCCGGGAACAAAGCACACCACTCCTCATTCACAAAGCCGCGGTCGAGTCTCTGCTGGATAAAGTCATCCCCACATCTTCCATTGTCCCAAGTGAATTTCGCCCCTCTCCACATGATTTCTCGAAACCCACACGCCTCCACCGCTTGGCTAAAATCCAGCATATCACTCCAATCCGGCTCCGAACCCCCTTCCTTCTCATCTCTACGGAGAATTTGATTAAAATCAACCATGCACAACCATGCGCCATGAACGTCCTCCGCCAGCCTCCTAAGGAGCCTCCAAGATTGATGTTTTTCCTCCCTTTGAGGCCACCCATAAAATCCAGTAAACCTCCACACCTTGCTTTCTTTCCTATAATCCACATCAACATCTATATGGTGTCTTGTATAAGATCTCACACTAACCCCAACGTCATCGCTTCACAGCAAATACAAACCACCCGATTTACCTACACAATCAACCTCAAAACAACCTTCATAGCCAGTTTTACGACGAACCTCCATTTTCTTACGGTCACACCGTGTTTCCATAAGAAAAACCACCTTCGGGGCCTCCCTTCTCACTAGGTTAGTGAGTCTCACAATTGCACGGGCCGTCCCCAATCCCCGACAATTGTAGCTAAGAGTACTCATGGCTCCCGGCAGGAGAGAACTCCCGTCTCTCCCGCCGATATGATCAACTTTTTACGACCGCTCTCCTCACTATCAATTTGCATGGATCACCCTTCCTCTTATTTGAAGATCTTTCACCATGCGGTCTCCCCCCACTTCCTCCTCTAGCCCTCATTTTCCAACCATTTTTCTTCTTCCTATTCTCAGATGAGACACTCTTGTCAGACAAATCCTTCTCCACCAACGCTTTCACAATCTCTCCCACCAGTACCTCCTTTCCCACCAAGTCCCCTACCTTTCCTTTCTCAACACCCTCCTGTCTACTGGAACTTCCTCCCGACATCCTCTCACTCTGCTCCTTCCTCCCTCCACTAAACGAGTCATTCACCTTACTCCCCTCCCTCTCTGCACCCTCCACCTCCTTGTCCCTGATTGTCAAAGCATTGACTCTGACCCCCATCTCTAAGGAAGCATCGCTCTCTCCTGTGCAATTTTCATCCTCCTTTTCCTGTTGAGCCTCCTCAAGCAACTCTAGAAGAGACTTCCTCGCTTTATTGCTACTAGAAGAACCAGAAGAGGCCTCCTTCTTCTCCAACTTTCCCCTAAGGATCAGCCTCTCCCTCTCCCTTTCAGCCAACTCCCTAGTTTGAGGAGCCCTTAAGGGGGAAGCCCGAAGCCAATCCCCGTACTCCCCATGTAGAAGTTTTGCCCCTTCGTCATCACAGTCCAATTCGACGTGCCCAAGCCTTCCACATGAGTAGCAAAAGTTTGGCAACTTCTCATACTTGAACTCTAACCACATTCTCCTGCCCCCCACCCTCATCATCAGTCCCCTCCTTAGAGGTTTATTTATATCAACCGAGACCCTCATCCTAATGAACCTTGCGCAAACCAACATCTCCTCATCATCTAACTCCTCCATACTCGCAAAGGTCTTCCCAATAGCCCTTGCTGTTTCCACGTTCATTGCCTCCAGTGGAACATCATATACTCTAATCCAGAATGAAGCTCGATCGATCACGATCCTTGAAGGTTGCTCATTCCCCGGTTCTTTCAATGCAAGAAAAGCTCTGTCAAAGGTCCACGGACCCCCGGCAACAACCTTCTCCTTATCCTCCTTACTTGCGAACTTGAACAGAAATAGGTTGTTCCGAAGTTCCCGAAATACAAAACCATGCCGCAGCCTCCACGCTCCCCTCATCGTTGTATTTAGGGCATTAGAATTGAAGGGCCTACTCGTCAGAAGCGAACCAACTAGAGTCAGCGACTCCCTCCCCTCATCACCTCCACGATCAGGAACAAACCCTTCAACCTCCAAACATTCACCTTCCGTGAGTTGCAAGTCTCGTCTCCTTGCTGCCATACTACCCAGAGAAACTCCCTAAAAACCGATCACAAACACACACTCCGATGGCGACCCTCGCACATGACGGCGAGAAAATCCTAGCCCTCACAGCCGTGCCGGAGAGAAGCAGAAAGTGCCAAGAGATTGCCAGAGAACAATCGCCGGAAACTCTCTCTACGCTCTAGGTTTTTTTTCTCAATGTGGCAAGTTTTTAAAATCCAACAACTTTTTATCGACTATCCTTGATTCATCAAATCTCCTATACAAATGGTGCCCCCTTTTAAATTTGTTCTGCATCCGTCACTGCCAGTACTTGTACGCATAGGGTATCGGGGCCTGACCATGACTAGCGGGTATATGCGTTGGTGGAGCCCTTCGACAAACCAAGAGCTAGGTTGGATACTTGGATCTAGCATTAGACCTCTGGGAAAGGACAGCAATGCTCTTCTTCTTTTAGATGAATAAATTACTTACAAGTGACAACTAAATGTGATTAGGGTAACTTAACGCTAATTAAACACGATGTAGGACGTCGTCCATGACGTAAATTCAGCTGCCTTTGTTTGGTTACATCATCCCTTGCGTCATGGTGGTGGAATCTTAGGACTTCTGTGGGATAAAGAGAATCCCAACTTCCTCGCGTTTTGTTATTTATTGGCACAAGCCTCATTAAAAAGCCCGAAAAACGCACGTAAACTCACTCATCATTATCTGACCATTCAAGTTCCACACTATCTGACCATTCAAATAAAAATCACGAAGTCCTAAGGACATAAAAGTTGTCCCTGGGAAATAGAGAGAATTATTGCGGATATTATTGTATCTCTTGAAGACTTTGAGATAGTCAAAATTTCTCATGTGGATAGACAATGTAATACTGTGGCCGATAAAATCGCAAATCTGGGCCACAGTCTCCCATGGGAAGTAATTTGGAACCACCATGAGCTTTTAGCTCTCATCCGAGAAGATGCTCTAGGCTTCCCTACGTAAGTAGGGTTCCTAATTCTCACCGAGTCAAAAAAAAAAAAAAAAAAAAAAAAAATCACGAAAAAAACAAACCCACACATTATTATCATTATCATAATCCATTCCTTCTACACTAAGTTTCAGCCCTTCCACTCCTGCTCATCCCCCCTCCTTTGTCTCTCTCTTTCTTCGTCCTTTCTACGAGTATTCATGAGGTTCTATGGTTTTGTCTTGATTTATTTTTTTATACGGAGGTCTCCGTACCTGTATAAAATATGCAAATGAGTCCCTATGATTTTTTGTTTTATTGAACATCTGTACCTATCCAATTTTGTTCTATTGAGCACTTGTGTCACAATTAGTGTTCGCGTGCATTTTAGGCGTTCTGTTTAATTGCCATGTAATGACCACGTAACACGATTTTTGTCATTTAATGTCCATGTAATGCAAATTCAAGCCACATAATCTTTACAACTTTAAAAATGCAACACATCCATAAAACTTAAATGTTGTTAATTAACCCCAAATAATGTTGTTGTTTTTTTATGAAAACTTAAATGTTGTTTATTACTATAAACAATCAATGTATTAAAATTTAAATGTTGTTAATTAACCCCAAATAATGTTGTTGTTGTTGTTTTTTATGAAAACTTAAATGTTGTTTATTACTATAAACAATCAATGTATTTTTATTTCAAACTCAATGTAGCAATGAAATACTACAAACAATCAAATTAATTTTTATTACTATATTATTATGCATTTAAATAAAACATAATTCATATAAAAGATGGAA
This sequence comes from Polygonum aviculare, assembly GCA_934048045.1. NCBI lineage: Eukaryota > Viridiplantae > Streptophyta > Magnoliopsida > Caryophyllales > Polygonaceae > Polygonum > Polygonum aviculare. The sequence goes on from OW204027.1 coordinate 26,347,071, forward strand.
ATTATGTAACTTACAAACAAATTCCCCTATATTGTTCATCCACAACATAGGTGAAATTCACACTCGAATATTAAGCCAACAAATTTAGCAACGCTAAAGCCCGTCCATCAGACGGGCGTCCAGTGCTAGTTACTCTATAACACCACGAAACATCGTAAACAAAAATTTAAAACAAAATTGATTGTGGTGTTTTATAGTATTTCGAGGCATTACACAGTATTATGTGACTTGAATTTGCATTACGTGAACATTACAAGGCAAAAATCGTGTTATGTGATCATTACATGGTAATTAAACAGAGCGCGCAAAGTGCACGCTGGACAGTAATTGGGACACAAGTGCTCAGTTGAACAAAATTGGATAGGTACATATGTTCAATAAAACAAAAAAAAAAGTACATGGGCCCGTTTGCACATTTTGTACAAGTACGGGGGCCTCCGTATGTATTTTGCCATTTTCTCATCAAAACCCATCTTTATCCAAATACAAGACAGACATATACATTCTCGTATCTTACTTTCCCACCCTTTCTCATTCTCATTTTTCACCACCCTTTCTTTCCCACCAATTCCTAATTGTCAAACAGACTTTTAGTTTTGAAACTTCAAATTTTAAAAACGGTTTTTCATTATGTTTTGATTATAATGACATAAAACCTCATAATATTTTATATCCTAAAAGTTAATATAATACTAGATAATATAATGATGATGATTAATTTATATAATCGGCGGTGGTGGTGGTGATGGTGGCGGTGGTAGTGGCGACAGTGACGGTGATGGATATGGTGGTGGTGGTGACCGCAGTGGCGGTGGTGATAGTGGTGGTTGACCGTCAATGTAATATCAATAATAGTATCGATGAAAGTGAATATGACTTTATTTGTTCAAAACATATATTTTGGTTTCGGATTTTGAGTTTTTGAAAACGTAAAATGATTTTCATTTTCACAACAGTTTTACCAAACAGGTTTTACTTTACTTTTAATTATGCGCTGGAAATCAAAAATTGGAAACTCATATGGTTATCAAACGAATCCTTAGGGATTTGCATTCGTTTACTAAAGATTGTGAATAATTTTCTTTCTGTTTTGGTTTGTGGCGTGAGCTAAGTTTGTTTTAATTATCGAACAAAACGAGAAATTAAGGACAATAATGCATGAGGGTGATCTGTATATACAATAGTCAATATGGGGTATTTCGATCAAAAATAAGAGTCAATATGGGGTATCATTTGTTTTAATTGGTCGTACTTAGAGTTGCATCGATCGACTTGGATCATTAGCCCTTGATTCTGGGATTAAAAATAATTAATGTTGTGCGTGATTCATCATCTGTAGATTCTGTATTGACTAAGAATGAAACTCGGAAATCTGTTCAGAAGAAGTCCTTCAATGGTGATATCTAGTAACTGAAGTCTTCCTTGCTTGCCGTGGGTAAGGATATAGACTCCTTCTCTTGCTATGTGAACCTGATAATTGTTGAGCGAGACAGGTGCTACCGTGAATGTGGAGCCTCTGTTACTTTGGAGATCAGCTCGCTGCATTAAAGCAAGCACCTTGGGATCATCCTTCTTCAAAAATGTTCCTTCAGTTCTTCCATTCCTTACCATTAGCAACATTCAGCATTTCAAATCATGTCACATCAAATTTTCTTGCATCACAATTGAAACTAAAAATATATATTGTTTTCTCACGATAGATAGAAGATAATTACCTTCAACCAAAGTCTTCAGTCCAATTTTTTGCTTCTAGCTCGTCCAAGAATTTCTTTTTATCCCAAGTGCAATTCGTCTAACTACAAATGTTACATTCAAAACTCAAAAGAGATATAATTCTCATCCTCAAAACACCAATTATTCCACTAATCGGAATTTAAGTTAATAAAGACTAACACCTAAATCGAAATTACCCCGTGTGCGTGTCGCACGCGGTCGTCCCCTAGTATACTGAAATGTACTAATTATACCACTTAATCACTTAATTCATTTTAGGGCAATTTGCGAAAATGCCCTACCCAGAAAAACGGTTTACAAAAACGCCACTTAAAACAAAAAAATAGCGAAGCATGCTGTTTTGGGCGTTTTTGCAAAAAAATTTACATTATTTTGTATTTTCTTTTAAATAGAAGTTTATTAAAAAATCATTATAATTACAATAAAAATATTTAGCCATATATTCTGGAAATTAATTTTAAAAACAGAATTGAAAAATAAAAAAAGAAAAAGAAAATATAAAAAAAGAAAATAGTTTTGAAATATTAAGATTTTTTGGAAATAATGAGATATTGTAGAATATATGGTGGAAAATATTGTTGAAGATATTTTTTGAAAATAAAAAACGTAAATAAACGTGGAAGATTTTTTGTTGAAGATTATGTTCGGTCTTCATGATTATCCGTTATTATCTTCGTTTCATCACAAAGTAGGGTAAAATTCATCCTGTCACCCTGAGTACACATCTTGTCATACACAACTAAATATCCTATCACTACTTTGAAACATTAAGAATTTTTTGGAAACAATGACATATTGTAGAAGATACGGTGGAAGATATTTTTTGAAAATATAAAACATAAATAAATGTGGATCATTATTATCTTTGTTTCAACGTTGAACGTTATTATCTTCGTTATTTTATTCGTTTCATCACAAAGTAGGGTGAGACTCATCCTGTCACCCTCAATGAACATCTTGTCATACACAACCATTTATCCTGTCACCGTTTGAATAATACTATCATTTTAGTCGTGTTAAAAACATGTGTTTCATCTAAAAAACATTGTTTTTTTTCATCTTTAACTAAAACTTATTTCTGAATACAGAATTGAAAAATACAAAAGAAAAAGAAAATATAAAACAAGAAAATTGTTTTGACACAAAAAATTTTGGAAAGAATGAGATATTGTTAAAGATATGGTGAAAGATATTGTTTGAAAGTATAACCTACTTGGAACTTTCGTATATGTAAGTGTTTATCCTGTCAACATACCTAGAAATTTCATTTATGTATATGTTAGTATTTTGTCAACCTACTTAGAGCTTTCATATATGTATGTGTTAGTATCATGTCAACCTGCCTAGAACTTTCATACATGTATGTTTTTTTATCCTGTCAACCTACCTGGAACTTTCATATATGTATGTTTCGGATTCTTATCAACCTACTTGGAACTTTCATATATGTGTGTTGGTATCCTGTTTACCGACCTAGAACTTGCATATATGTATGTGTTTTTATCCTGTCAATCTACCTGGAACTTTCATATATGTATGTATTGGTATCATGTCAACCTACCTAGAACTTTCATACATGTACGTGTTGGTATCCTGTCAACCATGTTTTCGCTTTTATATACGCATGGATTCATATCCTGTCAACTTACCTAAAGTTGCAAATTTAGTGTGGATAGATAGCTTCTCTCTTTTCTCATTAAAAATGGATATTAGTCATCGCTCAATTATGAACTTTGCATTTTCTTTGAAATAACCACATGATGAACTTTAAAAGAAATCCTGCTACTAATTCTAAGCAATGAAACCCAAAATTGATTAATATCATCAAGTTTACATACCCACCAACTACTACACATCAAGTTAACAACCAAAACGGATTAATGTCATCAAGTTTACATACCCACCAACTACTACATCAAGTTAACAACCAAAACGGATTAATATCATCAAGTTTACATACCCACCAACTACTACATCAAGTTAACAACCCAAAATTGCTCTCTAATTTTTGCTGTTTGGCCTCAATTTGGAGTGGTTCAGCTTCATCTCCTTCCACTTTTCTCTTCCCTTGGGCCTTTTCGACCTTCGAAGGAGTTGAATCCTTCGTACCTCTAGTTTTCACCATGGACAATGAAACCTTCAAAGTCTTCTTCACAAACCTGTCACAACCCAGCAGCAAGGAATGACATTACATTATACAGGAATCATGTTTCATTCAACATTTAGAAAAGGGTAGCACACTGTACAGGAATCATGTTTCACTCAAAAATCAGAAAAGGGTTGCACATTGCATAGTCAGAAAAGGGTAGCACACTGTACAGGAATCATGTAATCACAAGTGCATCATAATTTATTGTCTCCTTTTTTTCATTTAGATTGGCAGATTTCTAGTTGCCGAATCATCTACTTATTAGCCATAGAATGTATAGAAGAATCACTATTATTCAATGAAGAGGAGAGTGAACTTGCATTTTAGACTTCCACTAAAACAAGTAACTCCTAGAAACAGATACCTAATTCGAGCAACATTTATCCAACAAGCTCAAAGAAAAACAAAATCTACAGGCATGGGATATAGAACAACCAAATAAGTTTGCCACACATTCTAAATTAAACACATTCGCAACCATTTGAGCATACATACATAGATTTGGAAGATTTGGAACATAGGATAAGAAAAAAAGCCTCAAGACTACATTCGCTTGATAGGATGGGAGCATAAATGCAGTTTGATAATTACTATTCAACGAGGGAACTTAATCATGATTCCAATGGTATAAGCTGGCCTTTACCTAGAGGAGAAAATAACTTGCCAAATGGTCAATATCACTATAATGTTTTGCATGATACATTCTCTAGAGCTGATAAGGAACACATGAAGCAGAAAATGCTAGAACATGAAGCTGTATTCAGGAATCAGGTACTATTTGAGATTTAAGATTATTGTTGAGCTAAAAAAATGTCATTGAGCTTTCCAGGCTTATCATGATTTGATTAACTTAATAAGCCTTTTTTCCCCTAGTTGTATGAACTTCATCAACTCTATAGAGTACAAAAAGAGTTAATGGATGAACTACAGAAGAATGACCAAAACAGTCATAAGACACCTTTTGAGACATCATCATCATCCAGTCCATTGCCGTCTCAAATGACACGAGAAGACGTTCAGAGGCGTAACTCATCGAGCTTTCTCTTTACTAACAGTGCTTGTCAGGATCCTCTAGACTACAATCACACCCAACACCACTCTTGAATAAGCAGAAGGTTACTCATCCCTAATTGAAAACCACATGCAAGTTGCATTCCCCCACCCCCGAATCGAACCACAATCGGACCCCCGAATCAAACCCTAAAATCAAATCACAATGCAATAAAACAGATCACAATCGGACCACAATCGGACCGACATACCTTAGGGTGGCGGAGAAAGTCGGCTGGCGGGCGAGCGAGAGGGTGCGGGAGCAGCGAGCGAGACGGTACAAGAGCGGCGAGCGACCGAGAGGATGCGGGAGCGGCAAGCGAGGAGAGTCTGAGGGGGGCGAAGAGCCAGGAGAACGAGAGGGAGGCGGAGAGCCAGGAGAGCGAGAGGGTGCGGGGGCGGCCGGCGAGCGAGGGGCGAAGGTCGACCGCCGGCGAGAGGAGTATTCTTGCGAGCGAGCGAGCGAGAGGAGTATTTCGCCCAGCGAGAGATTTTGTTGATTCTGTTTTTTGTTTGTTTTTTTGTTTTTTAGGTAAGATTTTTTTCTTTAGGTAAGATTTTTTGTTCGGTAAGATTTTCGGTAACATTATCAATTTTCTTTTAATTTTAAAAAAAGGATAGATAAAAAACGAAATCTTTTTTAACATTAAAATATTTATAAAATCTTTTTATTTATAATTTGTTTCAAATTTGGATAAAAATTATAATTTTTTAAAATATTTTATTTCTCAAATAAAAATAATAATTTTTTATTTTTTAAATAATATTTCTTTTTTATTTTATTTGATAAAAAATAGTCATTTTGGGCATGAATGTAATATTTTTAGGCATAATTGCAATATTTTTAGGCATTTTTGCAAATCGAAAAAAAAAGTCATATTTGCAAACGGATTATCAAATAGGGGCATTTGGTACTAATTCCCCTTTATTTTAAATCATTGAAATCAAATAGCTAGGGTTGATTAATATTAAACGGGTTTCCTATTATGTGCCCTAAGAACACATTTTAAGAGTACAAAATATAGAAACTAAAATCCCAAAATGAAAATCGAGGCTGGCACAAAAATCGAGGCGCGCAACCAGGGCTCGCGCTAGCCCTGGTTGTGCGCCAATCGAGGTGACGCGCAAGCCCTGGTTGCGCACCTCGTTTTTTGTGTCAGCCCAGTTTCCTTTTTTCGATTTTTTTAGAAAGACTATTTTGCTCTTGCTTGAGCCTTAGATGCGCGTAAATGTGGGTGTAATTACAAACTTTTGTGGATGCGCATTGAAACAACCTACAACGATCCTTCGAATATATACATTTGCAATCCCAACTGGCTAAATTAACCCAAACCCACACCCGCCCCATAAACCTTAAAGAACTGAACCCGCTTTTAGCCCGAACGAGACCGGTCCAAACAAACCCGTCTAATCTCTTTTTGAGAGCAAACCCGTCTAATCTCGAAGTATCTTTTTTTAGCCTATTCAAATTCGGTCACCCCAAAGGTTTGAAATATATAAATTTAAAGAGGGTCAAAAGGGTTTCGTGACCCAAATACCACCAACTGACCAACCCCAGCCTCCCCGCCTCTTTCTATCGCTCTCTTTGTAGTCTTCCTTCGTCTTCTTCGATCAAACTCGCCGTCAATGGGGAAATACGGTCGCTGGTTGAGACCTGAGGTACTTTTACTCCCTCTCTTTTCGATTTTTCATAGTCGATCGCTCCATCGAATCGAAACGAAAAACCTATCATCATCGTTGCCGATGCTTTCGAAAGCCACCGACTTTTTTAGTTTCGAAAAAATCGCGGTTTGAAATTGGGAAATTGGATGTAGGTTTATCCTCTGTTCGCCTCCGTCTCCGTTGCCGTCGGGATCTGCGTGATGCAATTGGTCCGTAATATCTGCGTTAACCCCGAAGTTAGGTTTGTCTCTCCCTCTCTTTATCTGTTTCCTACTTCCGTATTCAACTCTGATCGATCTCGAGTTTCTTCGCCTTTGCTGAAATTCTCTCTGTTTGCCTGTGATTTCGTATTGGAATCTACTCTGGTTGTGGACTGTGTGAATGATCAGAGTTGCCATGTGCATGTCTGTAATTACATTATTATGATGCTGGTGATGAAATCTAGTTTGGTTCGTTAAGTGTCTTCTTTTAATTTGTTGAATTCAAACATATGAACATTGCATCAAAATATTGGCCCTTCCAATAGGTTTCCATATGTTTGATCAGTTGGTAAAAGTATCAATTAACTTGAGGCATGCAACTGATCAAGAAACAACTTGATTTGCCCCATCCAAGAATTTTAGGGATTGTATTGAGGACTTCTCAACACATCCTCTGAAACTTCCCAAGTTTTAGAAAAGTTAAATTTGAAAGGAATCAGTTGATTGAAATTTACAACCACAAGAGATGCATGACAGGTGATTTACCTGGATGTTGGAACTATTATGTACTAACTATGTGCATGGCTTTGCTCTTCATCTGAAAAGTAAGCTCTCAAAATTAGTGTAAATGCATCTCAAGTGAGGAGGAAAGTACATTCCTTCTTCCAACTAATCAAAAATAGGCTTTCAAACTGATCAGTGTAGGGGCTAGTTACAAATTATAATTAGAAGTATGTTTGTTAGGATTAGTGTACAAATAAGGGGTTGCAACTACTGGGATCATGTTTTTGGTTTGGGTTTAGCCGTTTTAGGGCTCCAATTTTGGATAATTCAGTGTAAATTTACTGTTTCTACTATTTCCTTGCTTTTGGACCTCACCAGATTTTTCAAACATCCAAGGCTTATATACTAGTGTTTTTCATTGTCCTCAAATGCTGTGATGATTGTCATATAATTTCTATATGATAGGTCGCTCTCTGCCTCTCTGTATATCAGGTTCTTAATCTTTTAGTTGTTTCCTAATATACCTGAGCAATCTAATGGTAGGGTGACCAAGGAAAACCGAGCCGCTGGAATATTGGACAACCATGCCGAGGGAGAAACGTACTCTCAACACTTCGTGAGGAGGAATTTACGCAACAGGACACCACAGATCATGCCATCTATCAACAGCTTCTTCTCAGACCCCACCGACAACTGATTTTTCTACTCTCTCATTGAAGAGAAGCTGTCTTCTTTTCCAATTATGGTCTTATCCTAACAAGGTTTTAGGGACTTGAAAATCATTGTTTTCTATTATGATCCAACTGCTTCTAGTTTCCCTTTGCTATTGGTAGTGCAATTGGAGATGGATTTTGCACCTAAACTGAATAAAGATCTAATAGGCCTTCTTGAGCTATCATTACTTGAACACATAATTCATGTTTTCGAAATAAAAGTACATCTGAGATATGAGAATCTGTGCATCTCATAATTTGTTTTCGATGTTGAAGTAAAGTATCAATTGTTCTTACATTTTCCAGGGGAGTAGAGTAAGCAGTTTTTGCTTCCTTTGAACATAGATTTGCAAATGAAGGGTAAAATTGTTGAAATTTCAGGAGCAATGTTGGACTCACCTTCCAAGGCTTGTATTTTCTCTTATCTTTTGATATAGTTTGTCTAAAAGAACTCTAGGCTCTTTTGTTGGAAGCTATAAATAAAACCGGGAACGAAATGAATTTAGTCCACTTCGGTGTCACGGCCTTGAAACTCTGTCAATATTGATCTCTCGTCGAAGACCAACAAGTTTTCTTCATTTCTAAAACCTCTGCAGCTAAATAAAAGGATCTCTTGAATTGTTGTGGCTTTTGATAGATAGTCGAATAGTTTTGTTTTTTTTTTGGCGGATAGATAGACGATAATAGTTAGATTGATCATCTAAAGTTATATGGCTTTAGCCAGCATTCGCTGCACTATATATCCCTGCCTTCTGAGGAGATAAATTTGTTCAACCGGTACTTCAAATTCAAGAATCAAAACTTACCCAGACAGAAACAAATGAGAGAACATCCGAAAATCTCAGCTCATGGTTGAGCTTCACCAAATCCATTCAAACAATATAAACGAAAATAAATAAAGAATCAAAATCAATATAGTTTCTTCTTTTTTCCTTCTTTCTCAGGTCTCTTTGATCATTTAACACTGGTAAGACTAAAACATGCTGCTGCCGTCTTCAGTTCATCATCCGCTACGTGCTCCATGGACTGCATCGCGTCGGTCATAGACGACTCGGGACTGCATACAGAACAAAAACATTAGCTCAAAACATACAAGATAATGCATTGCCTTGGGAATCCAAACACATCCTTGGATTGGAATCGCGAAATTCATACCTTGAATCATATGCCTTCTTGGAATCAGCATAGCATTGCTTGTCAAAGATGTTAGGATCAAAACAAGGCTTCGTCTCGTCATACTCTTGCTTGGGTTCCTCTCGCATTGAAGCTGGGTTTGATCCCTTGATCTCAGGGTTATTGCCACCAAAATTGTTGCTATTTGGCTGATGAATCCACATAGGAGGATTCGCCGCTATGTTTTCATCGGCATTGGTACCACAACTGGCAAAGGAATAGTTTTCAGATGCTTTATATGGATGTGTAACAAGTTGGGCAGGATTTGGAGTCTGAGGAGACGGCGACGAATGGAAAGGCCCGATGCCAAGCGCCAAATGGTGATTGTCAAGCGTGTCTGGTTGAATTTGTTGTTGCTGTTGGGAAAAGGCAATCATTGAATGAACCATATGGAGCTCGTGCTCGTATTGTTTGATCTGATACACGTATTGCTCGATGACCTCTACGCAGCCGCGGACAGGGTATTTAGCCCGGATATTGGATTGGTAAATGATGGAGGCCATGGCCTCGGATCGGTCAGAAGGTTCGACACTTTTGAGGATCTTGCCAATGTTGCTTACTCCGAAAAGTTTGTGGGCATTTTGGAAGATATCGGTTTTATCAGGTGGGAAGTAAGGAGCAAGTTGGCATTCCGGGGTGCACTTTCTCCTTTGGAACTTACATGCTGCACATGCTTGGCTTGTGCCACTTTTAAGGGTCATTTTCTGATCACAACGCCAAGTTTTCTCGGTTTTCCGATCCAAGATCGCGCGACAAACCCAAGAATTCGACGGAATGCAAAGACGGATCGAATTCGAGATGGGTTTGGAGATGAATCAAAGAAAGAAAAGGAGTTGATTATGATGGAGTTAGGTGGCTTGGCAAGTGTGAGAAATATGATTTCTTTTTTGGGTAATGTTAGAACTTGTGATGATAGGATTTTGTGGGATTTGGAAGACAAGGGTGGAGAGGAGAATGTTAAGGAGAGTGGAGAATCAGGAATTGATATGAATAGTCTTTCAATAACCGGATTTAGTGGAGGGTGGCAAAGACTGAGTAAAAATGCAAAGTTTTTGTTTGTTGTAACTGAATTTTGTTGCCTATTTTTTACTTGGATTGTTTGTGAAAATTTGACCGTTAAGGGACAAATGGTTTGAAATTTTGAAGACGTTTCCTGATTTTTAGGGCCATCTAGGCTCACACCGTCACTTGGAAGCTTATGATAGGGCCTTTGTTTTTTATGTTTGCTAATTTTAATGGCTCTGGTTTTTTGTTTGTTTTTTTTCAAGTTTGTGATTGGGCATAATATCAAAGATCTCAAGTAAAGTTGTTATCTTTCTCATTCTTCTCCGTATAAATAGGGAAGTAGTAACAACTAACAACATATATGGTTAAGAAATAGTAGTCCGTACTAAAATCGTAACAAGACGTACTTGCTCTAGAATCTAGATAGAGTTTCTATTCCACCTTAGATGAAACCAAACATTAAGGATAAATATCAACATTAGCTTTACAATGTTTGGTCAAAACCCAATGAAACCACCTTTTAAAATTTTTATTAAGTAAAATTATCAATATCATAACTATATACAAAAGCGGGGGTTAAAAATAATATTTAGCACGACACGTGTCAACTTCTCGTTAGGCCGGATCACTCATTTTTATTAAAACAATTTAATTTGTTTAATTAGTTGAAATTTCATTATAGACCCCACATTAGAACTCTTCTTAACTACTGATTTCTATTTTAATTTTTTTCTAAAAATATAAACTTCAAATTTTATACATAGTTTTTCTTATCTGCTAAAAACTTTAAAATTTTGACTCGATATTACAAAATTAAAAATGCCACCAATAGATAGAATTGCAAAATTAAGATTTTTATCCAAACCAAACGTATTCTCAAATCTAAAATTTTAAAATATATTATTTTCTTTTAATTAAGCTTATCTATCCAAATCTTAAAAAAATGTATCCAAGTTTGTTTGATTGTACTACATCACCCATCTTTAATAAAATAATTTAATTATACAATAAATATAAAATAAAAATAAAATTTATAAAATAAGGAAACTTACTGATAAAAGCAAGTATTCAATCCTTATACAAAAATTATAATCTTAGAAATTTTTGTTCGATTAAAAGAATATATTATAGCACAAATAATGTATCAATTTTATAAATCCCGGAAGAAGAAAATTAAATAAATATAATACAAGATTTTGTATCAAAATATTCTCTTAAATAACTTCATAAAATATAAACTAAGATTTTAGTTAAATCGAAACTGTGCCTTCAGGGCACGGGGACTAATACTAGTATAATTTTAAACCCGAAGCACTTAAGCGCAGTTTCGTCAATAAGTATTTTTAAACCATCCATTCTTTTTTTAATTAAGTGATTTATTATGACGATTTTATTTCCATTTATATATAATAGATTTAATAGATTACAATCAGGCATTTAACTAGATCACATAACTTCTATACTAGTTTTCTAAATAAAATATATTAATCTTACCATATATAGACATACAAAAAATTGATGTATAGCCAAAATAAGTGACATATATGTATCATTTTATAATTTAAATATTAAATGGTTTGGGCTTAACCGTTGAGTTTCAAGTACTATATATATTATATTTAGTTTTGCATACTAAGTTTAAATAATATAATAAACTAATCAATTATCTAATTTGATATCCAATGACCTGCATATTATACAGAGCAATAGTACATATTAATTAAAAAATATTTCTCTAATATTTATTTAGAAAAACTCATGCGCAAGGCGCAAGTCATAATCTAGTTTATGGTATTTTGATACAAATACCCAAGTTTAACCAACTTGGGCTAATTTTCGATGAAACTTTATCCTATTTGGACTAAAATATCCTTTTGAAGTAATTTTTATTTCTTCTCTAAGCTAATTGATTCATAGAAACCTAATTTCAGATAAAATATATATGTATAAGTATAACTAAGCAATTATTATTTCAAATAATAGTGGTATGGTATGGTATGTACCATAACAAAATCTCACACCAAGTCCAACAAACTTATGGCCAATCTGTCAATAGTTTTATAGTTTTACAGTTTTTTTCATTCCATCACAAAGGCAAGTGTATACAAAAGATACCAAAGTTGAGTCGTGCAAGACACCAGAATCGAGATAAGGTCTACGGTGAAACAATTTTCAACCTGGCTAGTGGCTAATTGGCTATGTATAGAGATTAAAAGCATTTTGCAGAAACCAGCAAAGAAGATGCCGAATTCATGACAAAACTTTGCTGCTGGAATTTGATTCACTGATGATACTTTTGTATTGTTACATGCAATACAATGACCCTACATACGACGACTCTATCAACTAGATTACCAAACATCATAAGGTAGTAAACAACATGTAGAAACCAAAATCAAATTTTCTGTTTTCCTTCCTTCGTAATAACCAACAAAGTTCGAATTCCCTAACCAAATGCCAGGCCTTAGTTGACTAGTTTCCACGACTATCCAAGTTTCAAACTTCAATCTGGAATCAGGGCAGATTTTTAAATGTATATACCAGCTCTCTTCCAACCATCTTTTTGCTATACTTCAGCGGACCATTTTGAGTTAACAAAATTTCTCATGTATGTATCTCTCTCTCCTACCAAAATTTCTTGGGTTCTTTGAATTTTTATTCCCACTTTTCAACACCAACCGCTAGGACTATGTTTCAGCAGCAGCAGCATTGAGTTTGTATAATGGTCGAACAGCGACCTCCAACAGCACAAACTAGTTTACAGCTTCAAAGAAAAGAACCTGAGGTTGCAAATGCCCACTTTCGCATTTCACAATGACTTCCTTCCAGCTACCGATTACCTAAATCACACGAATCCAGGAATCAGTTTTAAGTGCAGATGGATTCAGCACATAACCATCAAGATTGAGGGCAATACCTTGACCGTTTTGTCATCATACATAATCCACTCGTCAGAGTCTTGGCTGTACGCAAAGCAATGGTAATGCTGACCATAGTAGCAAACCTGTAGCATAATGTCGGAGCTTAATAAACAGCATTGAAGCAAATTTTGTCCATTGAAAAAAGTCTACCAACATTTATAAAAATTACAATTCAGGGGTTTGATTGACCAAACATACTCATAACAATATCACAGTTCCTAGCTTGGTTGTCATCAAAGAAATTAGGTGGGGGTGCATGAAAGAGCCTTTTGGTTCTCATATCTAGTTTGAATATTCTTTTTGTAATATGGTATAAGAACTCAGTGTCCTATTTTTTTAATCAAAATTCCATGGGAGAAAACAGTTCAGCAAAAATAGTTATTTGTATTGTATCTAAGAAACATGAAGGAAAAAAAAGTTCGACAAAAAAAAAAGAAACATGACTAAATTGATTAGAAGTTGCTTACCACTGCAACCAGACGATGCATCCTCTTTGGATCTACACCGCGATAAAGAATGCTGATGTCTATCTCACTAGCTAATGCAGATAAAGTTGCTGCAATGTCAGCCACATCCTCACGTGTATTTTGCCAGCCAAGAACTACATATGAATAAAGAGCCATGGTAAACGGGGGGTCGTTAAATGTAGTCATATTGCATATGCAGACATAGAAAAAAAACACTTCTGTGTGAATGCAAAAGTGCACAAAACTTTTTTCATTCCATTGTATATTGTCTTAGAACAACAGAAAAGAAATACAAAATTGTTCAACTGAGCAAAACCAAGGATATGCACATATCTTTTTAGTGTGGCTAAAAAAGGTTCATATTTATTGCACTCCAAGCGTCCATGGGTGAAAAGAAACAAACCCTAAAAAGAGACTATAAATCACCTGTAATAAACACATGTGGTGGTGTGGAGAGGATATGATGGATATGATTGAGGTTGCCACAGCCACCAACTTCGGGATCACAGGCTAATTGGTGATTCATCTGGACCTCATTTAAAAGCGCATCCAATGGGCTAGCAGGGCACATCGCCTGAACAGACTTAAAGATTAAATTTAACCAAGAAACAGTGATTTGATGCACATAGTGTTAAGCTGATTAATTAACAATCTTTTACATGTAGCTGTTCAGCTATAAATTTATAGGGTTTAATACAAGGTTTTCTAGATGTACATCCAGAAACCCTACTATTAAGTACTATAACTTGAAGCTTGATAATCACATGTAGAAGGTTATAAATTAACCAGCTTAACCTATGCAGCATATATGAAAGAACACTCATAGTCTGAAACATGCCTTCATTGTCCGAAGAGAGCAGGCATTGACATTATGGAAGAACGAAGTGTACTTCAGGTGACGAGACTCCAAGCCACAAGAATAGCAGTTCATTCGTTCAAATATATTCATTCCGAACATGGAATGTGCTATACAGGCAGGGTCAGAACAGTCCCAATACCCCATGGTACTACTTTCTACTGAATCATTATCAGAAGCCCCTGACACAACAGTAACTGACTTATGCAGGCACTCGAATATAACTAACAGCACTTCAGAAGCATCATTCATCTGACCCTGTAAGCCAATCGCCAGAATGATGAGAATTTCATAATTTATGAGATATATATAATAAACAAATAATAAATTACCTCCTGAAAAAAATTGCTGTCAGGAAATAGATTGCTCAGTGCAACCCTAAGAGAAGTTGGGGAAACTTCTCTTTTACCATCCATGAATGCCTCACTCAATGCAGTTAAGATATCATACAATGCACAAACAACACAAGGGTCTCCCACATGAGCATGATCTGCCGTTAATCTGCTCAAGAACTTTTCTCGGAACTCTCGCAGATGCCAAAGGGACTACAAAATCCAATAAATTTTCAACTTAACGCAAAGAATAGCTGATAATTGAGAAAAAGATCTTCAAAACAATGAAAAAGATATGTTACACACCTGAATTATTACATTCAAAAAACAATTATATTCACCAACTCTATTCTGTAACCCAGTGCCATAAATGTCCGAAGCACTTCCATTTTCTTCCATGTCCTCACCCAAAGGGCTTATATGATTGACAGACTCAGAAACATTTTGCAATGTCCTCAAATTTGAAGCCAAAGGCAATGTGTCTGGGAGGAGAACGGGTATCATATTTGAGTGTTCTATACATTATATAGATAAAAAAGGCAAATGGAAATAAACAGAATGATGTCAGAAAATGGTTAATGGATATCAATTTACTGTGCACAAGGAAACACCTATTGAATTTCCAACCTTCAATATTTGCAGCAAACTAATATGCATGAGATCCATCCATCAAAGTTCTTGGTGACATTGAAGATCTAGACCCTTATAAATTTGGGTTAAACCAGAAGTTTCACACATACATAAAAACTTTGTAACAATTCCCTTCCCCATCATCTCATGGATCTTTAATGTATGGTTACTTTTATTTACCTGCTTGGACTACTGCAGTGCAGATGCTTACTTCAAAAAACAAAATGAAAGAGAGGCAAGGAAGTTGAAGATGAGAGTGTACAGAAATTAAGAAAGAAAGAAAAACCAGTAATTTTGTTGTAAATTTGTTGAGCCAGAAAAAATTCTTTGCACAGTTTCGAAAATGACTAAATAGCTAATTATCTTCTTTGTAAAAATAAATTATTAACCCTGCCCCAAACTTATATTTCCTATTTCAAGCAACTATAACATTGTCTGATAAAAGCACGTCGCTTTTACAGCGAAAATTTTGCATTCCAAAGTTACCAGGAGAAGTATATATTTGCATAACTAGTCATATTTTCATCCTTACTGATGCCCAAAAACATCTTGTAAAGATTAAAACTAATGCACAACCAGTCACACACATCCAACATTCAAGCAGACAGTGACCCACGTTAAAATAATAGATTTTTTTTTAATATCCAAATATAGTTGAGAAATATTTTACATTAATTCAATGGATAAAGCATGTACAAGCAAGGGCACTGAAGTCAAAAGTAAACATTACCAAGGCTTTGGCGTAGAGCTATTTTCATGTCTGAATGAAATCTTTCATCATCATCATCTGGATGTAGTCCTAATGCCTTAGAGTCATCATTCCATACTGATTCACATCCAAAACAAATATTATTATTACAAAGAACTACGTCTCATACACCCCAATATCATACCCACATGTCATCATCAATATACAAAGACGTCAAAATAACTAATTTCCAGGATAACAGAAAAGGGGTAATATGCACCAAATACCCAGTATATCCCGCATGAGCAGGGTCTGAGGGTCGAAATGTACGCACCCATACCCTGAGCAAATCGAGAGGGTGTTTTCAACAGAAAAAAAAAGAGATAAGATGTTTTTTTTATCAGGAAGTAAAGAAACAGTTATTTCTGTTTAAGATTGATATAACCCAAGTACTAGAATATGTTCAGATGAACAGGAGCAATAACCTTCAACCTTCAAGATTGCAAGCACTCCCTAGTATCTTCATAAAACCAAAACAACATCAAATTCCAAGATGAAGACTCATAAATAAGCAAATAACGTTGAGATTTGATAGGGTCAAACAGGACATTAAATTGATGTGTTGTGAAAATTAATGAAAACAATCAATTATCAATTGTATGTGAAAGAACCACCCCATTCTCCTAAAAAGGACACTAACATGAAGCCACATAAAAATAAAAGAATAATGCTAAGTTTTGATAGGTTAAACAGGACATCAGTTGACGTGTTATCAAATAAAACTGAAAGCACTCAATAATATACAACAAACCACAACATTTCTCCTATAAAAGGATACTAACATGACGCCACATAAATAATCAGATAATGTCTTTCCAGATTAAGCCAAACTTCAACATAAAAACTTTTTCGCATCTTAACAACTATCTCAGTAAGACGTTCAAAAGGTCCTCTATCTACACAGGATACAGTATAATAACTTGATAAATGAAACGAAAAGGTTTGGTAAAAGAAATTCCCGTAATCAAATCAGACAAAATAATGCTTTTTCATCACTAGAAGAGAAGGTAAAATCATCCAGTTTCCATTACCACCTGGAGTATTATCATGTGTTACCTTCTTGGGCATGATCTGATGAGACCTCCACGTTTTCCTTTCCTGAAGGCACAGCTTGATGCCTTGAATCAGGTAATTTTGTATGTCCTCTCCGCTTCCCTTTTCTTCCCATTTGTTGTTCAGCCGGTAGAATGTCATTGTGTCCGTTCATCAATTCTGCACAGATAGACAACAACTGAAAAAACAATACAGATTTCTAAATCATTACAATAATTCCAACTTTAGCATATAAAATATTACTTTCACTAGATTTTGTTGGTTGGTATCTCTGGGAATTCGACAGTGTGGCAGCTCCATCTGCTGAATCTCTACCTTTATAAAATGAGTTTTCTGGAGTCCCATTATTTGTTTCCTGATCATGAACATAGCCAAATTTCTTAGTTAAACGTATATGGAGAAGAAGTACAGAATTAAGTATAATACATCGTGACAGAAATTAAAGAGATTCAATGTTTGTGAGCAAAGAAGGATACTGCAAGACAAACCAAATCAAGTCTTATCTTAACAAAAAGAGGAGAGACGTTAGAGATATAGGAAAGTAAAAAAAAATATACAGAGTATTCAAATTTGTGAATTGGCTTCACAAAACTCAAGGAGCCACAAAAAGCTTGACATGGTTTTGCAATTACATTGACTCAATTATATCCACAAAGAAGCATAGCATCTATTAAAGGCCAGAGGCCCAGAGTAAAGTTTCAGCATACCCCCATTTGAGCAACTCCTCTTTGTTGCTCAGCAAGATGTTTCTGCTTTGCCTCATTCTCAATCCGTCTTTGATACTCTAAGGTCTCTTCAAGCTTTCTCTCCTCTTCCTCAAGCTCAATCTTTCTTCGAAACTCCTCCGCCATTTTCTTTGAATCGTCGTCACTATCTGAAACAGGCACATCTAAATCTGCAAACTCGCCATCAGAAGCAGTGCCATTGGAGCTGCAACAAGAAGCATCAAAAATTCTGTACTCAATACTTGTTGCTAATATGATAGATAAAATTAATACATAAGAAATAGAGAACACATACAGCTCTTGTTCATCATTATCAACTGGGTTGCTAAAGCTGCTAATCTGCAAGAAGTAGAGGGCCACTTTTCATTTTTGTTTAGACAAATATATTAGTTGAAACGTGAAAATAAGGTCAGACAACAACCTTTGTATCCTTATTTTTTCTGAGTCCTCTGTTCCGTTTCTTATCCTTCAGCTTATCATGTGTGCTCTTTGAGTGATCAACAGCAGTCTTTTTGGAATCAAGAGCAAGTTCTGCTAAAAATGCTTCTCTTGCAGCATCAGATTTTTCTGTGGCATCTTTTTCTGCCAGATCCTCCAGCTGTGCCTGGGAAGCAGATTACACAATTTAAGCATGGATGTTTAAGTAACAAAATATCATAAGTAGGTCAGCCGCCTACACATATACATACTCGCAAAAATGACTTCACTAAAGGCACCAAGATCGAGCTATAGTCAAGCGCTGAAACTGATTCCAGCTTATGCTCCAACTGCTGTACAGTGCTAACGTTCCGCATTATTCTTGCATCAAGTTTGCTCAGCTGCAAGACAGGGGGGAAAAATGGCTTATAAAACTAGCAATGTTTAGAGTTAAATATGCACAAAGATTACAAAAGCCAACCTCTACTGATAATTGTTCTTTTTGTCGTTGTATTGCAAGCTCTATACAATTGTCTGCTTGGTTAAGATAATCTTTTGATTTCCAGTCCTCTTCACCAGATTCTATATCACCTAGATGAGAAGTGACGCCAGCATAATTTTCCTCGTAAACATACTGACTTGCTTTAATACTTTCAGCTTCCTTTAAGATATTTGTGATGGCTTCCAGCTCAAACTTATTAATCACATCGTTATCACCAGCAATAATCTCTTCTCTACGGTTTCTAAGAATTGAATCGTAGTTGGAGCAGGTAAATTCCATGATGTGCTCTCTTTTATTGCGCTCTTCAATACAAATTTCTTCCAGTCCTTGTAATGATTCTGCATATCCTATATGCTCGTATTTCCTTTCACACATACTCTGAAGATTACCAAATTCCTTTTCAATCAACTGCAATAATTCCGTCGCCTGTTGTTTCCTCTCCTCTCTGAGACTTGACCACAGAGCCAAATGTTCCCCAGTGGAAGGACCGACAAAAATCCAGGACAAAAGAGAATCAGAACTAGTGTCTGTACTACTACGAGTCCCTACAGTTGTGGGATCAGCTTCACCTCTCAGGACATCATTAGGCAATAAGCTCTCATCCAAAACGATAATTGAAGCATCTTCCTTAAGAACTAGTTTATCTTGAAGCTCCATTAGCTGAGATGGGATACTAGTATCATCAGGACCTATTTTTTCTGGATATCTACCCACACCACAGGCATGTGATACTTCCTGTAGGAACTTTACGATCTTCCTAAGCTGTTCTGCCCCCAAGAAACATATACATAGGGGTGTTTGGTCTATCCCACAGATCAAAAGCGGTGAGCCAGGAACAAGTCTTCGCAATTCATCCATGGTAAACTGCATAACCTTTTGAAGAAGACTAACAGACAGACACTTGTGTCTGATTAGCAATAGAAACATGGAACTGACTTTCTCAAGAAGCTTACCACACTCCATATCATCAGACAAAGGCCAGCTATTAGGGAGAGTATACACCTTCAAATCCTGGCTTTGATTACCAGCCATGCAATCTAACTTCACATAATTTTCCTTCTCTCTACTGTCCAAAGAGCTGCCATTGCAATGATCTACCAAGTTCTGCTTCTCAGAGAAAGAGTCCCATGCATCGTCAGCACAATAGTTATCAGTCCAACAATCCTTGGCTTTTCCTTCATACAGATTCTCTCCGAATTCAGCATCCTCAAATTTCAGCGGAGGTTCAAGCATTCTGGCGGATTCAGTCAAATCCAGAGGTTGCCAAGGACAACTGCTAAGCATCTCCGCCCATTCACTATCAATCCCAGGAGGTAAAGCATTCTCCAATTTGGGCATGGGATCACTCATATGATCTTGCACCACATGGTGCACATGTGATTTGCCATCTGCAAAATACTCCCCACAACGAGAGCACATCCAGAACTTCCATGTTCTCTTCAATTCACCATATGACAATGCTTCAGACAAAACTTCAAAGCCAAAACCATCTTTAAGAGAGCTAAAATATGCCTTGATGTCATTAACCCTGATGCTAAGCATATCCCTCTTCTTTTCATAGCTCATTGAGTTCCAAAAGGACATTACCTGATCCTTTCTCTCAGAGGAGGTAGCATGTCGGCGAGAACTCCCATGCTTCCTTCGCTCGCCAGATTTATTACTGCCGGAGCCATTTCCACCGCCAGAATTGAACTCAGCCGCCTTGCTCTCGACCAGCGAATCCCCTTTCTGCTGTAGCAGTCTAGCAGCGGCAACCCTAACCTCAATCTCCTTCCTCCTTTCTTCAACCGTCTTATTGGCCTTCTTGATCTCGTTGGGCCTTCTGGTCTGAGCAAAACTCAGTTCCATGGGATCCTCTGGGGGCCTCCTGATCGGAATCAAGCGGAACTTCTCCTCTCCGTTTGCGCTCCCAAAATTCTTCATCCAAGTCGAAATCGAAGCAATATTGGCCTTCTGGATAAGCGATTTGAGTTCTTGCTGAACGCTAGAGATCCTGCCTTCAGCGGTGGGGATCTTCTGCTCTTCTTGGAAGCTCTCCTTGGCAGGATCCACGGGATTGTCGATGGCGAGCGCCCTCTCGCATTCGTGAACCACCTCCTCGTACTCCTTGCCTTCCTGCGCAGCCTCGTAGAGCAGATTGGCGTAGAAATGAGCGAACTCCACGGAGTTGGGCGAGAGAGAGCAGGCTCTGCGGGCGGATTCGATTCCGCTCTTCAAATAGCGGTGTTTGGCGGTCTGGTCGTCCATGATCCCGGCGACCTTGACACAGATTGTGGCCTGGCAACGGTGGACCAGAGCCTGCTTCTCGTGGCGCTGAGACGCCTCCTTGATCAGCCTCAGTGCTTTGGTGTGGTTTCCGCGCCGGAATGAAGTTAGGGCACGCTCACACTCGAGCTTGATCGCCGAGTAGTTGCTTTCGTCGCTCTCCGCCGCTGACGGCTCCGATTGGACGAGCTCGCCGGCTCCGGCCGAGGCCGGTGAGGGGGAAACCGTCGCCGGTGACGACGGCTTGGAGCGGGAAGCGAGATTTCGCTTCTTGTGCCCCATTCTTGTGTGGTGATGGTGGGGTTTGTCAGAGACGACAACGCGAAGAAAGAGAGAGAGAAAAGAGGTTTTTGTTATGTCGAAGAAAGTGAGAGAGAGTGTGAGAGGTTTTCTTTCTATATCCCTCTCTCCTGATATACTGATATGGCATTGCTCATTTTAATATTTTATTTATATTAATTCTGGAAAATGTAGAAATCCCAAATCTCACCTAACTTTTTCCCTTTTGTTAATTATAAAAATAATATAAAGCTTTTACCAAAAAGAATATTCGTCGATCCGAAATGGGTTTTATAAGGAGAGTTTGTTAAGGATTACACAATTGGTTTCTACACCTCATTGTGATGCATTAAAACTTATCCTCTAGAATCGTGATGTTACAAATTATCAGTCACTCTTGGAGTACTACTTGAGAAGTCTACACATTGCTTAAGCTTCTAATATAATACACGGCTTCGAGCATAACAAGAGTGCTGAAATATGGAGCGACAATTAGACAATATGGTATGCTAGTGTAATATTTGTCCAAATGTGTTTCGAGGAGTATAATGTATTAATTAATTGTTATTTAGTTCGATAAATGTATAACGCTTGAACTTCTACCAAAAAAAATGTATAACGCTGCCTTGAACACATTGGAAGCACCAATATTTATAAATCACCTAATAACTACGATGTTGATATATTCATTTCTTCCTTCATTGGATGTCTTGCGAAAACAACCAACTGTAACTAGTTTTTTTTGGTAAAATCTAACTAATTTTGCTAATGGAGTAAGTTTTGCTAGTTTATACTCCATGTATGCTAGGTTGCATTCAATCATCCATTGGTAGGTTCATAGTAATTTCCATAGGTTGCCCAAATGTATACTCAATTCATTTTAAGTACTATAAACTGTAAAATTCGTACCTTATTTTCGGTAATAAATCGCATACGGAATATGTAAGTATTTGGTAATTTTTATGTATTTCGATTAAGTTGAGGATCCGTTTGAATCGCATTAAATCTTGCATTACACCCTAAGTGAATATTGTATCTTTAGATTTGTCTTTACTAAGTTCCGAATTGATACACCCAACTTTGTATTCCACGAGGCTAATACCAAATTAATCTCATACATTTTCTATAACAGGAATGAGGTAATCAACAAAAGGGATCTCACGAAGCAAGGATTAATGTGATTTGAGTGGTTTTATCTCTTTACTTGAAAGCACTTGTTTGTGGTGGAAGCATAGATCCGAAAACCCTGATATGGATGGGCCATGGACTAAAACAGAAAGCTGATATGGGCCGAAGACTATTTCAAAAACTGATATGGGCCGCCTAATATCTATATAGACAGAGAACGCAAGTGTATGTGTTAGTCATTGGTCTGATAAATTCCAAGCTTGCATCTGAAGTTTTTCCGTGGCTTTCAAAATGAATGTGTGTTACCATAAAGCCACATAAATCTGAAAAGAGGAATTTCATTGAACGTAGAGTCAAGAGCTAGTTAGCCGGGGACACTAGCAAGTATTCAGCAAAAAAACATCACAATCAGGTGGACCGGATACAACATTGTCATGAATTCTCAAGATGAATGTGTGTTACCATAAAGCCACATAAATCTGAAAAGAGGAATTTCATTGAACATAGAGTCAAGAGCTAATTAGCAGGGACAATGGCAAGTATACAGCAAAACACATCACAATCAGTTGCAGCCAGATGAAGATGAAAGAAGCAACAAGCGACAATATGACTTGCATAGAAACACCAATTATTCAGGCATCAACCTGTTCAAACAACAGAGCTCATGAATCTTTCTTACTCTATTCTTTATGCTTCCTTCTCAGATCTTGATATGGAAAGAAACTTGTGTAGTAGGTTTTACCTGCTATTTGCAAGGCAATCAGGACGAGACATGATCACCTTCTGAGATTCCAACTGCTGGTTCCTGTTCCGCGAGTCTTTGTAAATCAGCAAGCATATTGAAGAGTTTGTCGGTGGTAAAGTCATCGGAGCCACCGGAATCGGAATCACGAGCAGTAGCGCTCTCAGCCTTTGAATCCGCTTTCTTCTTCTTTAGCACTCCAGTTGCTGAATCCTGTTCCGAGACTCTTTGTAACTTAGCTAGCATATCAGCGAGTTTGTAGGCAGCAAAATCATCGGAACCACCAGATTCGAAATCAGGACCAGTAGCGCTCTCAACCTTCGAATCCGCTTTCTTCTTTAGCACTCCAAGACCGGCGGCGGCGGCAGCATCTCTCACCGTCCAACTTTCCTCAGGCTCCTCAGTCAATTTCGAAGGACTCCTAATCGGAACCAAGCGAAACTTCTCCTCTCCCTCTCCGCTCCCGAAATTCTTGATCGAAGCCTTAATCGAAGCAATATTCGCCTCCTGAATCCGCGATTTGAGCTCTCTCTTCACGCTAGCGATCCTGCCTTCAGCGGTGTCGATCTTTTCCTCTTCTTGGAAACTCTCCTCCGCAGGATCCACCGGATTCTCGACGGCGAGCGCCCTCTCGCATTCCTTATCCGCCGCTTCGTACTCCGAGTCCTGTATGAGCAGATCGGCGAGGAGAAGAGCGAACTCGACCGAGTTCGGCGAGAGAGAGCACGCTCTGCGAGCGGAATCGACGCCGCTCTTCAAATACCGCTGTTTCTCGGCCTCGTCATCCGCGATCACGGAGGCTCTGGAGTAGATCATGGCCTGGCAATGGTGGACGAGAGCTTGATTCTCATGGCGCTGAGAAGCCTCCTTGATCAGATTCAGCGCTTCGGTGTGGTTTCCGCTCCGGAGAGCGGCTAGGGCTCGCTCGCACTCGATCTTGATCTCGGAGTAGCTGACTTCCTTCTTCTCCGCAGCCGCCGACGACGAAGGATCCGATTGGGAGGCGACGGCGCCTCCCTTTGTGGTGGCCGGTGGCGAGGGCTTAGCTGGCGAGGGCATCTTGTTTCTTGTTTCTGGTGCGAGGGTTTGTTAGAGACGACAAAGAAAGTTTCTGTTATATCGTGGAAATGATAGCGTAAAAGAATTTCTTGTTTCTGATTTTATAGTAGCATTTGCTCTCGTTTTTATACTCCCCGATCTGTAACAGAATTTCTGATTCACTCGTTTTCGCTTTTGTCAATAAAAATAAAAATAATATTATATTGCCACCGGAGATTTTCTACAACCCAAGAAAGTATTGATCAAAAAAACCAAGAAAGGATTTGTTACGAGATGGGTATAATTTGGCTTTATTGGACCATTAAATTTCTTACATTCAACTTTTAGGCCTTAAATTAATTTTTTAGATGAACTCGTATAATCCATCGTCTCTAAATGAGTCAAATAACAACTTAGACAGTTAAAAATATGAGGGAAAAGGGTAAGTAGACCCTGGGGAAAATTGATGGGGCAGAAGGCCCATCACAAAAAAAAATGTGGTAACTAAGCGATTTTTCATATTTGCCCCTGGCAAAAAAAAAATATTACGGCCTGCCACCGCGTCCAACTCCATGTCCAAAATTACGCGCGTGCCACTGCGTCCCACTGACCATCCCTGTCACTTGTCACTTGTCACCGCTTATTCTGTCACCGTTCATCATGTCACCGTTTCTCCTGTCATCTTGTCATCGTTCTTCCTAAATTTTTGTCTATTATCAACCCTGTCATCGCTTATTTTATTTCGTCCTCTTATCATCGCTTAAATTGTGGTTAAATCTTGTCATTCTTCATTTATTATCACCTATTTTAATATCACCAATTTGTCATTAGGCTTGTCATCGGTTAAATTGTCGTCAAATCTTGTAATTTGTCACCACATACACAAAACTTGTCACCGTGTACAAAAAACTCTTTGTCAAAAATTATTATTGAGCCTATGCGGGATTTGAACCCACATTACCGTGCATTAAGCACGATGCTCTACCATTTGAGCTAATAGGCCAAAGTTAAACTTAATATATGAACCACAATCAGTAAACAAAAAACCTGTCACCGCCAAAACCCATAAGGAAAAAACCTGTCACCACCAAAACATATAAACACAACACTTGTCACCGTCAAACACCGTAATCACAGAACTTGTCACCGATAAAACCCATAAACACAGAACCTGTCACCGTCAAAACTCATAAACACATAACTTGTCATCGATACTTGTCACCGATAAAACCCATAAAACACAGAACTTGTCACCGTCAAAACCCACAAACATAGAATTTGTCTCCGACGAACCCCATACACAAAACTCGAACGAAATCATCCCAAAACATCAATCAACCATGTAATTCACATCACAAAATTGAGAGAGAGATAGAAACTTGAACAAAATCGTTTCAAAACGTGTAGATCTAGAAAATCCAGATCTAGATCTTGAATTTTTAGATCTAGATCTAGAAATTTCAGATCTAGATCTAGAAAATTCAGATCTACGTTATCAAACACGAAACCTCAACAAATCTGGAAAAATCATCGAAATCGTGAACAAAGAGGAAGGAAAAACGGTTACCGGATGTTGAAATCGACGAAAACATGAGCCGGAGAAGAAGGCGGAAGCGGCGGAGGTGGCCGGAGAAGAAGATGAATGGAGTTGATGGTGAGAGAGAGAAAAGGGGGGAAGAGAGGAGAGAGGAGGGAGAGTATTAGAAGAGAGAGGAGGGAGAGTATTAGAAGAGAGAGAGAGAGAGAGAGAGAGAGAGAGAGAGAGAGAGAGAGAGAGAGAGAGAGAGAGAGAGAGAGAGAGAGAGAGAGAGAGAGAGAGAGAGTGGAAATGAAAAAAGTGGGGTGGGAGGAGGTTTTATACCGCCTAGAGTGTGAATAAAATTTTTGGACAGCATAATAGCTTCCCACAATTTAGAAAACCGCCCCCCCACCCCCACCCCCTTCCCTCTAAAAATATTAACAATTTGTATTAAATAGCAACTTAGACAATCTTACCTACATGCTGCATGTAAACCTGGAATTTTTTGGCATTAGTTGTCCTTACTACAATTTATTCCTTCATTTTATATATTATACAAGCAACTATGTTATTATTTATTTTATCTATCCTATATATCTATCTATCTAAAGTTATATTTTTTTACATACCTACATGTAAACTTGGAACTTTTTGGCATTAATTGTCCTCACTCCAATTTATTTCTTCATCTTGTATATTATACATGCTACTATGTTATTATTTATTTTATCTATCCTATCTATCTAAAGTTGTATTTTTTGCATTAAATGCCTCAAATTAAATTCTCTTTAGATAAATTGTATTATGTTCAATCTAGTATAGTATTGTTATTATATATGAATTATTAATTTATATTATAATGTTTATTATTATTTTATGATATACTTTATACCATAATATATAAATCTAAATCTCACTATTATACCCTCCTAATTGATAAACAGATCTATTCTAAAATGTTATTCTAAAACTTACATTATATTTTTCGTAATTATTTTATAAGAATTTTTAATAACCATCAAAGGTAGCAAATTCTACCACTATATATACCGCATCTTTATTTTATTAAAATAGTATGTTAAATGCATTTTTGTTTACTATACTCCCATTGAAATACCAATAAAAATAATAATAAAAAGTTTTTTTTATTGAAGAGTGACTAGCTCGAACAAGCCAAAATTAGGTCACTTATTAATTGCAAGGATAACCTAAATTATCGCGCCGGATGATCTTGAAAAAATCAAACAACGAGGGTTGTTGTCTCAACAAACACCTTGACTAAGTTACAAACAAATAAGAAAATGAAAAGAACGATGATAGAAATGGAATGGTTGCATTGAGACTTTGAAGTTTAACGTGTCTTCTTGCGAGGAAATCAACAGCAGCATTTGTTACCTGAAACAATGATTAAAAAAACAACAGTAGGGATAACCGAAATAAGATTTCGAATGTCAACTACTATAATAGAATGTAGTTCCCAAGGTACTTTCCAAAGACGTTTTAATGAATTACTTAAAATAAGATTATCTCCTTCAATTACAAGATTCTGAATTTGAGAACAATCAATACTCCGAAGAGAATGAAGTAAGGAGGTAGCTTCTGCTTGTATTGTTGTCATAGAAGGTAAGATGTCCGATAAATCGAATGAATCCGATGTGATATATCTCGTAAAATGAAACCAGCATGTGTTGTTCATGTTATAAGTCTAGACGCGTCAAAATTTAGTTTGGACCATTGAGGAGGCGGTTTTTCTAGGCCGTGTGATTTTTTCTTTTAGGCCTATTCGGTCTTTGTTTTGTGGTAGTATTGGGGCAGTGCCATGCTAAAGCACTATAGAATGCTAAGACATATGGATATTTTTTAGGATTGATTCTTCCCAGATCAAAAAAATTTGCATTCCAATGTGCCCAAACAAACCACCATAAGAACGCAAGGGGTGTGGTGTATTGGTTCTTTGTAAATGTTTGTTGAATGTTTTGGTGGAACGTGGACGGTGTAGTTACTTTGAAGGAGTAGTTGAATAATTTCTACAGTTAACGATCATAGCTTTCGTAAATGGATATTGAAAGAATAAATGACTAAGGTTTTCATCCCGTAACTCACAAAGTGAACACAAGTTTGGAACTGAGTTGTAAAACCGATTAATTCTATATGTTGTAGGAAGGCCGTCAGCACAAGATTTGCATAGGAAGTTTTTTATTTTAGACGGTAATTTAGATTTCCAAATCTAGTCACAATTATTGTTACAAGAATCAACTGGAGCAGATAAGACCGATGCTACAAATTGAACCGAGAAGATGCCATCTATTTTTTTTTTTATCTAAGAAGATGTCATCTATTGCTGGCAACCAGATGAGCATATCCTCAATATTCGTAAATGAGATATTCATATTTAATAGGTGCCTTTTAATTCACTGATTCATAATCCAAATATCATTGCAATTTATTCCTCATAGTAATATAAGTAGATTGTCCAAATATTGTTATCATGCAGACCTAGCCTAGCAAATACCAAGTCAAGGTTAGTGAATGAACGTATCCTAATGTATCAGAAGTTGATGCCTTTTTTTTAACTTTGATCGGGTAAGGATTAGGATCTATATAGGTATTATTTAGGCTACCAATTCAAACAAGAAAGGGCATGTAATATTAACTCACCAGATGAACCAGAAGTCCAAAGGCACAAGTTGAAGCTTTAAAAGTAATGGATTAATGCACCCTCGAGTCTAACCTTAAACTTTGTTTTGCATGGATTTAAATAACAAGAGGCGTTGGAATACAATTCGAGATTCAGATGCTTTGATGTCATAAAGTATATCGCATTCTCAACGTACTAATTTATACCAACGATGTGAATGACAATTTGTAGTTCTTTACTCCGGGCCCGTATGAAATACATGGATAAAATTGCATTTCCATTTTTTCAACCATAACACCACGAGTTGGGCCCATTTATAAATTTACATAAACTCGTCAAACTGGATTACCGCACAAACACCTCAAGCACAATAACTTGCACAAAGATACATATTGCATCATAACAGGTTCTAATCTGAGCTTTCATGACTATGAAACACCAATAACACATGTTTTAACAGCACATTAAGTAGATAAACAACATGGCATGGTAGCGTAAAAAGAAAAAGCAACCCTAAGATGTGCATTGCTTCTACAAAGTAACACAATTGAATCAACTGAAAAGGGAAGAACAAATTATATGATTTCGGAACATTTTGCCCTCATCAAGCACAACCATTAGAGGAGTCAAGTGATGGAATACTTCTGGCAATTACTCAGTTTCTACTGAGCAAAAGGTAGCTTGATGATGATTGATGATGATGAAGCGGATCATACTCGGATAGTTCTACCTACCCACCAAAGTTTGCGTATATCAACACACAGGATAGAGTTTGAAACATGCCATTATAAAGAAAGCCTGGTTGCCATTAAAGATTGCATCAAACCAAGAGTAGGGGTCAAGGGTGCATCTGAGCTTCAAATTCAGCTCATCTGAAGAAGAAATTTGAAAATTAAGTCAAGACAAAATTATATGCAAAATACTGACATGAAGAAAATAGAATGGTAGCACTCGGAAGATAAACAAAGCATTCTAAACCAACAAATCATTAGGGAAGATGATGTGGATTTGCAGATTAGTTGCCGTATTATAAGATGGATGAACATCCCTATCTATTGATGGACCTTTTAGGAAATAAGAAAACCACAATGGAGATGGTGACTTCTACAGACTTGGAAGCAAAATAGATGAGGATTGAACCATCTGAACTATTGAACACAAAATATGACAGGCACTTGGGGTTTGAATAGAAAAGAAAGAAGTGACTAAAGAAGAAGACCTAGTGATATGGCAAAGAACAAGAAGAAAAGAAATACAGACATGATATTGGAATTCACAGAATTACATGATTGCCTCAAAAGATACTAAAAAACATGTCAAAGGAGTAAAAATAAGTTTTAACTCAGTTACAACACATATGCATGAGGATTATATAAACTTGGGAATTTACCTGCTATTACAAGGCTAACAGGATGGGCCACTAAAAACATGTCATGTAGCATTATGTACACCTCTTGAGAACCCAGTTGATGACATCTCTGAGAATCTTCTGGAATCAGCATGGACCTCAGCCAGTGGGTTGACTATAAAGCCACCAGCCCCACCACTACGGTGAAACCTCCTATTCTCGGGCTTAAAAGTGCTAGCAGCAGCAGGGCTCCTACCAGTAGTCTCACATACGGTGGCAACTGACGAGTTCGTAATAGGAAAGGAGAAACGCCGTTGATCTCCAACAGATTTCCTCCAGAACTTTGAGCTTAGAAAATCTGAGCTGGGTAACAAGCAGCAAGAGTTTCGTGGAGGGTCAGACCTTGCCATCCTTGCTGTTGACACAGCCATGTCATATGACATATCAGTTAATGCCATCTCTAAGCCATTCACACGAGTTTCAAGAGAGCGCATGCCGTCTTGCGAGGTCCTAATAAATGTCTACGTTGAATAGAAGATATGGGATATTGTTAGGTAATATACTGAGCATTTTGATAAGGTAGAATGCATACCCCAGATGAAAATACAGTGCTATTCACAGAACCAGTACAAAGGAAAGCAAACATTAAACCAATAAGATTTCATGAAAGGATGTATCATATTGTGACTCAGATTAACTTCTAGCACTTGCCTACTTATGCATCAAGGTAGCAGATAAACTTGCAAATCATTAGTATTAAACGTGCACAGGTAGTCTACACTACAGTAATGCTAAAATTTTCAAAAGCGTAAATAAAGAGAAGCAGCTACATTACTTTGTTGTAAAGCATTGTTAACAAAAAAAACCGGTTGCATGCTAAGAAGCATATATGAACATGATCAATGATCCAACATCCAAAAGAACTTCAGTATATAATGTTGTTTATTAGCAATTACCTGAAGAAGATCCATTAAGCCAGACTGTTGGTTTTCAATCTGAGCAAGCTGCTTCCGAATGGCAGAAAGGTCCTCACACTCTTTATGGTGGTGTCCACATTGTTCAGGAGTGAAATTATTGATGTCCAGCGAAGCTCCGGAGGCACTCAGCTTTGGTGACCTAGTGCTTTCCTTTTCCCCCCTCCTTAAGACCCTTTGGCTGTATCCTTGATGGCTTTCCTCATAGATAGAGGTCACAGTTGAACCCCGTGAAGCAGAATTATCAACATTCTGATCTGCAGGCCTTTTATAATCAAGCTTCTTATGAAGTGGTGGACTTGACGTCCTCCTAGGATCCTCAAGTGAGGACCTATTCTTGGCTGTAGTCCTCAATGCACTATCAGGTGGGGAAGATCTCCTAAGTGGATTTCTCCTTGATTGAGGCGTGTTAGAGTCAGCCAAGCTGGAAGCATGTGATCGCCGTAGATACCGCCCAGCACTAGCATTCTCTGTTCACCAAGTTACAAAAATCCATTAGACGACGGACAATGGACACATATATGAACCACGTGAATAGGTGTTCATTACATTGGTTCAACTGATCACGTTGATCCAAGGCACAACAAAAAGTAACCAAGCAATAGCCCAAGAGCTACATAGCTTCTACTTCTATCTCAGACATTAGGTCACAAATCAGCTCATGCACTAACCGCTGCTAATTTATCCCAATTTTGATGTAAACCACCCCTAGTTAAGTGCGCTGCAATCTTCTATGTAAAAACAATCTTATTGAGAATAAACGGA
Organism: Polygonum aviculare; assembly: GCA_934048045.1. Lineage (NCBI taxonomy): Eukaryota > Viridiplantae > Streptophyta > Magnoliopsida > Caryophyllales > Polygonaceae > Polygonum > Polygonum aviculare. The sequence continues at coordinate 26,378,608 of OW204027.1, forward strand.
ACTAAAAAAACATCGCTAGTTCTCAATTCAGACGCCTGCATTTTCAGCAATGGATCAACTCTGATAAAAATTTAAAATTAGATGTCCATTGTCCTCTACCTTTCGACGAAGCTTGTGATTGAGGAGGTGGCGATTCATCTTCAAGTACATCAGGAATCTCCTTCCACAACTCCAACATCTTGCTCATGGCCTCCCTCGCAGCTTTCACCTGAGATCAACAATTCACAAGGAGATCAATTAAAAGAGCCATGAGAGTACGGAAATCCAAATTAGGCAGGCCTAACAGAAATAGAAAAATCCTACTTCATGTAATGAATCTCACCTTGTCAAATCTTCTAGATTCAAAAGTCTTCAAACAAGAGACCTTCAACTCCGACAGAGAGTCCCTCTCCACTACCGCCAATTCAGACAACGCCTCCGCAGCAGCCTTCCGGGCCGCCCAATCATCTTTCTTCAAAAACTCCACCATAACCGCCACCAGATCTCGCAACAGGCTCCCACTCCCGATCTCACAAGCCCTAACAACGCTCCTAAAAAGCGAAAGCAGACCTGGCTTAGCCTTGAAGCCCTCAGACTTCAACAGCTTCATCCATTTCGGGAGAAACTTAGCGATCTGCGCCGGATCCGGCGCCGGCGAGGAGTCAATAGCGGCGGCCAGGCAAAGCGCGGCGGCGGTCTGCGCAGCGGCGTCCTGCTCGGTGGAGAGCGACTCGGCGAGAGGACGGAGGATGGAAGCGGAGAAGGAAGACGACGGAGGCCGGTCGACGACGGCGACATCGGCGGCGAAGGAGGAGAAGGCGGAGACGCAGGCGGCGCGGACGGTGGAGTCCGGATCTCGGAGGCGGCGGAGGGCGGCGGAGACGAGCTTCGGGAGGTGGTGAGAGAGGTTGCTCCGGTGAGCGGAGGAGATGGAGGAGAGGAGGCGGAGGGAGGCGGCGCGGACGGAAGGCTTGTCGGCGGTGGAGGTGGAGGAGACGGAGGTGATGAAGAGAGAGAAGGTGTCGGCGGTGAGAGTAGGGATGATGGATTCGAGTTCGGCGACAGCGAGTGCCTGAGTGTCTCGGTCGGAGAGGCGTGTTAGGCACGTCAGGACTCGGTGACGGAGATCGCGTGACGATGCTTGTTTGGACACCGGAGCCATCTTTGATCTGGTGGTTTCCGGGAGCGGAGAATTGGAGAAAAAGCGCTGGATCTGGAGGTTTAGGACGGCGGAGGAGCGGGCGGAACCGCCGGCGTCGGCGGCATTGGGCTTCAAAGCTTGATTTTGCTGTTTCTCTCTCTCTCGTTTGGGTTCGTCTCAGGCGGGGGTTTTATACTGGGTTGAACGTGAAACTGCTTTTTGCTACAGTTGGGTCTGTTTAAGGTTGAGGGGCCGGGGAGGAAGGAGCCAAGTAGCAAGAGAAAAGGTAGGTTCCCACGACGTCGTTTTTGCGGAGCTTGGATTTGAGTGCGGGATAAATTGTTTTTTTGTAGTCTCTATGGGTTCAAATTTTGAATTTCAAAGCTGGGAGTTTCTTTTTTTATTATATATTCAGGGGTTTTGAATTTTTAAATTTAATTTGAAAACTTTATGTTTTGACGTCAGAAAGTAAATGTAAATGTTCAGGTATACACAGAAGAAGTATAAAGTTTTCAACAAAAATCAATAGATGCCTTTAGTATTGACTATAGAAGTCTTGATTCATATGATGTATTACTATTATTCATTCGACCAAAAATAAATAAATTATTTGGAAATTCCGCCCGGTAACCTCGTGGTGATGATACTAGCTTGTTTACCAGGATATTACAAAACCTCGTGGTTACCAGGATATTACAAAACCTCGGAATTTCCCTTTGGGCACCATGCAGAATTTGCAAAACCTCGTGGTTACCAGGATATTACAAACGACCGCTACGCGGTGATGACACTAGCTTGTTTACACAGAGTTGGTGATGATACTAGCTTTTTTACACATAGTATTTCTTTAGACGTGCCTCGTTCCATGTCTTGGCCTTTGCGCGATATTGAGGCAGGAAACCCGTGGTGCACTCGTACTGGCCGCCGACCTGTCGCGCGACAAGCTCAGAATCTGTGAAAACTCTTATTCTCCGCGCCCGCTCCTGTCGCACGTCCAACTCCGCGCCAGCACCACACGCGATGACATACGTGGCGGGGCGAGCGCGGGTTGACGCCTCATAGCACTTTCGTGCCTCCATCTGCTGGCCGTGGGCGACACCGACCCGGTCCTCCACGGGGAATTTCAGGACCAGGTGATAAATGGACGCGACAGCCTGGAACTTCATCAACGAGGTCCGTCCTATTATCGCGTTGTAGATGGAAGGAAGCCGGACGACGGTGAATTCTATGGGCTCAGTCCGGCGAGCGTCCTTACTGTCCCCCAAGGTCATGTCCAGAGTGACCAACCCCGCGACATCGACCTCATTGCCGGAAAAGCATGTGAGCTTCCCGGCGTAAGGCAGGAGCATGGAAGGGGAGATGCCCAGCTGCGCGAACGCGTCGTAGTATAGGATGTCTACCGACGCTCCTGTGTCCACCATGATTCTCTTGACAATTTTGGTGGCGATCACCGCGTGCACAACCAGAGGATCCGTGTGCGGGGTGATGAGCTCGCGGGAGTCGCTAGGGCGGAAGGTGATGTCGGCATGAGGAACTCCCGACGCGCCCAAACTGTTGATGGAGCCACCGGAGGTCGAGGCGCGAGCGTAGCGCTTCCTTTCCCCGCCACTAGACCCTGCGAGGGTGGAACCCCCAGCGATGGTGTTGATGTAGAGGTTGGGGTCGTTATGGTTGACCTCCCCCCTTACGGGCGCGGAGGCGGCCAAGGCGTTTGCCTGCGCCGGCCGTCCACCGTCGCTGCGGGGCCCTAGGGCGGTGGTGTTGGCCCCGGTGTACGGGTCGTTGTTGTATGGCCCGTTGCCGCCGCGGTTGTTGCGTGGTCCGCGGTATCCCTGATACCCGCGACCACGACGCCCTCCACCACGGTTGTGGCCACCGTGCTGTCCACCATGAGGCTTTGTTGGGGCGGTGGATACTGTGAGGGCCTCCGGGGTGGCTTTGGCCTTTCCCTTACCGCGATCCTGCGTGGGCCTTCCTGCCGCGTCCTCCGCGAAGACGCGTTTGGTGATGGCGTTGCAGGCGTCCTCGTAGGTGTGCAGGGTTTTCCCACACATTTTGACCTTGAAAGTCCCGTCGCGGAGGTTGTGGATTAGCATGTCACGGGCGGAAGTGTCGTTGAGCTGAGGCACCTCCGACGCCGCGTTCACAAACCGGGTGAAGAAGGCTGCTAAGGTCTCCTCCTCCCCTTGCGTTACGCTCATGAGATCCTTCGTCGTCTTCATGCGCGTTCGTGACCCACTGAAGTGGGACATGAACCGCCGCGTTAGCTCTTTGAAAGACGAGATGGAGCCCACGGGGAGGTTTGTGAACCACCTCATGCCGGCGGTCTTCAGGGTGGAGGGGAAGACCCGGCAGTACATGGCGTCGTTGTAGGTATTGAACGTCATGTGAGCGAAGAACTGCCTAACGTGCTCTCCCGGGTCTTTCGTGCCGTCAAATTGTAGTGCCGCCGACGGCTTCTGGAACCCCTTCGGCATAGGCTCCTCCTGGATGAAATCGGCGAAGGGGCTGCCGTAGGTGGTGCCGCGATCGTCCACCAGCATGTTGCTCCGGGAGCCGGAGCGTGTGGACAGGGAACGAGAGGTAGAGCGCCCTCGCGATATGCTCATGTCCTCACTCGAGCCCCCCGGAGGCGGGGTGTGGTATGCCTGGCCTGGCCCGTACCCCGCGGCGTACGCAGGGACATACGGCTGGTGGGGCATTGGGTAAGCACCCTGCCCATGTGGCATGGGGTACGCGCCCTGGCCGTAGTGGTACGCAGGGACGTAGCCCTGAAAGTGAGGGTTGGGAGGCGACAGCGCGTTGGGAGCGTCCTGCTCCACCTCCTGCCCCGTCGAACTCCCGTTGGTGGTGGCGTATTCCTCCACGTAGGGCTCCTGCGCGGGTGCGTACTCTTGAAAGTACTGCGCGTGGACGTACCCCTGGAATGGGACCTGAGGCTGGAAACCCTGCTGAAAGCCTGGGTTCCACCCTGGCATGGCCTGTGGCTGCGGTACGGGCGGTGACCCGTAATACCACGGAGGCGGTGGCTGCATCCCGAAGGCTGCGCCGTCAGCGTAGTAAGCGTTGTTGCTGTTAGCGTCCATCACTGCGTCGATTGAAACGGTGCCTGCTTAGTTTGAGAAGCTCCCCACGGACGGCGCCAGTGTTGAAACCCGAAAACGCGGTTTGTGGCGTAACGCGATGAGAGTAAGAGGTTGGAACTCAACCGAGTCAATGGACGGGGAGATGGAAAGTATTTGGTCGCTTGAGGTGTTTTAACGCGATGGGGTAGTGTTTAGGATGCTTTCGTATTGACTGTGGGGTTACAATGGTCAACAAATGATCTCTTATCGCGTTTAGGTGTATCGGGTTACAACAATGATCTTTATCTCGAGATCTAACGTATGTGGTTCACGAGGTTTTTCTTTTCGATCTTTTTCTTGGCGCGCGGCGGCCGCTATTTATAGGCGAATTTGAACCGAGATCGACCGAGATATCGATGTGGGACGAGCGCCGCCCGAGCACGTGTCACCCTTGGATTGGCCCTCGGGATGGTGGCCGCGGAACCGGCCAATCGGAAGCCCGGATGGGACGCTGCCGCCCACCGCTCGCCTGATGGGACGTTGCCGCCCGCCCACTTGCATGGATGGGACGGGCTCTTCTCCTCGCGGTGACGGTAAGGGGGAGATCGCGATGGGCGCGATGAGCACATCGCCAACCAGGTTTTGCTCTTCGGACTGCTTTGGCAGGGGTTTATTGTTCTGATCGCGATGGGAGCAGGACTTGGGGCCTGACGCCACCTTGAGAGGTTTTATACTTAGCAGTGTTTTGCTCTGGTGGGGTGCATTACCGCGTTGACGGTTCCTGGTATCAACAGAACTAATGCACCCACTTTTAAAAAACACCCCCTTACAAGATCAACTATTAATAAAATTCAAGTTTATATTTTGTTAATAAGAAATGGTAGTTTTTTTTTAAAACTAGGTATGATTTTTTTGATTTGAAAAAGGAATTGTTTTTTTATACAAACTTGAAAAATGTGGTGCTTTTTATAATAAAAAAAAATAGAAGATTTTGTAAAATAATAATATATAGTGTCATGGAAAAGAGTAAATAAAAAAATATAATACTAAAATTATAAATTTAGATGTTTTATAAAAATAGATTAGTACATAGTTTTAAAAAAAACTAAAGATAGGGTGATTTGTGTAATTAATTAGAAAGTATGGGTAAGTAATCATATAATTTTAACTTTTTATAATAGGCCAAGGTTACTACGCGGAATTTGCAAAACTTCGTGGTTACCATGCGGAATACCGAAAACCTTTGGGCACCATGCGGAATTTGCAAAACCTCGTGGTTACCGGGCGGAATTTCCCTAAATTATTCATTCAATTCAACTTTGAATTTAATTTTTTTTAGTCAACGTAGCTGAACGATTAATGCCACTGATCTATAAGGAAACCAAGTAAATTAGCTCTATTTTCATTATTTATGATTTTGTAGACATGTTATAAATTGTCATTGTAAGCCAAAGATAATTTTAAGCAAAAACATTGCTATAATTATTTAGAAATAGTATTTAACTAGTATCAGTCTCCGTTACTTGAAGTCACAATTTGATTTAACTAAAAACTTACTTAAATTTTATATAAAGTTTTTCAAAAAAAATAATTTGATATAAAATCTTTGAAATAGTATTTGCTTCATTTGGGGTTTATTTTAATGATACATTATTTAATATTTATGTTATAATACATTCTTGTAATCAAATAAAGATTTGTAATTTTATAATTTTGTCTTATAAGGACTAAATACTTGTTTTAATCAATAAGTTTCTTTATTTTTATAGTAAATTAATTATTTTAAAAAAAAATTGAAATGGAAATTAGTAAATAAGAAGATTTCTATAAAATTATGTATAAAATTGTAAGTTTATTTTATATTTCAAAAAAAAAACTAAAATCGAAATCAATAGATAAGAAAATTTATAATGTGAGGTCACTAATGAAATTTGAACCAATAAATTGTTTTATTAAAGATAGGTGATATGACCCAATGAAAAATTGACACATATCATAATAAATACTCCGTATTATTCTTAACCTCCGATTTATACAGGGTCAAAAATGTTAAGCCGGTTTCAAATTCTATGCAAATAAACGTGAAGTCTAGACTAAAGGGGACAATGATTTCCCCACTCTACCTTCTTTGAGAGAAAAAAAGTGAGCATGTAAATTTTACACAACATTGAGAATGAGAATTCCGCTTTGCTTCAACTCTAAACAAGACATCCCCCAATCCTAGCAAAGACATGTTGCATGATTTGCATCCCTTTGGCTTTACTTTGATCATTGCAATAATACTCTTCTTTCTTTCCATTTTTTTTTCGTTTGCAAAGAATATAAGATTAAGAAAAGAGCCAAAACACAATATCAACCATAACACATTCCAAGAGAAAAATATATATCTTAAGAGCATTTACCGCGGAGACTATCATTCTAAATAATAAAATAAAAATAAAAATAAATTAATTTTACCTTTTGTCAGATTTTGCAGAGATTTGACAAATGCTGTAGAAATTTCTACTGCAAGAAATAAAATGAAAAACAAAGATGTTTTTCTGATTTTTTCTAGTAAAATCTCCCAAATTATTTTGTTTTATTTTTTTTAATTTTTAAGAAATGGAGAAACATTTCTCCATTGTAGATGCTCTAAATTAGTTAAATGGTCACTGCAATATTAGACCTATTAGGTGGGAAGGAATTGATTGTAAAAGGATGGGTCTTTTGTATATTTTTGAAAAATGAGAATGAATGATATGATAGGGTGATATTATACGTGAAGGCGAATACTCAAACAACAATATTTAACCAATGTATCTTGCAAGATCAAGGTCTGAAATCAATATTGTACACATTCTTATCTCGGATTAGTGGATAGGATGGGTCTTTTGTATAGGTGAGTATGATGGATTATAAAAAGCACCGTATAAATCACATGAAACTTATAAAAGATAACAATGAAATTAAATAGATAAGCGAGTAAGTCTCTGAAATAGTATCCTGAGGTCTCGGTCTTCTCCAACTTTCATGGTATGCAAACCAGAAGATATGACATTCAGATAGAGTAGATTGGTTTGTTTGTGCTATTTAAGTATATATCATGATTATCATATTGTGTTATAATTTTTATCTATATATGCTAACATGCGTGAATGAAAGGTTTACATTGAAATAGAGCAGATTTGTTTGTTTATGTTATGTCTGATGATTCACGTATAGGATGTCTATAATGATGGCGGTGTGTTAGTTAGCATTGTTGGGTTAGTTTGCCGCCTCCATCTCTATAATGATGGCGGTTGCACTATACTCAAACCAAAATCAATCAAAGCCCTTCATTTAGCATCTTATGTTTATGTACAAACTAAACCACCTTCATCATTTGCGGTGATCTCATCATTCTTGTAGATTAAACCTTGTTAAACTGTCAATTAATTAATTGCAAATGATCCCAACGCTCATCATCTTGGTTGGTAAGATGTACTAGCTCCGTAGCATTTAGCTTTCCTTGATTGACTGGTTAGTCATTAGCATTAGATTAGCTAATGCAAGTTAGACACCCATCTATATCCTAGGCTCGTTTGATACTAACATCAGGGTATCATGTAGAGCGACGGATATATTATAATACATTTAACTCGTTACTATGTATAGGGAGATATGGTGTGAGCTCGTGACCTACTGCATGCTCACGGAGGTCATCATACCCCAGGTATATCTACGGGTGACCAAGTGACGAGTTAGGCATGCTCACGAAGGTGTGAACTCTGAGATGGACCTCCATATATTAAATATATTATAGTAAACCATAGAGATACCTCGTGACCTAGTGACAGATCTATGCTTGTCCAAAAAGGGGCCGGGCAAATATATCTCTACGGCTCCATCTCCGCGCCACCCTTCCTCTCATCCCAACCACTAACAGGGACGAACCTCCATATATAATTACGAAATATCTCGCCTCTGCCGCCTAGTAGGAGCGCGTCCTCCCATACTTTTTTGCTAGCTTCCTCTTGAATCCAACGGTGTCTACAAATAGTAAAGTTGTTTGGTATCTGTACTAAAGTTCAAAAGGTGTACGATGTCCATGTCTACGTATGCTTTTCTTGCATTAAAGTGTGTCCTTGATATTTCATTTTAGCTTCTATTGATGATGATCACAATCACCATTAGGATGAAGCGATCGGATCAGGCAAAATGTGCGTCAAATCAGACAACGACCATTAAAGATCGAGTTGCCAAAGGAAAAGGAGCTCAATCTTTATTTAAGTTATTGATCTTATAATATCATATTTTTTGAAAAATTAATTGAAATGTCATTTTACCATGCGACATATTGTTGGTGAGGTGTAGTGATCTATGATTGTAATGCTCAATCACTAGGAATGCACATATAGTATGGCATTTGTCCACGTTCACTTCGAACACACTCAAAACAACATGTACGTAATACTTCACAACCAAAAAAAACACGTATGTACTTGCTAAGAAAATGATTTTATGCAAAAAATACTACTAGTAAAGATGACTAGCAAAAACACGTAAGTTGAGCTTATGTTTTGCCGTGGCCAAAATTATGAGAACAAGAACACTTCACAAAGGAATTTAAAAAGGCAAAGACGACGCATGATACAAAATCAATGATTAAGCTGCCTATCAATTGGTAAACAAGTTACCCTTTTTCCCCACACCTTTTACTTTTTACTCTTTTTTTCCTCCCTTAAATCTTACTCTAGAAAAATACTCCGTACTTAGTAAAGACCTTACTTTCCGGACCCAATTAACCTTCCATTTAGTGGGTCATGTCATGCTTGATTGTTGCTTAAATTTTGGAGCTTAAATTTGATTCAAATTAAGATCCGAATTCTATGCCATATCTTATGTCACTCCTAAAACAAGCATGAGAAATTTAACCGTGATGAAGAAGGGTGGAATGAGGCGGTCCGAATCCTCTGTCCCATTTACATGTCTCATTTGCGTATCCCTTCAATCTTATTGGTTCATATATAATAGAAGTAATTAAAAATTGCTTTTATTTTAATAAAATATTTCGTATGGACCAATCAAATTATAAACTTATCGGGTCCCTCGATAAGTTAGGGATGTAAGTGATGGTGTATTATTAAGAGTGCGTTCGGCAAACTTGAAATAAGTTACTTATTTGTTAAAAAAAGTTAAATGATACTTATAATTATCAGGAAGAGGTGTTCGACAATTTAAATATTAGATATTTATTTGTTCAAATAAGTATTCTCTTACTTATAAGCATCTAAAAAAATAAGAATATATCCTCATCTTATTTGAAAATAAGTATGCTTATTTCCTTAAGTAACAACTAATCATCAAACATTCCTACCGAACACTCACTTTCAGCATCGGTATCATTTAACTTATCAGTATTTTAAATCAGTATCGGCATTAATACCTAAAATCAGTATCATGTAACTTATCAATATCCTACCTTATTTGTTGAACACACCCTAATATGTACGTAGTGTGGCTTAACTTTCTAGTTTCTATCCATGGATTTAGATTGCAAAAGATTTTCTAGATTCTTTAATTTAATATTTTATGGGTTGAGAATTTAATTTTTAGGGCTTATTATTCTTATCGAAGGTAACTACAAACTTCCTCTATCAAAGTCATCAATGAATTTTGGAGTACTTGTACACATCATCTTTAATGTTTTATTTTTTCTTAAAAAATGACAAGATTTTTCATGTGTTTTTGGAGACGTTATTGCTAAATTGGATCGTATAACTCGACTTATTAAATAAATGGCTAGTTTAAATCTTATGCTTTTATTTGAAAAGAATGCTTTACGACGATCTCATTATATGTGTTTGAAACTTAGGGTAGAAAAATATCCATAAATATATTATAGTATTTAATTAAACTGTGAAGAAACCTATTTTGAGAGATTTTTTTAGATAAATGTTGTTGTTGTGAAAAAACCTAATCAAATACGGTCAAAATAATTTTTATTTTTATTTTTGAGCAAAGTGAAAAGAAGATTATTGTAGAGTAAGTGGCCAACTAGTTCGAGAGGGCACAATTCGGTAAACTCATATATTGCTTTTACTATCTTTGATGAGAAGTCAATGCTTTGTTTATTTCAAGTAGTGAGCATTAATTTAGTTGAGCTAACCTTAATCCAAGGACAATTAGAGTCTAAACAAAAACTTCAAAGCACAAATTTGGGCTCTAACAAGAAAGCTTAAAAAAGAGCATAACTTGGATTCACTTTTCACTCCTCAATCATCTATTAGCATCTAACCCTTTAAATTAAGGAAAAGCAAAAGCAAAAATGGCGGTTCACCAACCATTTACTATTTCATAAAACGAAGCATTAATGTGAGTTATCACGAGGTGGAAATCTTTCAGGTTCAGCTACTATCATCTACTTCTTTATTTTAAAATTAATCTCCATCACATTCACAAGGCTTAGACCCGGATCGAGGATCGGGTGGCCCACAAACACCTTGCTATGTGTTCTTCTTGTCTTCCTTCTTTCCTTGTGATTTCCATCCATTCATTTATTTAGCTCATTTTGATCCTCTGTTTTAGTCGGTGGAGTTTGACTGTTTTGATTAACAACGCAAAATAATGTTGACCCCAACAAGACAACAACTATTATCGTTACAATCAATATGGGTTTTTGGATGTGTGTTGGTGTTTGTTCGATAACGTGAACATTTAATGTGGGTTAGCCTCACAATTGTTTGTACCTCTATGAAAGCACTATTACAACCAGTCAAACAAGTCTTGGAACTCAAAAGCAATATTGCTTTGGACGTTGGAGTTGTGGACAATGCACGCTATTGAGATAGAAGTTAGAATGTGCCCATCGAACCAATAGTCCCTATTTAGATCATAGTTTATAATTTGAGTGATTTTTCTTGTGCCACCTGTTCTTGTTTTGTTCACTCGTCCATTTTCAATTCAATACTTGGATTTTGCTCAACACTTCAAGACACAGAAATTGGTTGCAAGGGACTTGTTCCATCATCATCAAGCTTTGGATTTTCATACCCAAAGTTTTCTCTTCTAGATTATTGTTTTTGGGGTTAGAAAAAGATGTTACCAACACTTTGTATGAAAAAGAGACACGATCCTATTGGGCCGTGTTATAATTTTATGGCCCATTTAGCTAAAATGTAATGGGCCGGGCCCATAAACAAAAAGATCGGCAAAGTATTTAGAACAGGCACTACTGAACTGATGATGGTTATACTCGTACAGATAAGATAAGGCCTCCGTCAGTGAGAAGAAAAAGGCGAGGGGGAAAACAATGGCGACATTGAGAGCTCAACCTCTTCCATGGCTTCCGAGATTCAGCGGAGCCTCCAAGGCATCGCCTGTACCAGAGAGAGCGTCAACATTCACCGTTGTAGCTCAGAAGAAGGTGAAGAAGACGAGGAAGATAATACTGACGGAGGACGTCGAAAAGCTAGGGAGGAAGGGAGAACTCATCGATGTCCGGGCTGGTTTCTACCGGAATTACCTTCTTCCTTTGGGGAAAGCGCAGATCATGACTCCGATTCTGCTGAAGGAGATGAAGATGGAGGATGAGAGAATCGAAGCCGAGAAGATTAGGGTGAGAGAGGAGGCGGAGCAGCTCGCTAGGGTTTTGGAAACCGTTGGGGCTTTCAAGGTTAAGAGGAAGGGCGCTGGCAGAGGGAATAAACAGATCTTCGGTTCCGTTACTGCGCAAGATCTTGTTGACATTATCAAGGCTCAGCTCCAGAGGTAACGAGCACGTTATGCTGATTTCGGTTTCGAATTTTGGATTTCTGCTCAATTGAGATCTGAAACTCGTTTCCAATACTTGATTGATTTTGATTCACGAATGGTGTCTGTTGGAGTATTTGGTTCACGAATTGATTGATTTTAAATCGCTTTTGAATTTTGAATTCCTATTCGGTTCAGTCAATTTTGCAATCCGTTTCCAGTGCTTGTTTGGTTGGAGTTGCTGGCAATTGTCTCGTTGAGTCAATGTGTTTCAGCATTCTGCAACCGTTTGTTCTTTCGATTAACAACTTCCATATAGCTCAATTTGAATGTGTTTCGGCATTCTGCAACTGTTTGTTGGTTCAATGTACAGCTTCCATGTAACTCCTTTTGAACGTGTTTCGTTTCATTTCACTTTGCAGGGACGTGGATAAGAGAATTGTCACACTCCCTGAGATCAGAGAAACAGGAGAGTACATTGCAGAGGTAAAGCTTCATCCTGATGTTACAGCAAAAGTGCGTTTGAATGTGTTTGCCAATTAGAACATTGAAGCCATTTTAGCCCTTCTTGCAAGTTTGTTTCCTGTGTAGCCTTTGTGCACAGCATGTTTTGTAATTTTACCAAATTGTTTATATGCCCCTCAAGGGAGAAGCTTTCTAATGATCACAGACTTTTTAAGTCATCAATAGATGTTGATTTGTAGTGTACTATTGAGGATTTAGATGTGCATTATGAAGGGTAGTTTACACCCGAGCAGTGGACGGTCTTTAGGGCATCATTTCGTATGAGAATTCAAAGCTCGTAATTGGCATGTGTAGTAGTAGTATGCAATGGTGCAAGTGACCCCAACTGATAAATTTCTCTGCGACTTTTTTCGCCTCTTTAAAACAATGTTAAATTCTGTTTGATGGTATTGAGCTATAATTGGAGGTAGAAATTGGCCCTTCCATTTCTAACGGTATTAAGCTATTAAGCTTTAATTCGCTTATGTCATTATGTGTAATTTCGTGATATTTTTGTATTTTTATTTTTACTAATAAGTTGAGTTTGACCTTCTATTACTAAATTGGTTTTTATACTAGTACAAATAAATCGACATCATCAATCACCAAATTCTCACCTTAATTTTGTTTTATTATTGATATATATAAAGTTCAAATTTAATCAACTAATAAAGTTCACAAAACTGTTTTAAATTATTTAACGTTCTCTCAATTTTATTTCGTGGGATTTGATCACATGAGATTGATATCGAACGAGAGAAATGAGATTTGACATCATTTGTTTGATCGCATCACATCAAAGGATGTCCAATATAAAGGTTCAATATAAGAGATGACATATGATCAAATCCTAGGTGGTCATATAAGAGCATGTACAATGGTGAGGAATCACTCTCCTCTTAGTACTCTCTCTCCTCTATGAGGATGTCCTCTTCATTGTAGAAATTGTTAGAGGATCCTCTCTTGAAGGAGGAATGAAAGTAATCCTCCTTCTACCAAGGATTGTAAATTTTGGCTCTTGTGCCAAACTTTAACTTTTACCCATTTACCATGTGACACATGTTATCTACTACTACAACTATTTTCAATTATTTCATTCAAATTTATAACTAGTTATGTTATTCCCCAAATAATAATAAAATGTAACATTTTTTATTTAAAAAAGAAAATAAATTAAATTCCATCATTTTTTTCTCTATAAATTGAGTCTAATTTTGCATCATTTCTACATTAGTCATTTTTTTCTCTATAAATTGGATCATCAAGAAGAAATGATAACGAGACATTCATAGTGTCTCGGAGACGATATAATGAGCGAACTCTAAGAAGATTTATGGATAGGAGGGAGGAGCTTCGGAGTAAAGAAATGCATGTTGCTCTAAAGAACGACTTGGTCGATCACATATGGGAGAAGTTTCAAGACATGACATCGGATTCAGATTCTGATTGACTTTGTATGGCAATAGTATTAATTATTATAATGTATGCTTAATGTTTTTACTTTTCATCTTTCGTCATTTGTAGCGTTTTTTATGTTTAATCAAGTTTTTTTTATTGATTAAAAAGATCAAGTTTTTTTTTCATTTGCAATTCAATCTATATTATCACGAGTTATTTACAATTTTATTAACTACACTGAATTAGTTTATTAAATATAGTGTAATTATTAATTAAGTTGAGTAATTAATTTTATCATACTCTTGATTGTATAGATTATAAAGTGAGTATATACATATAAAATAGGGTGAAATATAAGAGGATCCTCTCCATTGTAGGGAAACATAAAGAAAGATGATGAGGAAGAGGAATGAAAAAGTAGAAAATGAAGTGGATGAGAGAGGAGATGATGTGTCAAATGGAGAAAAGGAGAGAGAAAATTGAGAGAGGATGATAGCTCCTCACCATTGCATATGCTCTAAAGGCTCAATATAAGAGATTCCAGCTTTGGGTCTCAGACAATCTCCACTTCCCACCAACAATTGTCTAATATTTGCAAAATGTCATCTTGACATGTAAAACTATGCATATTTAAATGAATATGTTTGCTTTAATATTATTATATGTAATCATGTTAGACGGAAATGTACAATTATATACAACATCATATACTTCTCATTCTGAAGCAAAAATGAAGAAAACGCTCCCTTTAGCCTCCCTTCCCCACAATACCAATTGCTACTGTAGCAGACAACCACGATACCCTAGCCCCCAATTTGAAGCCCCCCAATTTGAAGCAAATCTCCTCTTGTTTCTCTGTGCAATTCTCTACGCTACCAAGAATGATGATCAACGAGGGTCGCTTAAGTGCGGATCTAGTAGATTGGCACCCCAAATCCCGATTTGGTTGACCAATGCCCAAGATGGCGCAACCCAAAATCGGCATCAACAGACGCTGAAGAGAAGGCGTAGGGGTGCTGTCGTCTTCTTGCAAGGGCATAAGGGCTCTAGATTCAAAAGATGTGGTATCATAATCAAAGAACCGGAATCAAAACACAACCAAAGGCTAGGGCGGGCTGAACTTTTCCACAGCTTCATATTGTTCACTCGACAGTTGTTGGGGAGGACGAAACGGGGGCTTCTTCTACGGCTTTCCTGGCGTTCTCCTTCTTCTAAAGAAAACGGGAGAGATCTATCTCTCTCCCCAGCGAGCGGATACGACCTGCGCCAAACCCTTGCACAAATCGGGTTAGCTTTATGTTACTCTTTTCTTATGGCTTTTTTAATTAATAGCACTGTGATGGTAGAATTGGTATTCGCCTATAAATTAGTCCGAGAGGGAGAAATCGGGAGTGAGTCTGATTTCGTTGTGCTTTAATCATTTCTTGAGGTCATGGAGAAAGATAATCGTAGTCTGAAGAATGCTCTATGCTCTGATATCCTGTATTCTAAAGACCAATTATCTAAGGAAAAATCTAAAGAAACCTCTAAAGAATCCTTTACCATGGCCGATGAGGCCTTAAAGGGTAGAGAAACCAAAGGACCTATTGAGGCTGGCTCTTCTGTCGTAAAAAAAGAAAAAGGAAAGAATAAGGTAAAGACTGGTATGGTTGCTTTGCTAGGGAAATTGTCTGGTGTGAAGAAAAATATTGCTCTTTTGAAGGAAACCTATTTGTGTGCACTTGTGTTGGGGGATTCAATTAAAACTGCTAGGTTGGAGATGTTTGGATCTGATTTCACACTCTTAAAACATGATGATAGCAAAAGCGATGCAAGGCTGGAAATTGAGAGAGATTGGAAACAAGTAAAAAAGGAGGAAAGGAGATGTTTGGAACTGATTTCAGATTCTGGAAGATTGCTTAGAATTGTTGTAGGTAACCTTTTCTTTAAGCATGAGAAAATACAGATTACTCCCATCAAAGCTACTAGGAGATTGACAAGCTGGAAGTGCTTTAGCTTAGTGTCTTTGTATGTAATATGGAAGCAATTAGTGATGGATAAACGGGAGTCTCAAAATTGTAGCAAAAAAGAAAAAGGATCATGTTGTAGAAATGGAACAAATTGGATTGAGCTAGATATTTCATGTAGTCACTGGTGGGATCAAAGCAGCATGAATTTGAATTACTTGAAAGTATACGCTAGATGTAAGAAAATCATATGTTCGGATGTAGTCTTAGATCAAGTATGTCTGATCTTCCTTATTGCTAATAAATGCTTAATCTCGTTCTTGCATGGCTATGGAATTTGTAGGAAATTAAATAAAGAAATAACTCTATGGTGTGCTATGTGGTCAATTAATCAAGATTATACCTTAAAAGGCTATTATGATGTAAGGCAAATTGAACATTGTTTTCTTGTCTTTAGTACAGGTGAGGCTGAATATATTCAAAGAAGAGTGGATAGCTTGCGATCTAAAGGTCGATTATTGTACGAAACACAAGACATAGGCTCTAAGTTTGGAAGGAAACCTTGTCACTATAGTTTGACACGGACTTGGTGTAGGACTGTATGTTGGGACAGCCTAAGCACTAATACTAATGAGGTGATTGGCACTAAAAAACGAAATAAGAAATTGAAATGGACATCTGGGTGCCGCTGTAACATGAAAGTTGAGGTGGTGTTAGGAGGAGACCAGCTTAAACAGATTCAGGGCTTGCTTGGTGGAGACCAGCTTAAAGAGATTCAGGACTTGCTTGATGCATATGACAGAAGAAAGATATGTGAGGACAAAAAGAATTTAGGTCCATGTCATGAGGTTGAAGAAAAAGTGGATTGTGCCTTAATTGAACACATTGAAGCAGTATCTTCTCATGTAGCCCGAGTATTTATTTGTGTGTTGGGAATTAAAATAGCATGTATAGAGTGGGTTGAATATATCATATATACTCTATATAGGAAGTCTCATCACGGAAAATATTGCAAACTAAACCTTCGGATTACGCTCAAGTATATGACCAGAGGCTGTAATATCAGTGTAAAGAATATGGTATGCTATTTTGTCAACTATATTAGGTATCTAAGACAAGATGACATTCAACTCGTTGGAGTTGTAAGACCACGGATAAATATTAGAGCCAAATGAAAGTCGCGTTTTGGAATAGTAGGGGGATAGGTAGGAGATCGTTTTGGCCAGAAATTGACTCGTTTTGTAAAATTGAGCGTATCCAGATACTAGCAATTGCAGAAACTAAAACAGATAAATTGCCAAGTGATCAAACATGGAGGCGTGCAGGATTCGATAATATTGTGTGGTCCCCTGCTGATGGAAGGGCAGGTGGTATTTGTGTGTTGTGGAAAGAACACCAACTTAATAGTGAATATGTAGAAATCTTGGTACACAAGCCTAGATATGTTATATTGAAATATGTAAACCACCTCACAGGATATTCTTTGGCGTTGTGTTTTGTATATGCACCCCCGAATGAAAACCAAAAGGATGAATTCTGGCGTGAATTTTCCAATTGCCTTAATGACACTCACCTCCCTGTTATTGTGCTAGGCGACCTGAATGAAATCCAAGAGTACACAGATAAAAAGGGTGGTAATGCCCCTACGACTGCTAGGTTTGAACGTTTAAGAAAGTTTAAAGACAATTGTGATTTGCGAGACTTACCAACAACGGGAAATGAGTTGACATGGAGAAAGAACAAGACAGAGGTCGATAACATATATGAAAAATTGGACAGAGTTCTTGTAAGTGAGAACATTCTTCAGTGGTTTCCGGATATCCGAACACATAATCATGCATTTACATCATCTGATCACTGCAAAATTTCAATAGAACTTATGAACAGGCACTTAATTAAGGCGACGCCTTTTAAGATGGAGAAAATGTGGTTAATGAGAAAAGACTACCGGAATGTAGTAAAGCAAGCATGGAGGGCGAATTTCCAAGGGTCCTATATGTTCCAGCTAATGAAAAAAACTCGGGTATTAAAAGAACATACAAAACAATGGAAACGCAAGACTTTTGGAAACACCTTTGAACAACTTAAGGAAATTGAAGACACTCTGCTTGATGTACAAAAGCAAATAATTGTATCCCCGCAACCAGATCTTATCCAAAAGCAACTTCGGTTCCTCAAGAAAAAAGAATGCATTCTTCAGTTTCACAAAACTTATTGGAAACAAAGGGCAAAAACAAAGCATGTCAAATTGTCTGACTCTAACTCAGGATATTTTCACAAGATAGCTACAGGAAGGCGCAACCATAAGGCCATAAAGAGTATTGTCGCAAGTGATGGAACTCAAATAATGGGTGAAGAAAACATCTGTCGAGAAATCAGAAATGAATTTAGGAAAAGATATACTAAGGAACAGATTAATAATTCAGTTCTTGAGCAATATCTCTCCCTCATAGATAATGAAATAACAATTGAAGACAATGTGAAACTAACCAAGCAGGTAACTAATGAAGAGATAAAGAATGCAGTGTTTCAGATTGGTTCGGATAAGTCCCCAGGACCGGATGGCATGACAGCGGAGTTTTATAAAAAATACTGGGACATTGTGGGCCCAACAGTAATCAAGGCAATCAAAGGGTTCTTCCATTCTGGAAAATTGTTGAAACAAACTAATCACACATTTATTTCACTTCTCCCGAAAAATGACAACCCCTCGACAACAAATGAATATCGCCCCATTAGCTTGTGCACAACGATCTATAAAACAATAGCAAAAATTTTGACAGAAAGATTAAAAAGGGTAATGTCCAAGATCATTCATCCACTACAAGGAGCATTTGTAGCAGGACGAGCAATACAGGACAATGTTCTCATTGCGCATGAAATATTTCATTCATTTAGAGGAAGCCAGGCAAAAGATGGTTGGATGGCGGTTAAACTAGATATGGAAAAAGCATACGATAGGGTGGATTGGTCTTTTTTATTCCAAGTGCTTATGAAGTTCGGCTTTGATAGGAAATTTGTAGAATGGATCCGCCAGTGCGTATGCACAGTATCTTTTTCAGTTTTGGTTAACAGTGGACCTACTATCCCATTTAATTCAGAACGAGGGATTAGACAAGGTGATCCGTTATCACCTTATCTCTTCGTAATTGGCGCAGAAATTCTGGCAAGAAAGCTACAAAAAGTGAGTGAAAACCCGAAACCTCTAATTGGTTTTCCACTATCAAGAGGGGGGACGAGGATACCGTTCTTAGCCTTCGCGGATGACATAATTATATTTGCAAAAGGGACCCACAGTGCATGTAGTCTGATGAAGAACATTATTGAGGATTATTGTGCGGCTTCAGGTCAAAAGGTAAATTATCACAAGTCGGCTTTTCACACTTCTAAAAAGGTGGGAAATCAACAGAAACAGAGTATCAAACAAGCGTTAGGAATTAACACAATGACAAATTTAGAAAAGTATCTTGGATGCCCGATCATTAATGGCAGGGTAAACAAAGAAATGTTCCATTCTACAATAGGAAATGCTCAACGACATCTATCAAAATGGAAAGCTAGTGCTTTATCTCAAGAAGGACGGTCAGTACTAATACGATCAAATCTGGCTACAAAGCCAAACTACTTGATGCAAAGTTTTATGTTGCCTAAGCATGTGCATGATGAAATTGATGCGATCAATAGAACATTTTTCTGGAATAAGGATAGACAGTATAAACCCCTAGTAGGATGGGATAAAATATGTAAATCAAAGGCATATGGCGGATTAGGGATAAGGAAAGCGGCAGATATGAACAAGGCATTACAAATGAAACTGTTGTGGAAAATTCTCACAGAGCATGACAATGTCTGGGTCAAAGTGGTGAAAGAAAAATATTTACGAAGGAGCACGCTTGCAGAGTATAGGAGTAAAGCTAACACATCATGGCAATGGAAAAATTTGATTAAACTCAAGCCGGAATTTGAGAAAGGTCTTCGGTGGCAAATAGGAAATGGAAAGTCAGTAAATTTCTGGACTGATAACTGGGTAATGCAAGATCCGTTGGAGAAGTTTGTTAACAGAAGTGTTATAGAGAATGTTAACATTAAAGTGGAACAGTTTATTTCAACGGCACATGAATGGAAAATAGATGAGTTGAGAAGAACGATCCCTACGGATATAGTGGATAAAGTATTATTGATACCTATTCCATGTAATGAAATAGAAGACAAGCTTATATGGGCACCAAGCAAAAACGGATGGTTTTCAACTGCGTCAGCAGTGAGTCTAGTTACAAAGGAGGATGCGATGAATCCGAGTCTAAATGATTGGATATGGAATCTTGACATCTACCCAAAAGTGAAAAATTTCTTATGGAAAGTTGATATGAATGGACTACCAACCAAACAAAGGCTTTATGAAAAACATGTCGCAATACCGCAAGGATGTCTCATGTGTAATGGAACCCACGAGGACTCGATACACTTAATGGTTAATTGCCCGTACACGCTAGGGGTGATAAAAAGCATAAATGTAGATACCGAGCGAGTAATTAGGGCGTACGTCCCCCCACATCAAAGCCCGAGGAATGTTCTAGACGATATTAAAAGAAGATTAGGGAAGACAGAGTTCATTGAACTTGCAGTAGTTTGGTGGAGCATATGGCATCAACGAAACAAGATGGTCTTCCAAACAACGCCTAGTGATTTAATTCAAGACCTAAGCTTATATATTCGAGCACAACTGAGGCAATGGGAACAAGCCAAGAGGTGGCAAGAGGATGAAGAGAAGGAACAAGATAGGATGGTTCGACGACAGTCAACAACACGACAAAAATGCAGACATTGGAAAAAACCAAAACCCGAGTTTGTGAAACTAAACTTTGATGGCTCTAAGATAAGTAATGGAAACGCTTCAGGTGGATCGATTATTAGAGATATGAATGGAAACCCAATAACTGGAACTGTAAGAATATTTGGCAAAGTATCGGTTTTGATGGCTGAAACTCTGGCATTGAGGGATGGAATACTTAAGGCCAAACAAAGTAATGTTCGGAGAATTGAAATTGAAGGGGACAATGTAACCCTTATTAAAGCCGTCAAAGGTCTAATCAATTGCCCATGGGAAATTGAAAGGATTGTAGCTGATATTCTCGTATCGTTGCACGGATTCGAGTCAGTCCAAATTTCACATGAGAGTAGGCAATGCAATGCTGTGGCCGATAAAATTGCGAGTCTGGGCCACAGTCACTCATGGGAAACAATTCAGAACCACCACGAGCTTCTAGCTCTCATCCACTCGGATGCTCTAGGTTTCCCGCCTTGAGAGGGATTCCTAATTCTCACCAAGTCAAAAAAAAAAAAAAAAAAAAAAAATATACTTCTCATTCTCCAAAACTCACACGTATATTATTTTACACACGTGTGGTGAGGGTGACGACTTGAAGTTCACTCTCATTTCCTTCCTCTAACCCCATTCTTAACGAAACCTCACTCGTTCATCATCTATCTTATTTGAATTTACAATTATAAGTTACGTCATGTAAGGATTGATTAAGGCGCCCCTCTGCGATCAAATCTTTCTTTTCGTTACTTTTTTAAATTTGGCCCTTAATTTCTATTGAATTACTAGATTTGCCCACTACTCTATGAACATATCTAAATCTTTCCTTCTTAGAATGTCTTGTTAAACTTAATGACTTAAAATGATACTTACTACCATAATCTACTAACTATATCAAGAATAATCTATTTTCTATTATCACAAACCCACCGTGCTCCATAATTAAAGATAATAAAACTAGAGAGGTTTGACCGTTACTTAAACGTAGTATCACTGGACTACCGACCCTTGTAACTTTCGTATATTTCTAGGGGTTGCTAATCCATAGCCATGACTCACTTAGTTCAAGCACAACATACATCTGTTTTGTTTCCTAGCCTAGATCGTAGTCTCTAACTTACAATCTTTCTTTTAGGCGATTGGAACATTTGTAATCAAGAAAACAGTTTATTCAAGACATATCTTTCGATTAAGTAGTTTTCCCTTACTTAAAAAACAAAGTTTTATTGAATTCAAAAGGACTACAAGCACACAAACACCCTAAAAAACACATAAAACACTCAACACTCAAACTAGAAAGATTTATAGAAGGATTTGAACTTTTAGAGTGAGGGAAACTCCACTTCACTAGCAAGTTCAAAGCTTCTCTTTTAACGCTCTCTATTTTTTGATGCCCCTTCTCAACTTACAAGAGGTCTATTTATAGAGTTGGCGAGAACATAGGGTGCTCTCTTAGTGCTCTTTTGAATTATTGTCCGACAATGTCTCAGGGTGCTCTCTTAGTGCTCTTAACATTGTTTCTGATTTAGAATTTGAAGCTTCTCCTTGTAGCATTGGACGAAATGTTGGTTTGGTGTTACAACTAGCCATTGATCATAAATCTATGTTATATCTAATTGGCTCATTAATAGTTCTACCACTGTTGTCAAGTTCAAGTTTTCAATTTAAGGATGCTAACAAACTAGCAATATCCCCATTTACTTCAAACAGACTCTCTTCTCTAATTATCTTGTTTGAAGGAGCTAATTGGTTTCTCTGTGTAGAATTCAAAATTTCAAACTAGGATTGAGCCTAAAACTTCAACTTCTTGAACGACTTCTATCTCTTGTAAGGTTTGTAGGTGGTTGAGATGTGGTATGAATCTTGTTGTCTTCATCAATTGGTACAATTTCTTCATACTTAACATTTGAAGGGTTTTCAAAGGCATTTATCCATATGGTTTTTAGACTGATTTGTTCAAGTTTGACCTCAATTGAAACTGCTATCTGATATAGTCCACTAATTTCATATTTATCAGTTTCTACCATTTGCATCCTAGGTGGAGGATCAATGGTATTTTCTAATTAGTATACTACCTTCCACTTTAACTAGAAAGGACAAGTTCTTTTATGCATATTAATTGCTTCAGTTAACAACGTACATTTTTTAGTTCTTCTATAATACTTTTAATTTTTTCACTTAATCTGAATACACTACTTTTAATTCAGCGATATCGTCAAATACTATGTTTAATATCACTTTATAATGTCTTTCACCAATATTTAAATGCTAAACATGAGGAGCTTCTCTATGAAGACGTTTTTCTGAAATCTCCAACTTGTTAGTTAATTAACCAAATTGTGATACTAATTCGCAGGACACAATTACAAAACAAGTTCGAAATAATAAATATCGCTAAGGACAACCAAATTAAATATTAAAACTTGCATAAAGCTTGTAATTATATAATAATAACGTGACCTAAACATGAATATTACAAATTATGAGAGAAATAGAATTGGTGAAAAGCGGGGCGCTTAGACAAAGGGGGCAAAGCGCTTGGATAGAGCGTTATGTAAACAAAGTATTTTTAAGCATCATGGGTGACAAAAGATTCATATCGAAACCACATGTAACCGATGTACAACTGATCGAAGAACGATATGGTTTAGAGTATAACCACAACTACTACTTTATCGCTTAATAGTAGGGCTGAGCAAGATCTAGTTCAAATCGATCTGATCATTGTTCCTAAATTATTAAAAAATATCCCTAGTACGGTTGGGTCTACACTGGTGCTCACTCCAAACTAATAGAAACCCCGATGTAATGATCGTCCCTATCCCTAGTTCAACATGTATGAATTTGATCATCTAAGAGCAAAGTTATTGGTTGGCCAAAAGTTGGTCATCTGATTAAAATGACAATAAAAAATTAATAAATGATAGAAGTATGGTGAAAACCGATCATGAGTATGACCTTGGTCTTTCAATGACATTTTGACAAGTGCCCATTCCTTAATTTAAAAAACAACCTTAAAAAAAATATAATAGCATAATAACCAAAGAATTTGACCTACCCTTACATTTGCTCTAAGAATACCATCTCAATCTCAATCTCAATAGATGAAAGATCTTTTCATTTGTACTTGAAAAAGCGGACAATAGAGTCATATACCATGCGGCTACAACAACAA
Organism: Polygonum aviculare; assembly: GCA_934048045.1. NCBI lineage: Eukaryota > Viridiplantae > Streptophyta > Magnoliopsida > Caryophyllales > Polygonaceae > Polygonum > Polygonum aviculare. Next base: position 26,402,348 of record OW204027.1, read on the forward strand.
CCAAAGAGAGATAGGCATCGAAAGGTAAAAAACAACAATGAAAGAATAGCCACACAAAAATACAACCCACGACGTCGTTGCCCTACTTCTCACACAAGTGCACAACACACACTGCGTATGGGGGTGACCATCCTCCAAAACGATCGCCCTCACATCGACCGCATAATTACGCACACAGCCAGAGCGTGGTAAAACCGTGATTTCGTGGAAATGGAGGGGCACTCTTACATGGAAGTTACTATATATTTGTAGGAGAGGGAAAGAGGGACGATGCTGAGATTTTTTTGGGTGGAGCGTGCGAGTTTCAGTTATCCATTTCTTTCGCTGAAATTGAAGAAAAAGGGCATTTTTATATTAGCGGGTCTCGGAAAATTGGGTGACTTCTCTTCTCTCTCTCCCCCCAATTCCAAATACTAGGGTTTTTGCGCAATCCAGAGCTTCCAATTCAAGGATTCTGCACGCGTTGGCACCCTACCATGGCGTCGAATTCTGTCGTCAGTGCTTCAATTCCCAACGCCTCGAAGGATTTAGGGAAAAAGAAGAGGGTTAGTTCCTCTTCCAACCTCTCTCTTTTTCTTTTGCCCTTATCTTGTCTCCCCCGATTATATATCCTTAATACTCCATGTCGTTGCTGTTCTTCTTCTGCTTTTTGAGTTTTTGTTTGTTTTGAGTGGTCGCGATTCGTGAAATTGGTATTCTGGCATTTCTTGCCTCTTTTTCCCCTAATTTGGGCGATGAGTTTAATGAATTGATCTGTGCTTTGTATGATTTCAGGCCAACAGATCGGCGAAATTGAAGCAATGCAAGCTTGATGCCCGTCGTGAGCAGTGGCTCTCTCACGGTATTCTCGTCGATCTCTTCTTCCCTCGTGAAATTTTCCCAATTTGTCAAGCGATTTGTTTGTTTGATCAAAGCCATAGTTTCTAGAATTATCTAGATGCCTTCAGGAAGTTTAAATTCTTGATTCTTGTTCAAGTTCTTTTGAGGGGTCTGTTCTGATTGATTTGGATGGGTTTTCAGTTAGGAACAAGACATGCAAGGATGAAAGGAATGGGATGTTCGGTGTTGAAATCCACAGCCCCTCGCCTGAACCGGGGAACAAGCCCGACCTCCATTTCGAGGACATAGAAACGAGAAGGCGGGGCGGAGAAAACAATTACCATTTGATCCACCACCTGGACAGTGACTCCGAATCGCCATTAAGTCCTACTAGTAGTGCGTCTAGAGGAAATGACTTGGGCAATAGTTTTACAGGGGGTGATACCAGCAGCAGCAGAAGGAGTTGTAGTAGCAGTTCTAGCTTTAGCAGTGGCGGTTGTTGCTCGGGAAGCATCACCGAAGAAGAAGAGGAAGGCAGAGGAGGGCATCATGATGATGATGATGATGGGTGCTTGGATGATTGGGAGGCTGTTGCCGACGCTTTGGCAGCGGATGATGACAACACACAGCACAATTCCTTGGAATCTGAGAAAGAGGCTGTCCAGTTGGAGTCTGAGAAGGAGGCAGACAAACCCAAGTTGGAACATGTGCCACTTGGGTTAGGGGAAGTTGCGAGCACTCGGGCCTGGAGGGCAGATGATGCCTTTAGGCCTCCGAGTTTGCCAAGTTTGTTGAAACAGAAGAGTTTCCCTCTGAATTTAGAGAAGCATAGTGGCCGTGGGATTAACCCGTGGGGGTGTAACCGTGCTCTTTCAGTTCCATCATCTTGTCCCATTTGCTATGAGGATTTGGACTTGACCGATTCAAGCTTCCTCCCGTGCTTGTGTGGATTTCGGCTTTGCCTTTTCTGCCACAAGAGGATTCTTGAGGGAGATGGTCGCTGCCCTGGTTGCAGGAAGCCTTATGAGTCGGATGCTGTTCAAAAGCAAGCCAGTGATGCTGGGGGAAGTTCAGTGATTCGCTTGGCTCGCTCTTGTAGCATGTTCACCAGGGCCTAGAAGTGGATTCCATGGGTTTTTTCACTATACCATCTTTTAGTGTTTTGTCATTGGGTCTAGCTCTGCTAGAGTAGTGATCGTAATAGGTTGTGATTTTGAATACTATGTTTGAACTGTCTTATGATTTCAGTTCCCTTTTGCTATCTCTATGGTCATTGTTGTGCTGGTTGTAGAGGAATTGTTTATGAATGTGAATAGATAAGGTGGTATAGATATTCGATAAATCAAAGTTTCAACACTTTTGTCTATGAGTATGTTGCTATTATGATAATAAAGCACAAATTGAAATATGTATAATGTCTTTCCTATCTAGTTTTTTACGGCTAACCAAAATGACTGTATTTAGTTCTCTAATTATTTCACATGTGTGAATTGTGTGATCTTTGAATGTGTAAGTAGTAATTTGGTTCATGAGCTATATAATGCATATAGTTTTCTGTTTTCACTTTCAAATAGTGTGACCCTGCATTTGATTAGTGTTTCCTGCCAAGGCTCCAGGATCTCCCATCTTCTTGATGGGCACATGATTTTCTGTGAATGGGTATATTCCTTTGTTGGAGATATTAGCCTGGCAGAATGGAGGGGCTAAAGTTGCTCCAATTGCTGTTTTTTATGGCTGTTCAGCTGCACTTGGAAACTGAAAAATTAGTTTAAAGTCATAGGTATCTTCTTTCTTGCCTTGTCATATGCTAGTAGCAACTGAGTTGCTTTAGATATTCATTGTTCTTTTTTACCTTTTGATGACTTCAGTTTTAGCTGATGACATTTCATTATTCTTACTTATCCTTGCTGACTTCAGTTTTTGCTGATGGTATTTTCATTAATTTTATCTTTGATGATTAAAGGTTTAGCTGATGTCCCTGTGAAAATAGAACTTCTCTTCAGGTGCAATCCTGCTGTTAAATTCCTTTGCTATATATCCATTGTAGTTGTCTTTGTATCTTTATTTCCAATGAAAACAAGCCATGATCAGTAGTATAAGCGTATTTTGGTAATATCTAGATGAACTTGTTTCTGTTCTTCATATCAGTACTTGGATGATGCTCTTATGTGACAGGACATTGCCAGTCTTTGTCATATCTTTCTTATTTTTATTTTTTGGTCAGTTTTTGTTTTTTAATTTGTTAACGGTGTTTATTCTAACATTGTTACATTGTTACATTGTTACTGTTTCTTGATTCAAATTTAGCCCTGGTTTGACTCTCTTTGACAGGAATTTATTTGGGTGCAGAAAAAGGTTGTAGAGAACTTCTTGTGTTGTGTATTGTTTTAACAGTGTTTATTCTAAACAGTTTTTGTGATTCTTATTTAAGCAACTGCCTACTATATAATGTTGAAGGATGCGTGTAATTTTAACTGATCATTCTAAACATGTTTTTTTGATGAACTCTTGAGGAGGCTTTTATGTGACAGAATGCACATTTTTTTTGGTTGAACTTCTGAGGAGGGTTTTATTTGACAGAATCTGTATCTGTCTAAAATGCTCAAGTGTCCATCCATGTATCTTCAGTTTAACAGATTAAACATGAGCATCTGAAGAAGCTGGAAAAGTGAGTACTCATATATGTATTCAATACTGCTTGTCTGCTTCCTAGGAATCCTAATGTAGCGTTTATTGTCTCTGTTTCTTCATAATGAAGCTACAAGCTTCATTCATGTAATTTAGAATGGACAACAAAATAAGAATGATATCAACCCATATCTTATCTGGCAAATGTTTAGGTAAGAATCTCTTCTGGTCATAACTGTTCATGAACGTGTTTGTAAACTTCCAAATGTTCAACTATTCCACAACTATTACAAAGGAAGAAATGGGTGTATATGAACTGCAAGTGCACCCCCTTTAAGTTCAGCTTCTGTAATCATATCGACAGTCTGAGCACACATCTTGGAGACGCGCATTTGTGCTCCTTGCTAGGCGGCGATACTGAAGGTGGTTTAGCGATGATGGATGGGGATGATGATACTAATGGCGGCTTGGTGATGATGGATGTAGATGATACTGATGAGGGCTTCTTGGTGATGGATGCTAATGAAAGAATTGAGTTGAAATCAGAAATGGGTCTTTTGGGTGAAATCATAATGTCCTTGATTTCAGCTCCTGAGCTTCCTTTGAACATGGAGTCTTTTAGCCTCCTCACATCTGACAATTTCACTGGCTTGACTATGTAGTCCTTTGCTCCATCCTCCAAGCACCTGCATTGTTTATGCAGAATCCACACACTCATTAGGCTGAAAAGGATAAAATCAGATTGGCCTCATTCATTATGCCCCACCACCTTAATTACCACCAACCCAATTGGGAATTGGTATAAAAGACAATTTTTTTGGGGATATGCCAGAAGGATTTTTCTATTACCAATATTAGAAAGGATTTTAATCTTTTTTAATGATGAATACATTATTTCCTCTTTAGGTTTAGTTTTCTTATTTAGTATGCTTATAATGTGCTTCTAGGGCACACAATAGAAAACCCGATGCAAGAAATATCAAGAGGCAACAAGATTCAAATCCATACATATCCAACCACATTGCCTTAAGGTAAGAATTTGCACATCATTTCAAATCTCAATAAGTACACCGAGGATCTCAAATCAGATCTTCATCTTAGAATTTCTAAAGCCAAATAATGGTAGCTATATTCTAATTAGTGTCCTCTACCTCTGACTATTCTATAGGCAATTATAATTGTTGGTGGTATGAGTGACTATAAGCTTAGCTAGCTAGTCCCATTCAATATTTATTCTGCAGATATCTCCACCGCATATGCTTGATCATATTCCCATAATTATTAGGTCAATTTTATATATCAAACCAGGTTTTCTCTTTCTCAAGCATGGATATATATCATAAACAAAGCCAAGTCTTGGACTAATCTATATTTTACAAGCTACCAAATCTATACATGTATTCCTCAAGATCTTCAGCATTTGAATATCATATACTACAATACACAACTTTAGGTTCTATTACTTGACCAGATTACGTGAACGCCATTGCCATCAGCCTAGACAAACATAACCTTTGACATCCTATGCATCATACAAGACCACTTCAAACTCCTATGGATTCTTAGAACTCTTAGGTTAATCTCTTTTTTTTTTTTGATCAAGATTAGGTTAATCTCTTTTTGGTGAAAGTTCTACAATTTACTACCCTAATGTGGGTATGAAGAGCACAAATACATTTGAACTGCCTTAGGATAAGCAAAATTGCAAGATTGAAGTGAATTAACAAGAGGGCATAGATGTGTTCACTTACCTATCTATACGGGTTAGAATGTTCTCCGACGACATTATCACCACAGGAATTTTCCTAAGAGTCGACGATTCCTGCTTCAAAGAAAAATACAAAAGATCTCTTAGGACAAAATAGTCACTACTCACTACCAATCAAGTTTGGATTTATAAGCATAATTCTGCACTTAGAGTAGGTTTGGACATTAAAACTATGAACTAATTAGAGCACTGACAACAAAACTAGAAAGTTGTCTGACCTTGATCTTCTTCATCAGCTCATATCCTGTCATTCCAGGCATGGAGTAGTCTGTGATGATCAAATTCACCTCCAATCTCTACAGAACCATGACAGATAAACACCCAAAAACATCAATCTAACTACACTTCAGAAGTTGAAAGAATCAACCATATGAAATGGAAATAAAGTTAACATACATCAAGTCCATTGGAGCTCCTTTCTCCATCCAATAATCCCAAGTATTGCAATGCTCTCATCCCACTCTCCACTGCAGTCACTGTAAAAAAAGAAAACCAACCCGCAAACAATCTCAAAAAACCCAGAAAAACCCACAAAGAACTTTTCACATCAACCAAACAATAAGAGAGAAATCATCATGTAGAACATCAAAATGTATCTAAGAAAAAAACCCACAAATGACAAACCTTTACAAGAAGAAATCTTTAGAAGTCTCTCAATGACTTTCCTATCAACCAAACTATCATCCACAGCCAAAACATGAAGCTCTTCCTTCTCCCCAGAAACCCCAACATTACAAGCCGGACCCATTTCCCTACGCCTGTCGTTCTTCTGCATTGTTGAACGTGTGTGAGGAAGGATTAAGAAGAAGAAAGAGGAGGGGATGGAAAATGGGCTTTCTTAGAGAATGGAAAATGTTTAGATATAAAGAGAGGAGAGATCAAAGAACAGCTCATGAGAGAATCAAATAGATTGTGGGTTCTTTTTGGTGGTGGGGAGCAAAAGCAAATCAAAAGGAAAGGTGTGAGATTCTGAGGGATGATTATGAGTTGGATTGCGAGGGATCGGATTTTGGTGTGATCTTTGCAAATATTTTTGGTGGGGGCCCTTGTTTTTGGTTTCTCTCTCAAACACACACTTGCTTATTGTCCATGAATGTGATCTCACAAAAGGAGGTGAGCAGTTATTAAAGATTTTTTATGCCCACACTCCTTCAAGGATACCAATGATCTTCTTGCTATTATATAATTTGTCCATAAGGGTAACTAAGTTGATTTGAGAATCCGCATAATATAATACCAAAAGGTCAGGTTTTGATACACAATGTTTCGAGTATATATAAGATTAATGTCATTGGTTTTTGGAGGATCGTGTCGTAAGGATTGGTGTACACGAATTCGTCCAATGGTGCATGGTTGAAGGATTTGCTCAATCAAAAATATCCCCTATAAACAGAAGTTTGAGATTCGTCTCAGGCATGGAATAGAATAATAATGGACGAGGGAAAAGTAAACTAACAAAAGTATTCATGTTTTGACACATGGGTTCAAAAGTATTCATGTTTTGGGAAGACTCTTTTATTCATCTAATGGTAGTTGAGGGGTTTGAGGGTTTCCTCAACCTCAAGACATTTCTCCAAACCAATGTTCACTAACTACTTCATTGAGATGAATAGTTTCTCTTAATTCATCTTGTTTATGTGTATTATGGACGCTATAAAGTTCACTTAGATGCATACATTAACGAAATGGGTCATATTATGGGTGTATGTGAGTCATTCTACTATCCCAACTCACGAATAAAAATGAACCATTCAATCTACCCGTACGTCATTCACGAGTTATTTTAGTGATCTTTACTTATACCCGTAAAATAAATGTATTTTCTTAGAGTTTTCTAATTTTTCTCCACGGATACATAATAAACATATCAAGAATCATAGCGTATGATATAGAATAAAATTATCTTTACTTATACCCGTAAAATAAATGTATTTTCTTAGAGTTTTCTAATTTTTCTCCACGGATACATAATAAACATATCAAGAATCATAGCGTATGATATAGAATAGAATTATCCGATATAATAATGATGTGAAACTATACACTGTATAGAGTACATTAATAGTACATATAGACAGCAATTGTGCGGATTGTGTGATCATGTGAAGAACGATTGTCAATGATTATATTTAAGTTAGGTTTATGCATATAGAAAGGAATGAGTAGATTGGGATAAAGATTTGGATACTTGCAGAATTGGCAAGGCAAAGTGGAGTGGAGAGCAATCAGAAATCAGAAATTTAGAAGATTTTATTGATTTTAAATAAAAGTTTGAGTGGTGACTTTGGTATTGGCCGGCAATGTTACATGTTAAACGGGTCACTCATTTGCTTTGCTCAATTGTGAATTAATACCCATTTGCCCACTTGTTCACTAGGCTCTCACAATTTGCCTGTTTTGATCCAAATAATCGAATTCAAACAAATACATATTACATTGTCATGCAATAATGTCTATTGGCATTTTTGGGTTGTATTACTTTTTTGTATAAGGAAAACATTTCGACATACCAATTAGATTGAGAAGCCGAACCAATCAGCATTAGGTTATCATAACATTTTTAAAGAAATTGTCTTCCATGTCCTTAAAAACGAATCTCCTCATTTTGTTTCCATTTGAACGGGCTTATTTTAATCTCATTTGTTCATTTGATCTTACGCTGACATCCTAAGTCGTCCAAAATTCATATTGTAGCAATTGTTTTCGTCTAGGTGACCCCTATATTGTACTCCGTAAAATTATATATATTAATATCTATTTATTAGTATTTTATAACACATTTTATCATTAAAATGTTGTTGTCTTAAGAATTTTTGAATACATGAAATTGTAGTCAATTGGGTTTGGTTTGGTCAGATTATTATCATTGTAGGGTCTCACAAATATGGATATTCCCTACAAATTTCCATAATATCCCAAGTGGTATATTTTAATAATGATTTAGGAACAATTTACGATTAATGTATTCCAACTGGCCTCATACGGTTTTGTATGTTAAGTTATTTGTTTGCTAGTTTAGCCATAAGGGATTGGTATGATCTGCTATATCAACTTGATGGACATAGAATACACTATATAATCATACATTGTATATCACACGCCGATTTTTCTAATTTAAGCGATCATGTTTATTAATTGCTTGTTACTTGTTAACAGAGTACAGAAGAACATTTGTTTATCCTAGCATAATACCTTAGAGAGGCATCTCAACTCTCAAGGTTGTTCTACGGTTTTATTCTGTGTGGGTTGAACTGAAATTGGAAGTTGCACTTTTTAATAGGGTTAGGTAACTTTAGGTTTGTAAATGAAGTTATGAATCATTGATTGCAAATCTGCTCCATATCTTCTGATATCTCTCTCAACTCCACAACAAGTCACAGAAGCCACAAATTGTGGTTCTGATTCGCAATGAATGCTTGCTTGTCCACCCAATGCTTTCCTTCAAAGCAAACCAACCATGTAATATGGGATGCAGAGTACTAAGGCCCCGTTTGGTAACACTATCGGAATCGGATTGGAGTCAGGAATCGGAATGGAATCAGGAATCGGAATAAACCATTCCAGAGACGTGTTGTTTGGTATGCTGTCGGAATGAACCATTCATAATAATTTTGGTTTAAAATTCTTAAGATTTAGAGTTCTTAATTATTATTTTAAGGGTTTATGACTTTTAGAAATTGTAATTTAAGGTTGTGGAGTTTTAGGATTCAAGATGACAATTATAATTTTTGGAATGGATGATACCTCCCATTTTCAACTGGAATCAAAGTAGCCAGCAGCCTTGAAATGAGCCATTCCTAGGAATGAAATCGATTCCAGAATTTTCTCTACCAAACAGCATACTGGAATCATTCATTCCTGATTCCCATTCCTCATTCCCAGGGAATCAAACCAAACATGCCCTAAAAGGATCTTTTTGGTCCAAGTAGGCAAGAAAAAATAAGACTACTATTTTGAGATACTGTGCTCTTTTTGTTTCTGCCATTGCAAACAGAATGAAGGAAAACTAATTGAAGAGAGAGAATTTGTTTGTATGTTAAATTACCAAGAATGAAGGAAAACTTGTTTTTCTTTCAGTTCATCACAAGTACAGGTCCAAATTCTGTAGGATGCTGTTCTTTGAGCTAGCAAAGATGCATCCTAAATACTCTCAGTAGTAGTTGTAGTACAATGAAAATGACAAAACTTGAAATTTCTTCAAAGCCAAAGGGTTCCCAGGAAGAAGAAGATGATTATCATGTAATCTACTAATATACAGATGAATCTAATCTAATCAAACAGATATAAGCATTCAAGGATGAGAGTCATACGAAGGGAAACGTCGAACATCCATTGATGGGAAAGACGGCGACATCTTCATTGACCGTAGGAGGTTTTTCGCCGTTTCCTTTTCCTGCATTCACCAAATAAGGAGGATAGTAAGAATGGGGCTGAACCAAAGAAGCAAACAGATAATTGTTGAAGAATCAGGGCAAATGATATAATGTAGTGCACACTTACTGGTCCAGGATAATCCATGAGTCTAGTGCAATAAACCTCAGCTTCGTCATATTTCTTCTGATTCTTGTAGTAGTTTGCAAGGAAGGACAGTGCATCAACCATGTTTGAAGATTCTCTATCCTCATCTTCCATTCTTTCCAGATCCTTCTTATAGTAAAAAGCAGCCTCAGAAAGACGTCCCAGCTCGTTATGTAGCTTTGCCAGTCTGTTTATAGCAATTGCCTCAGCATCCTGATAGTTAGCTGCTCTCTTATAGCATTTAATCGCCTCTTCAAACATTCGAAGCTGATCATTCTCATAACAATGTGCCATAGCAATCCAAAGACGTGCATCGTTTGGTTGGATGAGTACAGATCTCCTGAAATAATAAAGTGCATAAATAGGCATCATCATCATCTCGTACGCTTGTCCTAAACCGTACCATGCTCGATAATCACATGGGTTTATATCCACCGCTCTACGGTACGCGTCAACTGCAGCTGCTGTATTCTTAATCTCCACAAATTCGTGACCCATCAACGTCCAGGCAGTTAAGTAATTCTTGTTCAGTTTCAAAGATCTCCTGAAATACAAAATCGCCTTTTCATGCTGACCTTTCAAACTGTAATAGTTCCCAATAATGCAGCATGATTCGGGTCTGTATTTATCAATCAAGAATATCCGGTGAGCAAGAGAGCTAAGAGCAGAGCAGCACTCCTTTGCATATAACACATTTGAATAAATATCCATGTCTTCAATTCGGTACGGGTCAGTTCTTGAGAGCTCTTCAAAAATTACTTCAACCTGTTCGAATTCTCTTAAATTGTACTGCACCTTTGCTAATTGAGCCCGTACGTAGTTGCTGGAGCTGAAATTTTTCTCAAGACTTTCGTATCTGCTTAGAGATTCCTTGTGCAATCTGAGTTCATAGGAAGCACTAGCAAGGAAGAAGTCTTTCATCCAGTTGTTGTTAAGGTTTAGGCTGTTTAAAATGTTGGTTGAGGTACACAAGGATTGGAGCTCTAGCCAGGCACTCCAATTCCAAGGATAATTATTTACGGACTCCACAAGGATTGCACGGGCATGATTCTCATTTCCTTTCCCCTTGAGGACAAGCCCATATAAATACATACCAAATGGATCTAGTGTACCCTTCTTAAGAAGAGCAGACAACTCTCTTTCAAGAGAAACTAGTTCCTGGTTCACAGCATCACTTTTCCCTAGAGCTCCCTCAAGCTCTATCATCTCCTCGTCCTTCCGCTTCTCCCCAGCCTTGACAACATAAAGTTAAAACCATCATATTAAACAGATACCATTGGAAAATCTCTTGGCACATGACATGTAAACTAATTGGAAATGGCACTGAAAACCAAAATAAAGAGATAAAGAACAAATATTCTACTCATCCACAAAGAATTTGATGACATAAAATGTAAATTGACAAACTAAGAGTTATCTTTCGGTGCATAGATCAGGCTTAAGCAGTTTTGACCATCTTAAGTTACTACAGTACAAGAAAACAGATGAAAAACAATGAAACAGTGCCACATGACATCGAAGCACTGGCAGGAATCACAAAGAGTCGCCTATATATAACCTTTTCTGCAAACTCAATGCAGACAATTATGCATCTTGACCAACAAAACTCAGATCACCTAAAGTAGAGATGACGACCAGCATCACAAAATAACAATGATATTATATTGCTTGTACTATCTATATACAATAGAAACAAGAAACATACCAAATACAGTGCATAATACCGCAAAAACACGGATTTTTGTGAAGCCTGATCACGAAGCACATGGGCAGCTCTCCTGTACTCCTTGCAATCAAAGTATGATTTGGCAAGGAGATAAAAGTCACTGTCAGCAGCATCATCATCATCATCGTCTGGCACTTGTGGGGAAGCATACGAAAGGCCAGGACTAGGCGTTGACATGACATCATTTGTTCGGAATCTTCGCCGAATACTTGAGCTCCCTCTTTGGAATCTGGTGCAAGAAGGTGTAGACTTTGCTGGGTCTTGCTCTATTCCTACTAACTGTTCAGCTGCCCTGAGACATCAAGACCAGATCGATGGATTGTAAGTCATGCTTCTCTGCACCATTCCCTCTTTTGAGGTTGGAGCTCATGGAAGGCAATTCATCAAACATGTAGGGCGCACAGCTTGCGAAGTACTATTACAACCTCCTTATCAATTGTACATACACGAACCAAAGACCGAGAAATGACCTAAATGCAAGGTTCTCGACAATGGAAGTGACAGAACAATTAAACCGCAGAATTCAGCGGTAGAGCGGATATTTTCCAGTAAACAGAAAAAGACAGGACAATTAAAGAAACACCGCCAAGAAATTGAACAGAAACTAAAGACGGCCAAAAGCCCAAAAAAAAAAACCATAGCAGAACTGTTAAGATCCAACAAATCTGAAACGGGAACCGGAAAATTCAATTACCCAGAAAAAATTATCCATTTGTTAAGTGAACAAACATTGAGCGAGTAGATAATGTGCCAAAGAAACGCAAATACCTATCCTAAGGTACAAAGAACGCATCTTTGGACAGAAATTAGGGTTTACCATTTAGCGGCGGAGTGGAGGCAGCGATCGCTGAGCTGACGAATTGCAGCTCGGAGCTCGAGTCTGCAACTCTCTTTAGTGTCCATTTCGTGGATTTCGGATCGATCTTCCTTCGAGGTTCCGATTTGGTTTCAGTGTTGAGCAATCGTGAGCCACACCACAGGGGATGCCGCCTTTTTGCGTTTTAGTGTTTGAATTGATTTTTCCCTTTCGTTTTTCTTTTCCCGTTTGTGCCTTTTCTAGATTTTTTCGCTCAATAAGTTTGGTTTGGAAACCCTAAAAATTTCCTTTTGTATTTTCTACTACTACTCCCAAGTTTTGATTAATAATTCTAACCTTTAAATTAGTTAAATTCTTCCCATCTAATACCCAAGTTTTGATTAATAGTTTATTAAGCTTTACCTTATAATAAAATAATTTGTTTTGGATGATATGAATAATAATCTAAAATTTTGAATTATGCTTAGGTACAAAATTTTAGGAATATTTCAACCAAAAAAAAAATTAGGAATATTGTGTATTTATTTTCATTGATACAATAATAAATAATTATTAAAAAAATAACAATTTCTACATGAGGGGGAAAAGAAGAAGAAGAAAGGATTAAACTTGAAATGAGGGGGAAATGATAATGAACAAACTAAAATCTAAATGTATCCTAAAGTTAGTAAAAAAGAACACATTATACTACAAGCTTATGAAGTAGATTAATAAATATTGTATATCACAACATTTCTTTCTCTATTCTAATAAATGTCAAATTCACATACCAATTCTCATTTCTCCCCTTTAAATGAACTGAGTTGCATAAACATCCTTTCTTTCTTCCTGTAGTCGAAACTACTTGTCAAAAAGTTTGATATTAAATATAATAAAAAGAAAATCTGCTTAACATTGACACGAAAAGACATAGACTCATTTTCTAACATTTATTGACATGCTAATCGTGCAAACTGCAAACCAAACCTCCTATATATCAAATCACAAGGATTATACTACTATCAAAGATTGTTGTTGCATTCTCGGTCAAAAGATCAACTATGAAAAATCGACACGTTTGAGCTGCTAAAATACGACTACAAAATTTTAAATAACTATAGAAACTCGTATAAATGTATGATTTACAAGTATCTAAAATGTCCTAATCCATTATCAAATGAAGGCCAAATAAAGAAACATTTACCATCATGATAAGTAGAGCAAATAATCAAATGACGAGATGAAAAGCTACCATACTTTCGAAAGCAAGAAGACACCTTCTAACTAAGGTCATCCTCTAGGCCTTATAAGTCGAGGTCATTATAGAAAAACTACCTATAAACCCAACAGATAAACCCATGACAAATGCATAAAAGATAGTGTTAAGGCCCGAAAACACGGAGTGTTATGGACGCAATATGGGTAACGAGAGTTGGTTTCAACCGAGTCAGCAGCTAAGAGATGAAAATGTGCTTTATTGCTAAGAGTCAACGCGAAGAGTGTAGTAAAAGATGTATTTTGAGTTGAGTGAAGGATTACAAGTGTGGGTAAGACTCTCTGGATCTTTGCCTGTTACAAGTGTGGGTAAGACTCTCTGAATATTTGATGTATTTCTAACCTTTCAATTAGTTAAATTCTTCCCATCTAATACCCAAGGTTGGATTGATAATTTATTAAGCTTTACCTTATAATAAAATAACTTGTTTTCGACGATATAAATAATAATCTAAAATTTTGGATTATGCTTAGGCACAAAATTTTAGGAATATTGTGTATTTATTTTCATTGATACAATAATAAATAATTATTAAAAAAGATAACAATTTCTACATGAGGGGGGAAAAGAAGAAGAAGAAAGGATTAAACTTGAAATGATAATGAACAAAGTAAAATCTAAATGTATCCCAAAATTAGTAAAACATAATACATTGGGGCAAAAGGGGAATACCCTCCCCCCGGGGGGCCCCACCGCCGGCCCGACATTGGTGGAGAAGTCAATCACGGTGACTCAGTGGGTCGCAAACAGGAGGCTCAGTAGGCGCCAACTGCAAGGACCCCTCTAGAAGGAGGAAAATCCCACACTGCAGCTGTCCCGATTCGAACCGTGCTCATTGGGGCAAATATGCTGCCCGCTTGCCACTGAGCTACGCCCGTGCGGGCTGTGAGGTAGATTAATAAATATATCACAACATTTCTTTCTCTACTCTAATAAACGTCAAATTCACATACAAATTCTCCCCTTTAAATGAACTACTTCCTTTACTCCTTCTTGTACACGGAACTACTTGCCAAAAAGATTGATACTAAAAGTAATAAAAAGATAATCTAATTAACATTGCCACGAAAAGACATAGACTCATTTTTTGACATGTTGGTCGTACTCCTATATATCAAATCACAAGGATCAGACTACTATCAATGATTGTTGTTGCATTCTCGGTCAAAAGATCAACCATGAAAAATCGACACTTTTGAGCTGCTAAAGTGCGACTACAAAAATTTAAATGACTATATATAGAAACTCGTATAAATGTATGATTTACAAGTATCTAAAATGTCCTAACCCATTATCAAATGAAGGGCAAATAAAGAAACATCTATCGTCATGATAAGTAGAGCAAATAATCAAATGACAAGAAGAAAAGCTACCATACTTTTGAAAGCAAGAAGACACCTTAATAACTAAGGTCAGCCTCTAGGCCTTATAAGTCGAGGTCATTATAAAAAAATACCTATAAACCCAACAATTATACTCCATGACAAATGCATACAAGATAGTATTGAGGCCCGAAAATACGAAGTGTTATGAACGCGATATGGGTAACGAGAGCTGGTTTCAACCGAGTCAACATCTAAGAGATGAAAAGGTGTTTTATTGCTAGGAGTCAACGTGAAGAGTGTAGTAAAAGATGTATTTCGAGTTGACTGAAGGATTACAAGTGCGGGTAAGACTCTCTGTATCGCGTTAAGTGTATCGGGGTACTACAATGATCTTTGCTCGAGACTTGGTGTTAGCTTGCGAGGTTCGGATCCCTTTCTTAGCATACAAAACTTGCTATTTACAGCCGAGATTGGGGCCGAGATCTAGTAAAATGCCGATGTGGGATAATTGCAGCCCAGGTACGTGTCACGCCCTGAATGACCTATATGGGCGGCGGCCGCGGTGCCGCCCATCCGCCGGCACGGATGGGACGTTTCCGCCCACCCACTTGCCTGAATGCGACGTCTTTGAGTTAGATGGGACATCGCGCGTCCGCGATCAATGCTAACGCGATGACGACGCCATCAAGAGACTTTTACACTTGGTAGAATTTATTTTGGAGGGAGTCCACTTGTTATGCCGTTAACGCGGTGACAGATCCTGGTATCAATAGATAGCTTGTGGCAATGGGCCAAACTTATTAAACTCAAAATTCTACATAAAAAGTTTGCTAAAAAATGTTCTGCTAACTAAAGGCAGATTATATGAAAAACGCGTGGCCGTAAGACTTCAGTGCACTATTTTCGATCACTCACGTGAAAACGTCAAACACCTTATTATCTTATCTCTTACTTTTATTACTAGGAAATAAATAAATTATTTATCCACATGTCAAAAAATATTGGGGGTATATTAATGAGATCCCTATGCTTGAGTAAACCTAATAAGACACTTTTCATAATGAATGTCAATGAGATGTTAAATATAATAAAAAAATTATACAATATATAATACACACGAAGACTATTAATTAAACCTATACACTAAAGACATATTTATTATGGTAAATCACGGCGTGAAAAATCGAGCTTTATTCATTCTAAAAGCGTTATGCTTTATTTATAATTTAAGAATGAAATTATGTTTCCTAATCAGCCAACTTTCTTCCCCCATCCAACCTTCTTGTACCTACTCCTCCTCATCCGTTCTAGTTCCAATTCTAACGTCATTTCGAACTTGACAACAAGTCCGACAACAATTTGTTGTTCTAAATTCATTTAAAAGCAGAGTACTTACATAAAAAACCGTTTTTTTTGTCTAACCATTAAAATTCTATTTAAAAAAATATTTCGAAAAACAACTGAAAGATTGGGAGACTTTGTGTATGACTCTTTAACTAGTTACGGTGTTAATTTTCCTTATTGCGTTCTTTTAAGTATGATAATAAATCTCTAATGACTTTTGTAAAGACAAATTAAATTGGGACTTAAGGTTGAATAAACAATAAATATAAAGAACAAAGTTAAGAGGATATGAGAATAATGTCGACAAAAACGTTGTGGTGAAGGTGAAGAATACGATGACGTAGGTGCCGATTAGGAATGAGTCAAGTCCATGGCATCATGAACAATCGAGTATCAAACTAAAAGCTTAACGACTCGTTTGACATTGATATCTAACATATCAAATGTCAGGTATGAATTGTATGAATAATACATGATAACACACGATCAATTTGATATAAGATATGAAAGTGTGATTCTTTGAAATTAAATTAAAATTATTAGGATTAGCACAATATGATCCCCAATTTCACTTTACCGAATCCATATTTCACTCAATTACTTCAATTAACCGATTTAAAAAGCAAGGTGTGAAGAGTACTAAAACCATTTTTTATACAAAGTATATGAGGACGAGTTTGAAAGAGTCCTAATGTTTACCAAAAGAGCCCATTCTTCAACCCCAATGTTTACCAAAAGGTCCCTAACTTTTCCGGATCACAAACACCAAAATCATTACCGCCACTCCCTCACTCAATCGAATATAATTACGGATTAATTTATTAAATTTGAAATTTGAAATATTATTCTTGATACCCAGTTGAAAGAGAGGCACGTGCATCCGCGCTAAAACGCCTCACGTGGTAGAGGGCAAACCAGTAATTTCATCACGCAGGGGAAAAAACAGGAGCGCGTCTCTCTCCCTCTAAACCCAATTTGAATTCCCGCTCTAACGAATTTCCAATTTTCAGTTAGATCTCCTGACAAATTAAAAAAAGAAAAACATTTTCCATTTTCAAAACTTTCGAAGCTCCTCCCCTATGAAACCCTGCCCGCCAACGCCAACCCCCCCCCCCCACACCTTCTTCATAAGCTTCGTCTTCTAAATTGCAAACCCCAAATCCCAACGGTCTGAACTCTTCTCCCTCAAATTCTCTTCTTCCTCTTGCCGTCTCCCATGGCGACTTCTCCGACTGAATCGGTTCAGGACTCCGGTTCCAGGCACCACGCTTACAGCCGGAAGCAGAAATCTCTCGGACTGCTTTGTACAAAGTAATTTTCTTTTCCGTTTCGGAATTACTCTTGACTATCTCTTTTTTTCTGCCATGAATTTTCCTGGATGTGTTTCTTTTTCGGTGCGATTTCGTCGTGTAGATCTTCAAACTGTGGTTTTAAACGCCCGTCTTGTTTCTGGGATGATTTGTGCAGCTTCTTAGGGTTGTACAATCGGCCTGGAATTGAATCGATTGGGCTAGACGATGCCGCTAGCAAATTAGGTATCAGATCTGATATTATTCCCCTTTGCCTCTTCTCTTTTTACCTGCTTTGTTGTGAGGAGATTTAATTTGGGGAACTTTTTTTGTTATGAAGGAGTCGAGAGGCGTCGGATCTACGACATTGTCAATGTTTTGGAAAGTGTTGGGGTAAGATAAATCTCCAATTTCTCTACTTTATGCCTAGTTTCGTTCCTTGTTGACTTTTTTGTTTGGCTTCTTTTGGCGAGTTTTGATGCTTATTCCTCGAGAAGTAAAAACACAAGTGTACTTTTCCTTATAGCTTTTAGCTTATTTGCCCAATTTTCAAATTCCAATTCAGGTTCTTGCAAGGAAAGCAAAGAATCAGTATACATGGAAAGGGTTTCAGGCGATTCCCAAGACCCTTGAAGATCTCAAGGTAAAAATCATGAACTTGGTCTGAATTGTGAATTTGGCTCTTTGGCTATGAGCTTGCACTGTAAAACTCCTCTTGCTTTCATTGAGCCTCTTACCTTTCTTGGCACACATCAATTTTTGATGTGTTAAATGTATGATCCAAGGGGCTGGAAATTGCAGTATCTAAAAGCCTTGTGTTTTTCTCATCTCAGGCTCAGGGTTTGAGTTATGGTGAGGATGATGAAATGCCTAATACTGGAGTTGAGAATTCATGTCCTTTAGGCAGCCAGCAATCTGCCAACACAGGCAGCCAACCTGACTCGTCAGCATCATCAAAAAATGGTACCAATTTTTGTCATTTAATGTTGTTCCTGGTCTTAAGCAAAGATTTGCATTGCTCAAGTGTTGGATTGTAGTTTTTGACTTTCTGCGTTGTTTTGGCAGACAACAGAAGGGAGAAGTCCCTTGGACTCCTAACCCAAAACTTTGTTAAGCTCTTCCTTTGCACTGATGTAAGTCAAATTTGCAGTTTTGTACCTGTTCTCAGTTGCCTTTCTTTCATCTTTTTTAGATTTTCTTATTCATTGATGATATAACCAGGCTGAGCTGATCTCTTTGGATGATGCTGCAAAGTTGCTGCTTGGTGATGGTCATAGCTCAGCTATAATGAGAAGTAAGAAATGATTGCTTTTCCTTGTATTATTATTGAAATACCATATAAATCTTGGCCAGTGACTTATTTTCCCTGTATAAGATCATTCTGCAGCGAAAGTACGGAGGTTATATGACATTGCAAATGTTCTATCGTCAATGCTCCTCATCGAGAAGGTAGGAATGATTTATAAGACTAATTACAGAAGAGGTTCTGCATTTTTTCCCCGTCTCTCATTAATTTTCTTGATTTTGCCCAGACACATCATACCGAGACACGGAAGCCTGCTTTTCGATGGTTGGGGCTTGCCAAGACGCTTACAACAGATTTTTCCAGTGTTACACCTGTTGTGTTTGAGGATAAGAAAAGGGCATTCGGAACAGACCTCACTAATGTCAGCTCTAAAAGATCGAAAGTTGATTTAGCAACTGCTAAAATTCCAAAACAAGAAATCAGCTTGCAAGTGAAAACTGAGATTTTGCAATTTGAGGATAGCTACTACGCAAACAATGCGGGACAGGATGTAAAGCAGAGTTCAAGAACAATCCATTTTGGACCTTTTGCCCCAGCCAATGCAGCAGGTGCTCCTGAGAGGAAAAGCACAATTGATTTTAAGGAAATGGAAGATTTAGCATCCACATATCGTCCCCAGTATCAAAATCAAGGTACTATGTTTTGCATTTTATTAGAAATTTGAATCTGGAACTGGTATATCGTTGGCTGCTTTGAAAAATGTAACATTTTAACTTGAAATTTGAATTAACCCTTTTAGCTTGACCTATGAATCAACATTTTTTTTTACACGCTGGATCTACAAAGTGAAAACGGTCACTCCCTTTTGCCATGACTTGTATAGAAAAAGTGGAACCTTATTTTACAGATTCTGTGGATGGGAGTCCACATTACCAAAAATCTCATATTTATTGATCATAATTCATACATATGTTGATGGATGACTGGTTTTGCAGCTGTGAAGGAGTTATTTGATCACTATGTTGAAGCTTGGAAGTCTTGGATCTTTGAAGTAAGTGGGAAGAACCCAGTAGAGCAAATCTCATGAATTTACCAATGAGCTCCAAAGACTTGTGTGCTTTCTGCTCAATGCAAGAGGCGGGTACTCTATCAACTGACTTGACAAGGCTCTGCAAAGTTCTCTGCTGCCATTCTTGTAGCAATTTAGGCCAGTTGCTGCTGTATATTATTTTCGCTGCTGGTATCTTTTTAGGTTAGAGTAAGATTTCAACCAAAAAAAAGGTTAGAGTAAGATCATTTTTTCTGTTTGAGGGTATGATATGATATGATATGTTAGTATCTTTGGAAAGCATTTTATCCTGAGAACTGACTTTGGCCATAAGAGGTTGGCCTTCGAAATTCCTGTGTGAAAGTGGTATTTAAGGTTAAGTTCTGTGTAAGAAATCTTAAACTAGATGGCTAAAAATTAGAAGGTATCAAACCTAAAACTACTCCCTTTGATTGCTCTAGTCGTAGTATCTAAGCTATTCAGCCCCTTTTTGAGTTCATTCACTATGTCTGTCCAACTACAAATTGGTTCCCTATCATAATGTAGAAGTGCTTAACACTTGAAATAGCAAGAAAGTGGGAAAAATAACAATAATAATCATAGTTGCTAAAATTAATATTTGGGTTCGTATCATTCTGTTATTGAATCAGTACTCTATTTTGGAAGCTTGACCAAAAGGAAGGTGTGTAGCCTTCCTGATGTGATCAATTGAGAATTGAACTGGCCTTGAAAAGTAGCCTATGTGTTTACAGATGAATGCAACTAGTTTTAAGAGGAAAAGTTGATACATCATACACATTTCATTTATTTGATCCTCAACAAGGGAAATTGTACAAGTAAATGACACAGAATAACAAATGAAACACCGCTCAGTAACAACCTGCCAATGGAAACATATTGGAACAATGAGCTTATACTTGTGTGACTATAGTAGTATCTCTTCTTGGACACTGACGTTAAGCGTCTTGTGGGGCAGGACAATGCTGTTGCTCACAACGACTTCATCCTCTACATGTACATCTTCCCCTGAATCAATTGATAGATACGAGCATTGTGAAAGTCCGGACATGGATACACAAACAAACAAAGTTTATGAGACTTAATTCACTGAAGTAAGAGTTCATGGTTACCGAGAATTGTGATTCCAAGTTTGGCATTGTAGTCTCCTATGGCCTGCAATTCACAGATCAAGCTTAGGTTAACCACTATCTTTGGTGATAAATGTTACTGGTGCAGATAGATTACGCTTGATAATTGCATTTTCTGGCATCATAATGTATTACATTGCAATAAATCTTGTGTCATAATACATTATCAAGGGCAATCCAAATGGGCCTTTAACAGAAACTTAAATGCCTTTGATACTACTTACCTGGACACGAGCCCATTTCCCAATTGAGGATTTCCAACCAACTATGGAATTGATAACAACTGCATTTTCCTGATGAAAACACGAAATTCAGAATCAATAGTCAGCATTGGAAAAGTTTCTCCCAACAGTAGCACACTTATTTATAGAGCTTATCTCTTGAACCTTGATTTCAACTCCATCTAGGATAATACAGCTGATTAGCCTTGCTCCTGCTCCGATACGCGCATTTGCAGAAACAGAAACATTGGGGCCAACCTATGGCAACAAAGAAAAAAGAGTTGAAAAATAAAGTAAAAATGTAAGTCATGCAAGGAAAACAAGATGATCTATATACTGTCATGCTTTGTGATTATTTTTTTCTCAAGATACATCATCAAATGCTGTGTGTTATATTTACATGAATGTTACCTTAGCCGTAGGATGTACTTTGGCTGATGGGTGCATGTAAACGTCACCGATAATAGTGGCATTCTTTGTGCCATCACCACTAGCTAGAAGGTCGTTGGATGTGACACGAAATTGTGCAAGATACAGAGCTGAGCACTTCAACGACATTCTGCCAGAATATATCAGTCAAAATTTGCTGAAGTGTTTTATCTTCTTCTAATTTATCATTAAATTCTATGATGGCTGTAGACTCACCCTGGTGTCTTGATCTGCTCCCAGAAATCCATGGTCTCATATGTATAAAGTTTCTTTTTCCCAGCAAGTGGTGTTAAGATATCTTGATCCAACCTCACGAAATCGGTGGGATTACTTCTACTGCAACAAGAGCTTCGATTATAAGCTAAAAAAGTAAGGATTTTGGGGCTCTCAAATCAAATGGTTCAAGTCAGGAGGACATTTTTTCATAATTTGTATCAACACACGACACGGTTTCTAAATATCCCAAAAATACAGGATTAAGTGTAGTAGGTCCAATGGCCTTATCAACTGAAGAATATTGTTTAAATAAATGTGTATGGCAAAGAACACTACCTCGTTGCAGACTGAATGGTGTCAAAGCTTGACATACGTCTCATGTTGGCTGCAGTATAGAAATTCACAGATGAGTACTACAAAAATATATAGTAAAAGTATACCTACAAACCCCCACAGCTGGAATGTTTCATTTAATTTTTGATGAAAGCTTTTGATTATTGTAGCATATAAATGAAAATAAGTTCCTACCTCTCTCTTTTCGTTCCGCTGAAACACCCTGGATTGTATCAAAGATCTCTGGAGTGAATACATAAACCCCACAATTTATTTTTTCACTGACCTGAACATCATTGTTACCACTGTTGTTATTATTATGAAGCACAACTACACAAGGGCAAGCAATATCAGCCTCAAGTTAGACATGGACTCATATTTCATACTTACAAAAGTTTCGGGTTTCTCAGTGTAATGCAGAAGCTCATTAGTGAGAGGATCCGCTACTAAAGCACCAAATTCATTGGCTGATTCAGCAGAAACCTGATGAGGAGAATATAAATTTATTATTCAGCATTTCATTTTGGCATCATTCTATCCAAGCGTTGAAAAGTGATCCTAGAAGGCTAAAACAAATAAAAATAAGCATATATATTAATCAACAAACCTTGTTAACTAAAATGGTCCCAATTCCTCCATATTTTGTATGTGCCTCTGAGTTAAGAAATAACTTGTCATCAGTCACAAGAAACAAGCAATAAAGTTGTGTGATACATGTAAGAAAATTAAATAAATTGGAATAGCAAAGGAATCCAAACTAATTAGTGGAGGATTTATAGTTACCCAGCATCTCTGGCAGAGGAAAACTACAACAAACATCACAATTGAGTAAGAAGATTTGTGTCTGCAAGAGCAGATGAGCACAAAGAGCATTGTTAGCTTCAAACAGAAAAATCCGAATAACCAGTCAAAACAAGGTGATTTAGAAGAAGAGGTAACAACCGGACTCTCTTCCATGATTATATCTCTGAAGTTATACAGTCCACCAGCCGAACCATGCGGCTTATCTTCCTTCAAATATCTAATGCAAAACAAACCCAAGTAAACAGCCTGAAACCCAGTTCACAACAGCACCAAACACACAACAATAAACTAAAACCAATCAGAAGAATGCAGAAATAGCAAAGAATCCTCCACCTCACAGGCACTTTGAGCTCATTGGAAATGGAAGACACATATAATGCAAATTCGCGCTCCTCATAGAAGCCTACCAAGTAGATCTGTGCTAAATTTGGGATCTGAATATCATTACAACAAAGAGCAGCTAGCCTTAGAAAAGCTGATTCCAAGGTTAAACATCCAAATCTTGAAAGTAAACAGCTGTTGGAGTGAATATACCCTTTTACAAGCTGAAATGGGATGATGAACCATTGGCTGTCCTGCCAAGGGGAAAAGTGGCTTTGGTATATTCAGTGACAATGGCCGGAATCGTGTACCTACAATAAACAAAAGGAAAATTCAAACTCCAATAGCATGTAAACTACTAGAAAGCCCATTCAAATTGGGGGATAAGGGTTCATATGATTGCACATGAAAGTATAAAACTGTGGATTTTGAGCAAGATAGATCATTCAATTTCAACAATGGCGTCAATGAAATAGAGCAAAGAGAGTTCATCAAGTTCATCCATCAACATACATACCTTTAGTGGGTCCACCCACCATGATCACAGCAACCACTTTCTCATCTGAAATACCCATTGAGTATCTTCCTTGAAGCCGATCTGAAACCTAGGCTCCACGAATTCACCTTCTTGCACCCGGAATGCAGAATTATGAGTTTTTTCAGTAAATCTGAATCTGCTTCAGAAGGGAATTGAAGTGCTAAATCGAACTCCGAAACAACGAGGAGGGGAAGAACGGGAGGGAAATCTACAAAAAGATAAGAGATTGGCAGATGGGTTTATTGAGATCTACCGAGTACCGAGTATAGTTTCTTGGAGATGAATGCAGAAACGGAGGAGGGAAAAATGGGAGCTTTTGAAGTGAGAGGGGGTTGTTCTTATCGGGAGGCAGTGGCATTCATGTGGCCTTATGTCTCTGTCTAGCATCGGGGGGGCATCCTCAGTCGAGTGTGATTGTGTGAAGAAAGTACGGAGTACAAGTTTTTTCACTCTACCATTTTTATTTATGAAATCTATGCTGATTTCATGGATCCATTACTTGCACCTTTTTGTTGCACTATGGTACACTTTGGAATCCCTTGTGCCCTTGTCCCTAATCATGTGACCAATTTCCTTGATAGTCAATGTGCATTTTGTGTGCTATTTGTTTAGGGCTTGTTTGGCATATAGTCTAAGCATAACAGCCATTACTAAGATATGTCAAGATATTTGATAACAAAGTAGGATAATCCGTCATGTCATATCCTAAACAGTTTCGTAGGCGTAAAGCGTCCAATGTTAAGTGCTTAGGTCGTAGACGACATGGAAAACATGACTCAGCTGACCGAATCCATGCAAAACCTTCTCGACTCAATGGCTCGGTTTGAAGGGCTTGGTAACTTGCAATGATGCAACTCAGCTTAAGCCACCTTGAACCATAATTCAGAGTAACACAAGCCAGATCCTACTTGAGCAGAATTGACTATTATGGCGACTAGCAATCATATAGTCTTGGTTGATCAAAGGTTTTTCCTCTGTTTGAAGATCCTAACTGGAAATATGGATTTTGTTTGGTGATTTTGGTCCACTTTATAGATCTCATATCTTCTACCCGATCTTGATTTTAGTTGGCTGCTTGGCAGGTTAGCATGCAGGACCCATGGGCCCATGGCAGAGGTCATATAGCTATATCGAGCAATATGAGGTCTGAATTTAAACCACCCACTAACCACCGCATATTCTCATAGTTTAAACTGGATATTCCAGCTCTTGAAGGGATGATTTCGTGTGAGTCGGTGTGACTAGAAGGTGATAATTTTTCATAATCTTAACTAAACAAAAAGTCTTATTAAATGAGATTATTTCAACTAATTTCTATTTTCTAAGAAAAGTTGATGCTACCACATTCACTTCGATTATATATGTACGTCAAGTCTTTTAACATCTAGTCAAATCAGTACACTTTTAAAATTAACACCAGATATCTCCGGATTAACTCTCATTCCTACCCACCTCGACAAAAACAAAATACTATGTACTATAAATTATAACCATCCAAGAGTAGAACTTGGGCTTGTACATCATACGTAAAAAAGGAAAATGGTATAGATTAATTTTTATAGGGCTTTGCCCTTTTTGACCCAAAAAAAACAAATATATATATATATATATATATATTATCATACGTTTTCTAGTGATCACAAGGAAAGACTAACCCCGTTTATAATATCATAAACTTTCTGGAAATCACAAAGAAAATCATCCCATGCAACAAGCCATCTTCGTTGCTCCAGGCTTCTCACGTTGTTATAAACAAACAATCCAACAACTCAAAATGGATACTACTATGTGTGTTCGGCAAAAGCTTATTGGAACTACTCAAAATGGATACTACTATGTGTGTTCGGCAAAAGCTTATTGGAACTTATGATAGCTTATTGAAATAAATAAGCTTGCAATGAGTTGTTCGGCAAGAGTAGATTATGATAGCTTATTCTAGCTTATAGTAGCTTATTTTTTGTTATAAATTTAAGTTCCTCATGTGTAGATTATTTAGCTTATGGTAGCTTATTCCCATTTTCTCCAAATTTATATAGGTGGATCCATACTCCTCATCTTATTGTCTTCTCCCTCCTCAATACCCTTTTCGTCATTTTACCCTCTACTTTTATCAACAATCAGCTTGTTTTACCGAACACCTGTTAGTGTATTTCAGCTAGAAATATAAGTTTCAGTTACAAAAAACTTCAGTTACCATTTCTGTTTTACCGAACAGAAAGAGTTTTTTCTGCTGCTCAGTGGGAGTGGGGTAACCAACTTTACACCCATGAAACAATCCACAAATTTCCTACCGACAGAACTTTCTTAAGACGCTTCAAATTAACACCAACACCAAATTAACCATATGATATATTGATATGTAACAACACAAGAACCTTCATTCAAGGCTTGCATTTCAAACAAGGCAAAACCCTAAATCTTATTTTATTGGTAATTCCAGATTACAAAGCTGATAAATAAAAACAACACACCATAAGAGAAAAAAACTGTAGACAGGGTAAAAAAAAGCCCCACAAGGAACAAGATGTTTTTACCCCCCATAACTCTGGGTTCTCTGCTTTGGCTCAAAGTAATTTTCCTTTTTATAGCTTTGAAGGAGCCTTGTACCATCCCCATTGCTCATCAGATTTATACTCAGTTACCTGCTTGATGTGCAAGTAATTTTCAATCCCCCTGTCAAATGCCACACACAATTAGTAAGAGCAAAGACTCATCCTTGAAAGTAGAGTTTGTTATATCTAAATGCAGGAAGCACATGTCTCACCATTCGCCAAGGTCACGACCAAATCCACTACGCTTAGTTCCTCCCCAAGGAACTTGACAAAAGCACGGCTGTGAGCAGTTCACCCAAACCATACCAACTTGCAACTCCTTCAAAACACAAGGAAAAGAGTTCAAGAATGATTAAGGAGCCTATCTTACTCAGCTATGAGGTTCAGATTAATCCAGTACAACAACAACAACAACAACAATAGGCCCATTGTACTTCCCTTACGGGAATCTGGGGGGGTCAGCAATAGACTAATCCAGAACATCTTAGGCAAAAATAGCCAGCTTCCAAGTTCTAACCTTAGTCACTCTTTCACATGTCGCAAGATCTTTGGAAAGCACTGCCCCAGCTAGACCATATCTATTAGGCATTAAAAATGAAATTTATAAGAAATTTGTCAACCAAACGACATGAAATTCTACATAATAATACTATTAGTTGTCAATAATAGTTTGGTTTTTTTAAGGGACTCACTGGGTATCATTTGCCAATTCGATAGCTTCAGCCTCAGACCTGAATGTTTTGACACATAAGATAGGCCCAAAGACTTCCTCTCTCCAGATTTGCATGGAAGTTGTGACATCACTTACGATAGTTGGCTGGATAAAGTAGCCTCGTTTTATATGCTGCTATCGGTTCAGAATCCATTAGTTCTTAGAAAAAACTAAGAGGTTATTTGTCTCCCAACCAAAAGAAACTTACCTCAGGGCGAGATCCACCGCATAAAATAGTTGCTCCCTCACTCTTGGCTGTGGCTATAAACTTCAATACTTTCTCGTACTAAAAGCACATGCAAGTCAATGAAAGGTAGAGATCAAAAATCAAATTTCCCTAAGGAAAAATTGAGGCTTTATTAGAAAAACTATATTGCAAAGCAGGTCAGTTGTGTACAGGGCTAGGAAAATAAAAAAGATCAGCAATAAAGAGCAAAATAAGCCTTGACTTTAAATGACTAGTATGCATATTTATGGAATAGCATATGCTCACTTTTTTTTAACAGTAACATTGTGTGATAAACATCATCAATATTAGGATGATGTTTGAGAAGTTACATAACAGAAACCAATAGTCCCGAAGGTTAAATAACCATTTCGATAGGATTATCATTAAGATACTGCAATTCTAATCTGAGATATCCAAAAGTTTTATGGTTGATAACAGAATCATGTAACTACAAAAGTCGGTAAAAACGGCAGAAGGCTGGAATATATCATGTTGATCTACCTGTCCTTTACTGATAACGGGGCCAAGCTTGCAGCCTTCCTCAAATGGGTCACAGACCTTTATCATTTTGACCCATTTTACAAGTCTATCTAGGAAAGCAGCAGCAATATTTTCCTGAAATTAGTTACAGCAAACTTACACTTAGCTCAATCATGTGAAGGCTCTCTGAGTTGTAAGGGGCAAAACAGAAAACCAAGGAAAGAGATTGTAAACCGGCAATTTAGTTGGACATGTCCAACATTATCAAAAAGAATATTTACATGAACAATGAGACGAGATGTCGCACTGCAGATCTGGCCATTTGTCCAAAAGCAACCAAATGCAGTCCATTCAGCAGCTGTTCATAATTGAAAATTAGCAAATGTATTTTCACTATAGATTTGAAATTGATTCAAGCTCATGTGAGTGTACAAATGTAGGTCAGCTGCTATCACAACTAACCTTTATCTAGATCATCAACGTCCTCAAATACAAGAATAGGACTTTTTCCTCCAAGTTCCATGGTTACAGGCTAGCAAAAAGGAAAAGCACAATGGTAAACTTAAAATAGATTTAAGGCAACTTGAAACTCTTACCAAAAACTAATGCATCTTACTGACCATACCTTGACCAATTGGGAAGCAGATGCCATAATCTTGCTTCCTGTAGCGTTACTTCCAGTAAATGCAACCTTTAAAGTATAATCAGAATGGTTCACATGATGATGACATTAATCGTAAATAAACAGTTTTCTTACTAATCCTCTGCAATTTAATCTTTTATACATAGCCAGAAAAAAAAATTCATCACACATCATAATTAAGCTTTGAACCCATGTAATGAAGTATGTAAAGCCTTCATTTCATCCTTTCAGACTGTCCCATGATGAGTGCGAAAAGTTATTGTTTTAAGAAGCAGCGAATTTCATGAGATGTTTTAAATGTAAATTTACAGGGAACATTATTGTCGTAGCAGGCATCCGTAAGGATGCTTTCTTGACATCACTTTACAAAGAAAAGGATCAATTTTCATCGAAATTTGTAATAAAAAGGTTGGAAAGTTCTTGCACATACAAACAAGTGAAAAAGCATAAGCATTTTTGGAGGACTCGGGGGAAGAATCAAGTCATCTCATTAGGTATATAGATAATGGAAGAGTAAGCCTTATCGTATAGTGTCAAACAAGTCAGAAAGAAACCTTGTCAACATCAGGATGAGATGCCAGTGGTGCACCAGCATCTGGGCCTAAACCTGTCAATATATTCAGCACGCCAGCTGGAAGACCCACATCTTTGCAAATTTGACCCAACTCCAAGCAAGTTCTGTAATCCAAGGCAATTAATACACACCACTTATTGGTCACAAAATGAAACCATGTTTCTGACAAACATAATCATATTTCACATACAGAGATGCAAATTCTGAAGGCTTTAGTACTGCAGCACAGCCAGCAGCCAATGCAGGAGCAACTTTCCATGTAGCCAGCAAAAGAGGGTAATTCCTTCAAAGAGAAGATAGAAACATGTGAAGATTGTAACCATAAGGGACCGATTTTCCCCTAATGCTACACTTCAAAGATCATTAAGTCATCACTTCTAATGCTACTACCGATTAAACATAACTGTTTCCTCACTGATGCTTTACTGGGTTTCCTTATAGATCTACAGTCAATGGGTAAAAAATAAATGCAATTTTTACACATGTTAAAGGAGCAGAAAAGAGAATATGTAACTATTCAGGATGGAAAAATACCATGGAGTAATAAGCCCAACAACGCCAAGTGGTTCCCTGAGAACATGACATTTAAACTGTTTTAAAGGAAGGGCGATTGGAGCCTTTTGTTTAGCATCCAATGCTTCAGCAAGATCAGCATAGTATTCAAAACATGCTGCAACATCATCCTGTGTCACATCAACAAAGAATATTACCATATGACACATGATAAGGTGAAACGGAGAATTTCTAGATAGTGAAGCGAATCATACCATATCCCAGGCTGTTTCAGGCAGTGGTTTTCCACTATCCAATGCTTCAAGCCTTGCAAGTTCATCCTTCCGCTCAATCACCTGCATGCCAATGAAACCTTAAGGGCATGGAATATATACCATTTAAGAAGTCAAAACTAAGCATGGAGAAGAAATATGGATTGGCAGGTGGAAACAATGCGATACTCTTTATTATACTCTCATTGTAGATCGGTATATAACTATACTTTTTGGTTAAAAAAACATTTGCACAAGTCAAATATTGAGATTGAGATCCCAACGCTCATCACAAATTGCCTCTGCACATCTTTAGAAAGATCATTAATCATTTTTCAAATAAGGATATTTTACTAAGACTTAAAATTACCTATACTTTCAAGTATATTGCACAAGCTCAAAATTTGAGAAAATAATAACAACAAGTTCCCATCAAGAGAATAATTCTTAAAAGTACAAACAAAACGTGCAATGTGAGGGAAGATTCCTATGGTAGGAGGAAAGGATTTGAAATTCATTTATATTTCCTTTTTGGCCCACCCCTTACCCCAAAGGCCCTTCCTACTCATTGTCGTGTCCTTAAGCACTAACATCGCTCTCACTTTACAGATTGATCAGCACAATGATCCATCAATGCAATCACTATCTAGAATATCCCAAATTTCAAAATTTGACCGACACTCCTTTCAACTCAAACCTAACAAATCGTGCTAAACAACAATACTCTCGATCATCACTGACCTTAGCAGCAATTGCGCGCAAATACTTGGCACGATAAGCGCCAGAAGCCGAAGCCCAATCACTTCGCCTTTTGATTGCTCTCCGAGCAGCGGCAACAGCGAGCTCCACATCCTCTGCACTAGCGGCCGGAATATCGCCTACGGGAAAAAGTAAACCGGAAACAATTCAAGATCGAACTCTTGCAAATTTCACTCGCAACTAAACCCTAACTTCAGAGTGCGATCAAGTCAGAAGATGGAACTTTTGCAAGTTTCAGTTCAAACTCGCAATTAAAACCCTAACTTTTAGAGAGTGTGATCAAATCAGAAGATGGATTGAGTACGGAATTGGAGAAATCGTAATCAGAAAGAGAAAAAGAAGGAAGAGTAGTAGTAAGTAACCGATAATCTCCTCGGTGGCAGGATTGATGACCAGAATACGATGCTTCTTGATCGGCTCTTTCCATTCGCCGTCGATGAAGAGCTGACGAGTAGGCACAGAGGTCACCATTCCCGAGAATCTCTCAACAAATTTTTTTCCTGATTTTTGGTGTAGTTTCCACAATTCCACCTTCTATTTACTGAATTAAGTTTTATATGGAGAGCGGCGCCAAATCAGCCTAGGAATCTAAGATAGTTCTTTCCTATTTTCGATTGAATTTTTTTAATCTTTATTAAATGCTCTTTTTGATAAGTATAATGCTTTAATTATGTTATCATCGTAGTTATACACACCGTGTCAACTTCTTATTGAATCACATCACCCACTTTATTAATAATTTATTTTATTTTATTGGTTAAAATTTCATCATAGATCTCACATTAAAACTCTTTTTATTTACTGTATTGATTTTCATTTTAATTTTTTTCTAAAAAAATAAACTTTAAATTTTATACACAATTTTATTATCTACTACAAACTTTAAAATCTTCATCTAATATTACAAAATTAAAAATGTCACCAATAGATAGACTTGCAAAATTAATATCATCATAATTATATACTAAAACGGAGGTTAAAAATACTATTTAGCACAACACGTATCAACTTCTCATTAGACAACATCACTCTTCTTTATTACAACAATTTAATTGGTTAATTTTAGTTGTAGACCCCAGATATATGTAAAATATGAATATATATATATATATTATTGAAGTGGTATTTATAAAATTTCCTTAAAGATATAGTTAATAATCTTACTATATACTAAAGTCGATATTAAAATAACAATATAGAAAAATATATGTCAACTCCAGTTAAATATATAATTAAAATTCTAATCCATAAACATTAAAATAAATTCTACAAATCTTAGGAGGATTCAATTCTTATACAGAAATTATAATCCTGCAAATCTTTCTTAAATTAAAACAATATATTATAGCGAAAATACAATATTATTAAAATAAATCTTATAAACAACAAATTAAATAAAGGAAAATGGGACGAAAATAATCCCAAGTATCGACTTTCAAATGAAAATAATCCCAAGTTTAGAAATCACCGACAATGATCCGAACTATTACAATATTAAACGAAAATGATTTTTCGGTGACTACTCCGTTAAAACGGATGACGTGGCAAACGGAAAAGTGACATGGCAAATTAACATGTAATATTTTTTATTATTTCTTTGACATGTCGCTCAAATAAAAAAAAAGACACATCAGCTATTTTTTTAGATTAGATTAATATCATCTTTATTTACAATCAAAAACAAAAAAAATACGCTTTCAATCTCGAAATAACATTTCAGATGATCTGGACAAGGAAGAACAATGGTGATTGCTCAAAAAAGAAGAACAATGGTGAAGAATTAGTAAAAACCCTTAGTTGATTGTGTGTCCAATTGACCATCTAATTAACAACAATTCCTTAAAAAACGTCCCCCCAATTCCTGTAAAATACCCTAATTTGACACCTCCATGGCTCCATCCCCCCATGGAATTAACAACAATGGAGGTCAGGCTGTGGAACGACAAGCGCGAGCGCAAGATGCACGAGATTTTCGCGGAGCTCTACGCCATCATCAACGCCATCCATGCCTTCCGGAGCTCCTCCTTCATCCGCTCCTCTCTCACCCGACCCTCCTGCAATTCCTTCTCCAATTGCTCGATCTGGCGTCGGAGCAACGCCGCCGACGCGTCGCCGTTCTGGCGGAGGTGGATCGCCGGCTGAGAGGCGGCGACGACGGAGGTTGATGGAGCCATTTGGTGGGCGGAGGAATGGGGGATTTGAGGGCAGGAGAAATCAACATCCTTCACTATTGTTCTTCATTGTCCAGATCTAGATCTGGGAAATGTTGATTTTAACTTTGAAAGGGTTTTTTTGTTTTTTTTTTAATTAAAGATGATATTAATTTAACCTAATAATATAGCTGATGTGTCTTTTGTTTTTTTAATTTAAGTGACATGTCAAAGAAATAATAAAAAATATTACATGTTAATTTGCCATGTCACTTTTCCATTTGCCATGTCATCCGTTTTAACGGAGTAGTCATCGGAAAATCATTTTCGTTTAATATTGTAATAGTTCGGATCGTTGTCGGTGATTTCTAAACTTGAGATTATTTTCATTTGACAGTCGATACTTGAGATTATTTTCATCCAATTTTCCTTAAATAAAATAAAACAAGTGTTTATATCAAGCTAATCTTTTGAATAAGTTAACTTTATATAAAATTTAAGCTAATTCTTTAGTTGAATCAAATTCGTGCCTTGAAGGCACGGGATTAATACTAGTTTGTCTCCAAACCAAACGTATTGCCAAATCTAAATTTTCAAAATATATTATTTTCTTTTAAATTAAGCTTATATATCCAAATCTTACAAAAATCTATCCAAAGTTGTTTAATTGTACCGCATCAACCATCTTTATTAAAGCAAAATAAAAATAAAAATATAAGAAAACTTATTGATAAGAACAAGTATCGATCCTTATACAAAAATTATAATCTTACAGTTTTTTCTTCGATTGAAAGAATATATTATAGCACAAATAATTTATCAGTATTATAAAGAGGGAATGGGGTGGGGGGTTGTTTTGGGGTGAATTTGAAAAGCCTAACCTCCCCAAAAAATTAATGAAGTGAATAGGCTAATCCCTCCCTATAAAACCCCCATTTTCATCCAACTCCCTCTCTCTCCTCCTCATTTTTTCTCTCCTCCCTCTCTCCTCTCCTCCCTCTCTCCTCCTCCCTCTCCTCTCCATTTTCTTTCCTCTCCCTCTCCTTCCTCCCTCTCATCTCCGTCGCCCGCCCGCCCGCCGACGCCCGCCCGCCCTCCCTCTCCGTCGCCGCCGTCGCCCGCCCTCAGGTTCGTCCGCCATCTCTCTCTCTCTCTCTCCATTCTCGCCCTCTCTTCCCTCTCTCCTAGATCCGGGCTCGTTGGAGCCAGATCCGGGCTCGTTGGAGCTAGATTCGGGCTTCTACGAGCCAGATCTGGGCTCGTACGAGCCGGATCTAGCCGGATCCGGGCTTCTACGAGGCAGATCTGGGCTCGTACGAGCCGAATCTAGCCGGATCCGGCTCGTACCGGATCTGGGCTCGTACGAGCCGGATCCAACCGGTTGGATTTTTGGGATTTTTGGGTTTTTGGACTTTTGAGGGTTTTCGATTTTTTGGATGACAAGTTTGTTTTTCGGATTTAAGTGATGACAAGGTTTTTTTGTGGGTTTAGGGTTTTTGAGTTTGTGGTTTTTTCGATGACAAGTTGAGTTTAGGGTTTTTGAAACGATTTTGTGTTTTGGGGTGATGACAAGTGATTTTTTATGAGTTTTGAGCAATTTAAAACAAACTGATGACAAGTGCGTTTTAAGGTTCTGGGTGATGACAAGTTGTGTTATATGGTTCCGGGTGATGACAAGTTCGTTTTTATGGGTTTTGCGATGACAAGTCCGTTTTTAATGTGTTTTGGCGATGACAAGTTGTTTTACGGTTCTGGGGGTGATGACAGGTTTGTTTTAAGGTTTTTTGGATGATTTTATAGGTTTGGATATGTTTTTGGATTTTTTGGATGACAACTTTGTGTTTCGGATTTAAGTAATGACAAGTTTTGTTGTGGGTATAGGGGTTTTGAGTTTGTGGGTTTTTTGGATGACAAGTTCATTGTAGTGTTTTTGGGACGATTTTATGATTTAGGGTGATGACAAGTGATTTTTTATGGCCTATTAGCTCAAATGGTAGAGCAATGTGCTTGATGCACAATAATGTGGGTTCAAATCCCACATAGGTCAATTTCGTAACTGGTCATCACTGATGACACGTTTTTTGTGTGAATGATGGGTTTTACCTCGACTTGTCATCAGATGACAAGTTGAGTACGTGAACGAAATGACAAGTTTTCTGCGCGTGGACTGATGACAAGACGGTCAACGTCGGTCAACACCGGTAAACTCCGGTCAACGACTGGTCAACGCCGATAGTGGTAAGGGGTGCTGACGTCATCATATGCCATTGATGACGTCATGTTGTAAATTTAAAAAAAAGGTAGGGGCAAAATTAGAAAAACGCCTATGAGGCACATTTTTTTTCCTTGTAGCCTATTTGCTTCAATTTTTGTCTCCCATGGGTTACTTACCCATTTTCGTCTATTATAAATCCAAAAGAAGCAAATTAATTAAAATTAATACAATAAGTTATATCAAACTATTCTTCTGAATAACTTTATAGAATTTAAACTAAGGTTTAGTTAAATCGAAATCATGTCTTCATGACACGGGGACTAATACTAGTTGTAGATGAAATTGATGTTTGTTTGGTGTTTTTTTGTTCTTTGGGTAATTTATTCGGTTTTTCTATCGTGGGTCATAAGGGCCTAAGGAGACATGATAAGCATATAAAAAATAGAAACTAAAACCATAAAAAAAATAGTGAACTCGTCAAAATAAAGATAAAAAAACCAAAATTTTAAAATTTACAAATTACTAGTTGAAGACCCGTATCATATATGGGTAATGATCATTTTTTCGTTAATTTGTGTATCTACTATAATCTATATTATATATTAATTCTTATATATAAATAGATTAAGATGAGACTTGTAAAGTTAAGTTAATTAATAATATGTATCTTTTATATAAGGAAAATTTAAAGATAGATAATATTGTTTCAAAGATAGATATTATATGAGTAAGAAAAAGGATAAAATTAAGAATTTAAAGAAAAAGATAAAGTTAAGAAAAAAGGAAATCTATACTGTCTATAGTATAAAGCGGAGACAAAGTCTTCACAAAAAATTGCGCCACGTGTCATTTCTTTAATAAAATATTCAACCGGGCCCTTGCGTATATAAAAAACGTTAATCACAATAGAAAGATAAATATATTTGATTTGATAAAAATAATCAGTTGGGCCCTCCTCTATATAAATTAGGTAGTTAGAATCTCATATAATCTTATCTCGTAAAAATTGCTGAAAATTATGAATTATCTCTTACCAAGAATTAGTTGTAATCTTCAAATAAATATTATTATGTAATAAAATGTGATATTTATTGTAAAGTAATTTTTGAACAAATCCAGCTTATTTATATTATGAGTTGATTTACTATTGGTAAAAAAACACTAATCATAATACGAAGATACATATATATGATCCTATATTTTTTAACATGATCATTGACGTTACATATGTAATTAAATTGGGTTTATAATCGCATTACCCGTACATTGTACGGGGGTTAAACTAGTTAAGAGTTAAAAAAGAAAAGAAATTAAAGAAATTAAGAAAGATAATTTTTTAAAAGATTAAAAGAAAAAGTAAATTAAGAAATTAAGAGTTAGATAATTAAAGAAATTTTATAGATAAATAATATGCCTTTAAAGATAGATATTTGATGGGTAAGAAAAAAAATAAAGTTAAAGATTAGATAATTAGAAAAAAATCAAACATATAAAATCTATACTACCTATAGTATAAAGCGGAGAAAATGTCTTCACAAAAATTTGCGCCATGTGTCATTTTTCAATAATAAAATAATCAGTTGGACCCTCCTTTATACAAATTAGGTAGTTAGAATCTCATATAATCTTATCCCGTAAAAATTGATTTAAATTTACCAAAAACTATGAATTATCCCGAAAATTATAAATTATCACTTACCAAGAATTAATTATAATCTTCCCATAAATATTACTATTTAATAAAACGTGATATATATCATATAGTAATTTTTAAACAAATTTATTTTATTTATATTATGAGTTGATTTACTATTGGTAACAAACACTAATCATAATACGAAGATAAATATAAATATATATATGTATATATATATATATATGATCCTATAACTTTAACATGATTATTGACATTATGTATCTATATTAAATTGAATTTATAATCATATTACCCGTACATGGTACGGGGGTTAAACTAGTTGCTAATAAAGTGGGACCAGAATTAACATGGAGGCTCGAAATTCTCCGGCATTAATATACAGTATAGATTTTCATAGATTCGTCGGGGTATTGTAATTGAACAGTCAAATCGCAAGTTGTCGAGAGTTGGGCAATTGTCCCATGTCGAGAAAGATAGCTTAATTCCAATATTGGCCCAATAGGCCCAATTTAAAACTATTGGAAGCCCAATATATATTTTTTTTGGTCGAAAGAAGCCCAATATATATTTGAACTACTACTATTTTTTTTGGTAGAATTGAACTACTACTTTTACACTTGCGAGATTGAACTAGATCGATCATATTTTGCTGCACTCTCATGACTCATTGACTCGTGTATTATATACATTATCGTTGAGGTCACATCTGTATTTTCAAAGGTTAGACGATGAACAATGGTGGGTTCTTTTGATCACAATATCATGGATGACAATATAAAGAAAAACAGGTAACTATTATGACATTCCATGCAAAGGTGCGAATCGCAATATACACCTTAAAGATCGAGGAAGATCGGTTGATCGAGAGAATTTCCTGAAATGAGACGAAGGCTAAGAAGACCCTTCCATCTTCCTCCACTAAATCAATTGCTAATCAGACCAGAAACAACACAAAAGTTGTGAAAAGATTAACACACTTGGATTAATTTGGTAGTCCCCATCTTAATTAGCATGGTGCATACGTTATGTTAACCTATACGTACATCAGTTTGATTTGAATTTGCATATATCGGTGTTAGGTAACTAGTTTCATTCAACTACCTACGTACAATCATCTCATTTTAGGTTATTGCGTAGATGCATATCAATGATCATATATTTGAATGCATGTGTGTCTAGTAGCTAGGTTTTGAGTAAGTGCACATACCATGTTACGTTTTGTGGTTACACTTTTTTTAACAACTTTGTGATTGCGCCACATGGTGATCCATGAATGATGTATCCGGTAGTTAGAGGTTGAAAGAACTTTTCCCATTAGGTTTTCTTTTTCATTTTGAACAGGTCAATGGGGCCCAACATATCACCATGATCTTTTTTCTTTTGTCAAGATTACTTATACATGGGTTTAGTTTTATTTTCTCGAATGTACTATAGAGTCGAATCGAAGACCTCATGATATTATTCTCGAATGTCCTAAGGTTGTACAGGGAATTAATTTATATAATTGCAAGATAACTTCATAACAACGTTCGAAATCTACCATACTTATCTGCATTTGGGTCGAATTATAAATCTCGTATATCAAATAATATACGAGTACATAAACCAAGAGCTATAAACCCTACCAGTAAGTTGAAAAGTAATGTTTCATTCCGAGTTCGTTGAGGGAGTTGCCTATGAGAGTCGAACCGGTGACCTCTGGGTACTATCCTTGGAAGCTTAACTGTTTGACTAAATGCGCGCCCAAAGGCTCTCATAAGGATTTTTTGAAGTATAATTAAGTGCAAGTTAATTATTTAAAATAACCATGGCTAGGTGAAAGAAAGAGAAGTTCTACCACCACTATTGTCCTACTCAACATAAGGGTTTGCTACAAGAAGACTCTATCAAGGTAGAAGCCATGATTGTTCGAACAAAAGACGAGGGCCAAATAATTGAAAATGGGACACGTGTCATTTGCTTGTATGCACCTTTTTTCCTATAAAAACGCAATGAAAAATTTGTACCGCAACATGCTCATGTTACATGACTTTTTGTGCCAAATGGTTATAATGTGTATCATGGTATGTATGATATAATGAAAGCCGATGACATAACGTTTACATAGTTTGTAAGTTCACATAGGATTGTGAACATATAAGTTATGATGTTGAATTAGGATTGATTAAAAATAAAACATTCTCTCATTTATTTTCTCTATGTAAAATTTAATCATCCAAAAATCACGATCTTTATGCAAGGGAGGAGAGAACAATAATTCATCTCGTAGAAGTTTTATATAAGAGCACATCACATGAGAATGTATGGGTGTTGCTACAAGAACGTGAGAGCAAGCTAAATGATCGAGGTATGCGGGGAAAAATATTAACACGTCAATAAGAGCATGACACAATCATATTATATCGAAAAACCATATAAAGTGTTGCTATTTACGTGTGTTTTAACATGTGTTTATCGATTTCAACCAAAAAAAAACATGTGTTTATCGATTTTACGTTATGGGTTCGTATACTGTAACCCTATTTTGCATAGAATAACACCCTTTTTATGGAAGGAGATGAACTCACACTTATTAAGGTGACTTGGGGCATTGAAACGTTGGGAAATTGATATGATAATTTCAGACATCTCGACTCTTATCAAGAAGTTTGTAACTTTCATATGGGTGGGGATCTCAAGTTCGTGGATGATAAAATCGGCCATGGACTTCTTACCAAACATATTTTTAAGCAATAAGATCGAGTTAAAAGCTCTCATTCATTTAGATGTTCTAGGATGACCCATGTAATCGGGTCCTCCTAATTCTTACCTTGTCAAAAAAAAAATAGCACCACCCTCAAGTCATAGCGCTTGACTAAGTACTGGAAGGTTTCATTTTACATTTAATTTTTTAGTTGAAGAAGAGACGCTAGTCTCCGGTCTTGTTAAGGAGCGTTATATTAATATTTGAAAATAAGCTAAGTAGACTTCAAATGGGGTATAACCCGACTCCTTACATCATCAAAAAAATAACGCACGTACGAACACCCTCGGGAGGGTCATTCAATACATGAACACCTAACTTAAAGGAAAAACCGAAAGAAGCAAGAAAGTGCGCAACTCTATTAGCTTTACGAAAGATATGACGAAACTGGATAACCCGCTCTCTACAAATCAAGCTTTAGCACAAGTGCACCAGACTAGTTAAAGCGTGACTGCACTCCACATACCATCATAGTAGTAAAATCACAAGTTACGAATCTACCTCTAACAGGATCCTCTTGCAACCCTTGCTCTACGCAAGTTCAAACCCTTGAGCGACTACTCAAAGTCATGTACTATGTGTGCATATACTTTGTATGAGCTGTGTGTGCATTGATCACTTATACTGACAATGTGTGTGCATTTTTATTATACCATATAGGTGAACGTACTTCACACAATGTGTATAACGTTCTTAGAGGAGTGTCCATTATCACTCGACTCGATTAAATAGGAGCCTAAAAGGCCCCATAGACTGTTGAAAAAAAAAGGATGCAATCAGTAGGGTATGTCCTTTGGTCGACAAAATATCCAAAGAGCACATCGGATATATAGTGATGGGTGTGTGGTTCACACACTACATTCTCATCAACGGACACGTAACCCCTCTTCCCCAAGTTTGCCCCAAACACTAAAAAAATCCACTCCCCTTCCAATAAAAGCGGTTGTTACAACTTACCTACATTTCACTATCCCTTATAACTTAAGCACCGTTGCTACTCGATCGATCATTAAGCTCGCGAGTTACTTAATTTTACCTATTATAAGTTTACGTTTTTGAGTTTGAATTTCATGAACTTTGTAGGTTACACACCGATTTTCCTAGTCTATCGATATTCAGATGTTCATGTGTGATCGAAGTAAGTTTGGTCTCATGTTAGGATTCTGGTTATTTGTGTTGGGCTAGTTGTAAAAATATATGTTCGTTGTTTCGGCTAGTTTAGTTATAACGAGATTGAGATGATTATATTCATTAGTTGGCAGCTAGTTATAAAGAGATCGAAATGTTAGACTTTGTTAGTCCAATTGTATGGTGGGTTAAACTAGTTACATTTGAGAGAATGTGTTGAGAGTTCTCTCACATAAAAAAAAATTGAGACTAAATCATCTATTGTACGTATAATTGTACGAGTTACTTCATTCATTGTCATATGGTTTAATTTGGGCTGAAACCGAATTTTTATGTTGGATATATATATATTGTGCATCTGCACCTATAGGACGTACATGTTCTTAATTGCTTTACCTACATAGACTTCCTTCACAACTCATCTCTTAATTAAGTTGAGGCAATCCCTATACTTATTAAGACAAACTTAATTAACTTGGCAATGCCTCGAGCCCCACCTAAATCAATTAGATGTGTCTTATATCTCTAGATTCTCGGAGTAACTCAAAATTGTGAATTTGAAATATAGCTACCTAATATGTGACCAATCTAATGTTTACGAAGTTGAGCCAATTAAACCTTTAAATTCGTCTAACC
Organism: Polygonum aviculare; assembly: GCA_934048045.1. NCBI lineage: Eukaryota > Viridiplantae > Streptophyta > Magnoliopsida > Caryophyllales > Polygonaceae > Polygonum > Polygonum aviculare. The sequence goes on from OW204027.1 coordinate 26,443,383, forward strand.
ATATGAAGAGTTAATTGAAGAGCAATTAGTATTTTACTCTATATATCCACATTCTTAACATACTAAGTATTTATTATACCTTATACATTTGTGCTTCTCTTATTTAGTCGATGTGAAAATCAATCCGAACTCTTACCACCTTCAAACTCGAACATAAAATGACCCATTTCAACCCGAACCCGGACAAACGTTCTAGATTCTCAACATTACAAAAGTGCACCTTTAGTTGATGATCAAAGTTTCGGATCCAACAACGTCATAATTTACCCATGGTGTTACATGTTGGGTACGTGGAAAACCGCTAAGAGAAAGAAGCTAGCCTTGAGTTCAAATTTCATCCGTCCATTTAATTGGTCCAAAGGCCAATGGCCCCACCACCACACCAACAGAATTCACCTCTGAAAAGATTCTACAAATTTTTTGCACAGACCCACTTTCTCAACTCTCACTCAAATCCACCACACTAAGCTTTTCCTTCAATCTTTCACTACTAGTGTAACAACGTACTACTAGTTGAAACGTGGCATTCATCCATGGCTGACCCAGAAAACTTTGCAAAGGTAAAATTATTGCAAAGGGTGATCATATCATATCATGTATAATGTATTCATGTGCAAATCTAGCTTTGGTCGGCGCCAAGACTTGGCGGTTGTAAACAAACAGGGTAGACAGGTCTATAAGGTTACACCCTTTATCCTGCCCATAATTGGGCTGTCTGGAGTTAATTAGAGACAAGAAAAGTGATAACATGTACAGTCCTAAATTGACCACTAAACTTTCCTTAAACCTTGTTTTGTTGTTAGTTGTTGAAACTCTCTCATTTAAGTGGAGGGAAGTTGTACGTACCTGAAAAGAAAGCTGAGCTTGTTGCCAAATGGTGCACAGTGACATTCAGGACCCACATTTAGGACATCATTATCATGGTGTTCTTGAAATTTTGAGCAATATGGAAATTAACACAAAAGGATAAAAAAAAATTGTAAAAACGTCGATGGGTTCATCACACAATGAATAGAGACAAGTATATTAACAAAAGGATAATAGTGCGTGTTAAATTTGCAAACATCGTGTTCTACGGCTCATTTAGAAAAATCTTAAGTAGTACATACTACAAATTTAAAAAACCTTAGGGCCACTATAGAATTTTTTTTATCTCCAAATCTTATCAGAATATATTTGTCATTTTCATAGTTGTAACTTGTAAATAATGAATTATTTCTAAACTATAAGGCTTATTATTGAAAAACATATGTAGTGACGTGCTTTTTTCATGTAAATATTCACAACATTTTAGGTAGTAATATAAGAGTTTTAGATCGAGGTATGTGGTATGTCACATATATATGAAATAACTAAAACTAGTAAGTAATAAATATTTATTTCCTAAAACCCAACTAATCTAACACACCCATTTAATTTGATCGACATGAATTTTTTGCAAGGTTAAGCATGTTTTGATATCTAGATTGAACCGCCCAACACCTAAAAGCATGATTCGAGAGGAGTGTGAAATTCCCAAACAAATAATTGATAGTTAAATAATTAAGCTATAGATTGACTAGTACAGTGAGTAGTAAGTACAAACACAAGCAAAAGATAATGTATCAAAAAATAGGCTTATTATTCGACCTAGCTAGTATGCATACGCATGCATCACAATATATACATTGTTCACCACTAAAATTACCTAACTCTCCGGCCTATACATCTTTTTCCTTGCTTTACCTTTGTGACCAATTAATGGCACCATTTTGGCGGAGATGTTGGTGCAAGTTTGCTAGTAAATCAGGTCTCAGTTTCATCGATCATCTTAGTGTGGAAGAACAAATTCGCAACGTCTAAAATAAGTAACAAGTTATCAGTCTGGCATCTCAAAAAGTGTATGGGATAGGAGATTATGTCAGTTGGAGGAATATAATTATCATATCTCATGTCAGTAGGAGATTATTCTATAAATAAATAAGTAACTTTATATTAAAGTCGAGTAATTTTAAGTCTCCACGTTAATTATGACCTCACTCCATTTAAGAAAATAAAATTTAGAAAGTCTTTTTTTACTCTTATCAATTGTTTATCATCTATCTTCTTCTTTTTCTAATTTCTATCTTTTTCAACTATTTGTTTAGACATTTTTTTATAAAATTATAATTAATTTCTTAAATCTATTTGCCGCTCTGAATTTTTTATTGTATTTTTATAATCATATACATTTTCCATATTTCTTTGTCAATCTATTTTTGTACCATAAATTTATAATTTAAGCTACAAATATCTAAAAGTATACTTGAAAAATATCTTTAAAATATATAAGCTAAATTCATGTTATAATATTCATTTATAGATTATATTGATCTATACATCTACTATTATTAAATTAATTATAATTTTATAAGTTCTATTAAAATATTCATTTTATTTCGAAAGATTATTATTGATACAAGTCTATTTTTCTCTAAAAGATTTATTTAAATAATTCGTAATTAGCTTAATTTTTGATTTCCATCATCATTTAAAAATCTTATTAAATTCTATAAACATATAGGTTGATAAAATATTTCACTTGAGATTTCATATCATATCACCTATGATTTTTTTAATTAATCTAATATATTTTGAAATAATATGATAGTATTTTATCTATACTTTTTATTTAAGTCATATTATATAAATTTTAAATTGAAATTTATTCTTAATATCAAATCACGATTTTGGATTAACAAAAAAAGACGATATCAATATCTAATTCCTACTAATATTATTATGCATTCCTTTATTTATTGAATAATATGCCAAAAGTTATCATCGATCGTGTCCCGTACAGGGTACGGGCAATAATCTAGTTTGTTTGAAAAATCGAACGTATATAAGTTTTGCTCTAGATATGCATTAATTCATGCCTATATATGGATATGGTTGTATGAAACTCAAAAAATATCGGATTTTTTTAATGCACGTTTTAGACAAATTTCATAGATATTGATTTCTTTTGGTGCATTGGATGTGCATAAATTCATGCACGGCCTTGTATTGAATTGTCATAAAAGTTTACAATCGGATTTTTTTTTGGTAAAATTCAATTGAGGATTTTGGGTAATGGGGCTGCAGTGGTGACAACAATGTGGAGAATGGACGGCACGGTGAAATAATGAGGTAAATGGACTTTTTTGGTGACAACTACAAAAACATCCCAGAACATGGCGTCATGACACCCAAACCTGTCACCACTAAACAAAACCTTGTCACCGCGTACAGAAAAGTCCCCTCCCCCATACAAAACTTTGTCACCACGTACAAACCCCCCCCCCCCCTCCATACAAAACCTTGTCATCGCGTTTATAACTTGTCACCTCTCAAACTAATATCACCAATATTGCACTCTAATTTGTTCATCACGTACAAAAACTTGTCACCTTACCTAGAACCACCCCCAAATTGCACTTAAACTTGTCATCAACAATTATTAGTAAGCCTATGTGGGATTCGAACCCACATTATCGTACGCTAGGCACGTTGCTCTACCATTTGAGCTAATAGGCTATAATTAAAAGTAATATATAAAAACTTATCATCACCTAGCAATCAAAGCTGTCACCAACACACAATGTTGTAACATGTTAAACCAAACAGAGAACCTATATGCGTTCAACATGTCACCGCATAAAAACTGAATTGCATTCAACATGTCACCGCGTAAAGAAAACCCTAGATCACACACAAAACTTGGTGACAACCAGAAACCCCTATATCAAGTACAGATCCAGAAACCCTAAACCCTAAACTGAAAAACAGAAAACCCTAGATCACACACAAACTTGGTGACAAGCCAGAAAACCCTAGATCAAGTACAAATCTTGTCACCGCAAAAGAAAAATTGCTTCCATTCAACATGTCACCGTTTTTGTCACCGAAAACCCTAGATCTATAATTTCTAGATCTAACACTTTCAAAAAAACCAAGAAAAACCGATGAAAACCCCGATGACAGCCCCGTAGATCTAGAATTTCTAGATCTAAAAACTTAAAAAAAAACCTAGATCTAGAAATTCTAGATCTAGAACTTGAAAAAAAAAACTAGATCTAAAACATCTAAAAGAAACCTAGATCTAGATCTAAAGTTGGTATACATACCTTGAAACACGCCGTCGGACGCCTCATCACCTCGTCGGCCACCTTGTCGGCCACCTCGTCGCCTCGTCGGCCGCCAAGTTCGGGTATCCTCGTCGGCCACCTCGTCGCTCGCCGATGACAGCCCCATCACCATGGCCTTGTCGCTCCTCCCATTATATATGGTCGAAGAGGAAGGAGGGAGATGGGGAGAGATGAGAAGAGGGAGGGGAAGAGGGAAGAGGGAAGAGAGAAGAGGGAGATGGAGAAATCTGGGAAATAATGGGAGGAGAGAGAAAGGAGAAGAGGAGTGGGGGGTTTTATATTACCGCTTGTCACCACCGCAACCCATTTACTTCATTAATTTCACCATCAACCCCATTCCTTCAATATGTCACCACTTTAGCCCCCCCACCCAATTCTCTCAATTCAATTTGATGCAAAATGTGAAATACAAAAATTAATATCTACATAATTAGTTTTCATGTATTGTATATGCTATTAGTTTTGACACACACCCAAAAAATAAGTAAAAAGAAATTAAGAATCAATATATATATATATATTATAAAAGTCAATTGTTTTTAAGTCATCACGTTGATTTTGACCTCATATCATATTTAAGTAGAAAAACTAATTTTATCACTTTATTATTTGTTTTACGTAAATAAATTCATCATTTATATGATTAAGTTATTTTCTATATGTACATGATCAACTATTTTTTCATATCTATTATATTTGATTTTTTCTATCTTTGTAACAAACTTTATTTTTTACCCAAATAACAAGGATAAAGTAGGGCTGAGCAAAATCCGGTCCAGACCGGATTTTTGGACCGGACCGGTACCGACCGGGACCGGACCGAGGCCCTTCCGGTCCGGTCCTCGGTCCAGAAATTTTAGAAGTCCGGTCCCCGGTCCGGTCCCGGTCCAAACCGGATATTTATTAAAATTAAAAAAAATAATATTTATATTAATTTTAATGTTTTAATAGTTTATTTTTAATATTTAAGTTTCACATTTATATTATATACTTAATAATGTTATATTTTTCATAATTTATATATAATTTCTCTAAATAAATTATAATTTTTTCAATAAAAAATTAATTTTTATTTCAAATAATATTATTTTTTTTTAAAAAAAATATCCGGTCCAAAACCGGACCGGACCGGGACCGGAACCGGACCGGACCGGGACCGGAACCGGACCGGACCGGACCGGAGTTTTCCGGTCCGGTCCCCGGTCCATATATTTAGGGGCATCAGGTCCCCGGTCCGGTCCGGTCCGGTTTTGGACCGCTGCTCAGCCCTAGAATAAAGTACATATTTTTTCAATAATTTACTAAACAATCCCACAATTTTCTCAAGTTATACAAACACCTCTTTTTTTCTTAATACAAACATACAAGTGGTCGTTTTTGAACCACCACATTAATTTTGACTCTACCTCATATCTAAAAAACTAATTTTTATTATTTTCATTATATAGGGTTTTCCTATTGAATTTCTTCTTATCTATTTAAAAAAAAGTTGGTCAATATTAGCTCTTAAAGTATAACAAGGAACTATCTTTCACATACAAATTAAGCAAAGTATTTGAACATTGGATTCAAAATTTATCTTTAATACAAGTAAATTTGTGGTTTGCCACATTTTCAATTATATCATGATAAAATTTATCAATTTATCAATTGATGAACCATTGTAATTGTTTACTATTATATTTAAATTTATAATAGTCATCATTAATATATGATAAAAATTGTAAGTAAATTTAAATTTATATTCTTATAATCAAATTTTATAAAAATATATAAATTATTGTAAACATTATGTCTTGTATACATTATTTGGTTTATATGAGCTTCAAAACAATATCACTCTTTTTAGAAGAAAAAAACATGATCATACAATATATTATACTTTCCATAGAAATATTTGATTATATATATCTAACTTAAATTTTAATATATTTAGGTGTAATACTACTAAGCTTTATAACGCAGAATATACATCTTTGACATTTTTTTCTATCTTTAAAAAAGCTTTATAACGTAGAATGTATATAATATTTAATTGTGGCTTTGTAAGGGCCAGCCTATCTAGAGAATACAAATCTTAGAAAGCCGAAAAAGATATATTGATGACATTAGAGTGTTTCACGTGATTTATGATTTTCCACTAACACACTCACATTATAATTTTGGTTAGGCCAAAAGTGTTAAGGGTGATCATGAAATAATTAAGTCCAAAAAACAAATGAGGAAGACAGCACTGCCTCTATAATTTGCCGGCTTTTCCTATATTCTAAAGGTGGTCAAAACAGGTTAGAGTTTGAATTGATTACATTTTTTGAAATTAATAATATTTATAGGCCAAATGTTGATGTGTATGGTACCATTATCTTAAAATTTTTAGGTAGGTGTAAATTAAGTATAGTATTATAAGTATTGACATTTTTAATTGGGGATAATAATTAAGTATTTATCAGATTTGGTTTATTAATTTAAGTTGAGTTTGTCAAATGCATTATCATAGAATTGAGACAAATTAAAGGGTTAATCTAGAGGTTCATAATTTCATATTGCCCTTATCACTGATTATAATATGCCACAAATTAAGATTGCTACTTTAACTTATAATAATATAAATGGTGCAACTAACAAATAAAAGATTGTGCATAAATCAAGCCATGTTTCCCCTTTAACACATGTACATATATTCTTCTTCATCCAATCCAATCCAATCCGTGATTAAGTGGTTAATTGGTTATAGTACGTACAAAAGTATGAGTTGCTCTATGATTAATACATGGATATTTACAGTAGGATTAGAGAGTATCTGGCTCCATTATAAGCCACCAACACTCAATAACTACCAATTTGATTGGGTACGTACGGAGTATTAACTATTTAGTATTAGCCTTGCTGGAGCCACCAAATACATTCCGCTTTAACAAAATGGATGAGCAGCCAATTTAAAAATACAATGCTATTAAAATTCTATTATTATATTTTGATCAAAGCTACAACCAAGGATAATGATAAAGTCTATAACCCGATTCCATGGGAGCCAAGAAGTACGGCCATAATTCAATCTTGATTACCGAGGCTTTCTGCCTTCGAGACAGAGTTAAGAAAGCCAAATAACTATTTTATAAAAGGGTCGAAATAGTAGGTGATAATTCATGGTTATATCGAAGCTATCAAAGATGTACACGAGAAAATGTCCTTAGCATATTGATTACTAATTTCGGACATTTAGGCCTTAGCTCCAAGGATACTGAGTCTATCAAGATCATGCATGTGAAGAGAGTTCTTAGTGTTGCTACTCCTAAAATCGCAAAATTGGGCTATGAACTCCCTACTGATCACATTGCGAATCACCAACTCTACCTTATAAAAAAAAGTCTATAACCTGATGCATAATCAGATTAGGACACATCCATATGATCATACATGCAAATTAGGTTTAGGTTTTACGTGCATTATAATATTGTTCAAGATTATACTCAAAGATGACGATAAAGTCTACAAGCCGGTAAATAATTATAGATTGCACATGTCTACATGATCGTACATGTACATTAGTAGGTTGTTTCTGAAAATTAATTATTGGTAACGTGAAAAAAAATTCAATGACCTACAAATAGGTGTTTTAATCTTAATCTCTCCATCATAAATCTCCAACACATAACACTACACATGACATGACCCAAAAATAGTTTGTACATGTATTGTGCATGAACCGTCCTAAATTCTTACCAATTTAAAATTTTGCTTGAAAAGAACGACTCCTTTCTCTTCATTTAACCAAACAAAATCATTAAAACACATTACACTAGCATGTTAAGTTACTGTACAAGGGAAACACATATTCTTAGCATTTTCATTACAAAATCATTAACAAAATCATGTTAAGTTTCCCTTACACATGGAAAAAAAAAATCCTTAGCATTTTCATTTGATTTTTTGTAAATCCTGAAAGTTACTGTACAAGGGCACTTGACATACCAATAAAATCATAACACATATTCTTACACCAGAAGTTTAATCTCAAGAATCTGATGCAAAATTTGGTCGATTGTCAATTGGCCTTTGGCTTTCCTGATTAAAAAAAGCTGGCCAATGCATAGAAAAACCTAACTTCCCCAACCAAGAGGAGCATTTAACATGGGCCCTCTAGGGTTAACTTTGTGCAACATTCATGAAAAAAAAGATGGCCCACCAGAAATATTAGCAGGAAATTCTGTATCACCTTATGAAAATTGCCATATAAATACATGAAAATCTTTGCAAGGTGGCACATTTTGATATTTGGTTTTATAATTTCATTTAGCATCAATTTTAAATATAATATATGACAATTGGGTGGGTTGGATCACCTTTGTTCTACCTTACCCAAAAAGTTAAGAATTAAAAATGAATATTGCCAGACTTTCAAACAATCTTTGCACCTAAAAAACTTTCTTAGTTAATCCCCAGCCAGCACACATTAGCTAGACAAATACCCAGAAATCCATTTATCAAATTCATCAAAAGTTCCAATTCACTCTCCAAATTCATCCTCCTAAAATCACATTTTCAGTCCAGACAATTGTACAAAAATCTCCTCAAAAAAAGAAAAAATGAAAGCTAAATTTTCTCCTATAAATAGACTTCACAAATTCTTTCCTCATTCACACCTCTTCATTCTCTTCTATTCCAAACCACAACGCTCAAAACCTTGACAATGGACATGTACACAACTCCCCCTTTAGCATTTTACCATTGCTTAGCCACTCTCTCAGGCCACACCTCCTACATATCTTCCCTTACTCTCACTAAGGACTCAACCCTCTACTCTGGTTCGTCAGACGGCGAGATCAGAACATGGAACCACAACAACATCCTCAACTACGAATCCGACGGCGAGAATTCCACCACCAATGTAGTGGCACATAGCAAAGGAGCAGTTAAGTCCATGATAATTCTCCATGACAAGCTCTTCAGCGCCCACCAAGACTACAGAATCCGCGTCTGGAGGGCCAGGATCGCCGGTGCCCACAAGTTCGAGAAGCTAGCCACGCTCCCTACGCTTAGTGACCGTGCCATTAGGATGTTGAACCCGAACAACCAAGTGGAAGTCCGTCGCCATAAGAAGTCCACGTGGGTTCACCACGTGGACGCTGTCTCGGGGCTGGTCCTGTCAGGGGACGAGTCACTTTTGTACTCGGTTTCTTGGGACCGGAGCATCAAGGTTTGGAGGACGGCCGACTTCAAGTGCTTGGAGTCGGTTACGAGAGCTCATGAAGACGCAATCAATGCGATCGCGGTTTCAAATGATGGAGATGTCTACACGGGCTCAGCTGACGGATCCATCAAGGTTTGGAGGAAACCGACGATGGAAAAGAAGCATGTTCTTGTGACTACACTTGAGAAGCATAAATCAGGGGTGAATGCACTTGTGTTGAGTGAAAATGGAAGGTTTTTGTACTCTGGAGGCTCTGATAGATTGGTGTTGGTTTGGGACATTGAAGAAGAAGGAGATGAGATTAGACTTTTGAGTGTTCTTAGAGGCCATGCTAAGGCTGTTCTTTGTTTGAGTGTTGTTTCTGATTTGATCTGTAGTGGCTCAGCAGATAATAGTATTAGGATTTGGAGAGGGTATGGAAGGAACTACTCTTGTTTGGCTGTCTTAGAAGGTCATCAAGGCCCGGTTAAGTGCTTAGCCATGGCGGTTAATCCGTACACAAGTGATGACTCGTCGGATTTAGAGTCTAATTACTTAGTTTATAGTGGGGGTTTAGACTGTGATGTTAAGGTTTGGCAGATATATGTTCCTCCTTGCTGAGAAGGGCTAATGTTCTTAACTAGATTTGTTTCAGTTAGTAGTTTGATGCCTAGATTATGAATGGAATGTCATCTCTAACTTAATACCAAGTAGTGTTTAGTATATCATTGAATTGGATTTGTCTAAGGGGATATTGGGTGGTGAAGTGAGAGATCTGTCCACAAACATATTATTCTGGCCTAATTGCTTGTGTCACTCTTCTTTAACTGGTCTTTGACAACGACTCATAACCTATGGTTTTCATGATCTTGTGATATTAGCAATGATAATGCAACCAGAATAATTAAAAAAATATGTTTAAAGGTTAAGCAGGTAAGATTATGGATAGAGCAATCAAGTGGTACCAACAATGCTATGAAACACTAAAAAATGTAGGGCAGGCAACAATGGCTTTTTAGGAGAACATGCTTCTCCAATTGGAATTCAGCTTTCCAATCTTTCCTGAAGGGTGAAGAAACAAGGCATCTTTGATTTCAAACAACAGAAACGTAAATGGAATGAAAACAAACCCAGGAAGTACAGAATTGATCATCACCCCAGGAAGTACAGAATTCAGCAGATAGACATTTGTTGTGCCCATGAGTCATGGCAAGAATCTATTTTGTTTAAAATCCAATCCAGATTTGAGAAAACTTTCCATCATCCAAGAACTTCTTGAAACTACTCAACTATATCAGTAATCTGAAGTTAGGCACTCTGTCTATTTTCTATCAAGGATGTTATAGACTTTTGTATCCTTTTTCTGGCAGATTAAGTTGCTTTTGTACAAGGCTGTCAGCATTTGCAAGTGAAGTCTAATAATAATAATGGACCTATAACTGTCAGCATTTCCTCAAGAAGGGTGTAGTCTAATAATGCAAGACACATTTTGTCCGCACTAATAGCTTGAGAAAGAAACAGCTCCACCTTTGAATCAATTATCCGTGACTTCACACACACTATCTATACAATTAGACATGTCAGATTTATATCACAAGGCAACAAATATGTTACTGACTGAACAAATTCAGGTGAGTGAGAAAAAATCAATGTCAGGATGGTGATGGCTAATAAAGATGCACGGTTTCATTGTCAATGCAAGTTTTCTTAGCATTTTAGTGTGCCTATAACCCATTTATCTGCTACCTGCACAAGCCTTGTTGTATTCCATCATTTCAAGGGAAAAACCTACTTGCATAAACAGAGGTAAGCAAGAGGAATGGATTCATAGAGGTATAATGAAACAAACAAGTACACAAGCTTCAGGGTTTTCATTGTTCTTAGGCAGTAGATGCAATTCGACAACACATCGAACTTACACAGTTAAAAGTGCAAAGAAATGCTCAGGGAAAGCAAAATAAACTGCAGTACATATTAATAGATTCCTCCAGAGAAGGAAGGATCATACTCAACACTGAATGAGTTCTTTATAGCAATTCCTTGTCCTTCAGATCATTGAAGTACGGGTGTTCCATTGCCTTCTTGGCTGAAATCCTTTGTGATGGTTGATAGTTAAGCATCTTCTGCAGAATATGAAAAATACAATGTCAACTGGTGCATAGCTAATCACTGGAAAAGGACAGTTTCCTTTAAGACAATGTCAACTGGTGTATTTGAGGGAGAGAAAACTTACAGCTAGCAGGTCAAGACCTTCATCATCCAAACCAGGAACAGCAGTTGAAAGAGGACGAGGACTCCATTGTGGGTACTCATGCCAATCCCTCAACTTGGTCACTCCTGGCCACAACGTCTCATTAGGCGTACCCAGCAACCTACAAAGACAATTCCATTCATCATAAGCACCAGAATCCAGAATGTTAGCTAACGACAGTTCTTTTCTAATGACAGGGTTGAGAGTTAATAAACCTGAAAATGTGCAGCAGCTGTTGCAATTCAGAGTCCCCTTGGAACAGAGCTTGTTTTGTGACAAGTTCAACTAGAGAATTCATTCAACAAATTGAAATTAAGTACATGTCCAGTAAGAAAGTCATCCTATTGAGCAAACTTTGCAAGCAGTACACATAAAGGAGGGAGTAGACGGTACCAAAGATACAGCCGACAGACCACATGTCTACACCAGTAGAATAATGAGTTCCACCGAGGAGGACTTCAGGTGCACGGTACCAGAGAGTCAAAATCTGCAACAATGGCGCCATAGTTTGGTCAATAGTTATTTTCTTCATGATCAATGATCAATTTGAACTCAGTAGTTGGGTACCTCGTGTGTGTATTTCTTAAGGGGAACTTTAAAGGCACGAGCAAGTCCAAGATCTGCAATTTTAAGTGCCATAGTCTTACGGTCCATCAAAAGATTGTGTGGTTTAAGGTCCCTGTGGAAAGATTAAGATCTGTTAGAAGGTTGTTATGCAAGATCAGTTAAAGAGAAGAAGAATCTGGGAAGATTAACCACCTGTGGATAACTCCACGGGCATGGCAATAAGCGACACCTTTGCACAGTTGGTACATCAAACTCTGCAGATTTCAGCATTAAGATTACTATCTCAGACTGGAGAAGAGCAATTGACGAGATTCTTGAAAATTTGAAAATTTTGAAACGAGGATGAAAGACCTTTATAGTTGGAGGTGGAATGGAATCTCCAGTTTGGCGGAAGCTTCGGATGAATTTCTTGAGATCGGTATCCATGTATTCGAACACCAAGTAGAGGACAGTTCTTCCCTCTTTGTTCGTTCCTTGTTTGACATCAAGCAACCTAATCATGGAATCTAGGGTTTCAGCACATAGAAACTCGAAACAAGAACGCCTTGTAGTCTAGAAATCGTAAAATTGGAGCAAAATGTTGAAAGATAAACACATTCAACTACTGATCCGATGAATTCGAGATTCAAATTCGACGCCAGGAATCAAACTTTCGCAAAGATCGAAAGCATTAACACTAGTACTCTCGCATAATCTACAGAAGACGGAAATCGAGACTCATAGAGGGAATTCGAAGTACCTGACGACATAAGGATTATCGCGAGACAGCATACGGAGCAAGGAGATTTCGCGGAGAGTAGTGGGAGGGACGCCTTCGTCATCTTCGTGGAGACGAGTCTTCTTAAGAGCGACGATGTTCCCAGTTGCCTTCTCCCTCGCTCTGTAGACCTTGCCGTAGGTGCCTTCGCCTACTTTCTCGAGCTTCTCGAAGGCTTCCATGGCGGATGTAGTCTTTTCTTCTTCCATCGTCGAGATCTTAGCTTTTTGTTGAAACCCTAGGAAATGTGCGAGGAGGAGCGTGTGAGGGGTTAACTGAACCTAAAAGCCCCCTTTATAGTTCTGGAAATGTTGCGCAACGGCTCCTTGTTTCAAATTTCAAAATCGATGACACGTAAGAGGGAAGCTTGTACAGCGCACACTGCGCTTTTACCGAACCGCCGGTTCCGCCCGGCACCCCGCTTGGACCGGTTTCTCGCTGGTTTAGACGGGTTTTAGAGCCGGTTCTGTTTTTTTTTTAATCAGTATTAGTAATATGTAATGCAAAAAAATCATTCTCCTTCGGAATGAAATATGGATTATTGTGAGTCTTTGGGCTGGTTCATTGATTTTATTTTAAAAAAAAACTACACCGAATTGACGATTTCAAGCTAGTTTCGGTATTTGTTTGGAACCAATTGACTTGTCGGTTTGACATTTCACCATTTTTCTAAATCTGAAGCTAAACCTTTATCGAGTCAAACCGTAGGTTTTGATTCTGGTCAGGTTCGATGGTTCAAACCGAACCGGGCACGCCCCTGTATGATATAATTTCATTTATTTTTTGAATTAAGGGCATTTTATTTTGTCACCATGAGACTGGAAAAATACCATCAAATAAAATGCATTTGTTAATCAAATACATGTTATTAAATCGAACAAAATAAAAAAAAAATCCTAATTTCTTATATTTTAGTTTATTAACTTTTTCTTGTATTAACAACACGCAGTATCACTTGCATTGTTGTCCTTTGATAATATTAAATTTCAACATTGGTTAGAGACAAAGCGATGATACTCAATAAAGGTTTGTAGTCTAGAATTTTGTTATATTGTCAATAATATAAATAACATTGTAATCAGTGAATCTATGATGTCTTAGTGCTTGTTTAGTTGGCTTTTAAAATCATGGGAATTTAAAAATCTTAGAAAGTGACTATAAATACATGTGGTTGGTTATAATTGTTTCACATAAAAATCCGAGGAGTTTAAATTCCTATAAACTGCAGTTCCTCCAAAATGGAGAAATTGTAATTACCATGGACGGGGTTAGTAAGTTGTACTTCCCCCGTATATTTAAAATATATTTTTATTTTAAACTTTGAAATTTCTTTTTTTGTCCTTAATTTACATTAATTTTTAATGGATAAAGGTTGTTATGGTAATTTTAAATAAATTCACATATTTTTCACTTCCTACTAAACAAATTGTAGGAATTCAATTACAACAACAACAACAACAACAACATTTACCCAGGTGTTATTGCAGACGCGGGATCTGGGGGGTCATGATGGGGGCAAACTAGACCTGGATGGGATGCCCAATCCAACCCAAGAGTGTCACATCAGACCAAATCTACAAACTATACAAAAACAAATTAAACATAAAAACATAAAACCACAAAAGAAACTAGAACTAGGAATACAGGAAACTAAACTAAAGAAAACTAAATCTAAAACTATCAGAAAACAAGCTCCTTGCTCTACCCCCTCGCGCTCCAGAATACTCGCTTCAACACCCAAAATTCAATTACTATGTAATTAATTATAATCATAATCGGACACTTTTTATTGAATCATGTGAAATTCAATATATGTGAATTAATTTCGTATGATTTAAGTTCCTATAAATTTTAATTCCTACGTTTAACCATTTGTATGATTTAAGTTCTTATAAATTTTAATTTCTGCGTTTAATCAAACGAGCACTTATAGATGCCCAATATAATTTAAGTTCTTATAAATTTTAATTCCTATGTTTAACCAAACGAGCACTTATAATTATAGATGCCTGCTACGCAAGCAAAGGCGAGCTTGTAAAATTTTGGTGGGGCAAGAGAACTGAATCACGTAAGGTTGAAATCTACCTTCTAACTCAAAAGCTTAAACCAATGTATATGGTTTCACATTCCGTCATATACAACCGGAGCTGCTCACTCCTTCCGGTGTGGGAAGAGTTTCTCCACCAAAGATCGTCAACGAAATAATAAAACATAGTTCCGATGGTCTGAGTGGTACAAGTAGAGCTCACCAACCTCTAGTAGTAGAATATATAGATTTATTTCTTTAATTTTAGTTGGCTCAGTCATACTTTTGAATAGGGATCGACCCATTGACCCGTAATTTATTGAAACGTGAACCGAGACCTGACCCCTGACCCGGTTTACAGGTTACGAGTTTTACGGGTAGGGTCACGGGTCGACCCATTTGACTACGGGTCAAATTACGGGTCGGCCCTTGAGTTGACCCATAATTTGTTTGACCCGATCATATAATTGTGTATAACGTTGTTGTTTTTAACCCTTTAAAAAATTGTGTTTGTGCAATATTATTTTCTTACCTCCGATGTAGTATAATTATCGAAATGTGTCTCAAAAAAGCAAAATAAAAAAAATGCAATCCATAATACAAACAAAGAAAATTAAATTAAATATATATATTTTTTATTTTACGGGTTTTACGGGTCGACCTGTAAATGAAAATTTTATGACCCATGACCCAAGCCGTAAATTATGAATCGGACGTCCACCCCGTAAATTTACGGGTCAGATCGATCCGGATTACAGGTGACCCGGAGCGTTGGACACCCCTACTTTTGAATGATACCCTGAGAAGCACGAGCGAAGAAAAATCAATGGAGTAGTAGATTCATGGAGTAGTAGATTCATGGAGTAGTTTTGGATTTCATGGACTATGGATAAAAACAAAGATATGAGAGAAAGACTTTCATTTCAATATCCAAGAGAAAGAGTTTTATTTCAATATCCAAGAGAAATACCTCAATTGACCATTGGCTACAACTTACAAGATATATTTATTTATATGATTTGACAATATAAGAAATTTCTAAGCTACAAATGTTATCATTTCAATTATCAATTTGCTAACCAGTTATAATTATTTCATGCCATCTTTCCATATCAATATTCTCGTGCCTTGTCGTATTATAGACCATTGTTTTGTCTTTGTTTTTTTGAAGGTCGCTTTAAACCCATGAACATGTAAAAAACGAATAACCAGCAAAAGAGAGAATGTCGGGAAAAAGCAAACTCAAATTGATTTGAAGTTAACATTGAAGTATCATCCCCATATTGAGAAAAAACATATTTGGACAAGCAAATCACAAATTTATCCCACCCTCATCACTCATGTTAAGGGATTGTTCCACTATTGTTCTGAATATACTTCTACTCCAAAAACTATATTTCAATTTATTTAAAATACAAAATTTTCACCCCAAGATGAGACAAGGTTTAAGAATAGGCGAAGAATATTTACAACGCATGTCAGATTCCCGTTTTTTTCTTATGTTTTGGGCCCATGAGGTTGAAAGAACCCAATAACTTTCTAATAATCAATTCCTTCCTCTGGGCTTCACCCTTTTGGGCCAATATATTGGGCTTTCTAACAATATTTCGGCTATAAAATTAAAAGCGGTACAAAATAATTTCACAATTTAAATTGTCTGAAGTCTCATACTACTGGGCCTATTCTTGAGTTGGGTTGTGGCTTGATTTGTGGAGGCGGCCCGTTGCTGAGTTGGTGATCCAGCCTACTCGTAGACGACGCACCATGACAAGAACATGTGATATTGTGATTGCTCTGTATTGCATCTCCTGTCATGACAAGAAAAGGTGATGTACGCAGGGGCGGATCCAAGGGTAGGCTAGGGTTTGTTCTAGCCTACCCTAAAAATAAAATGGAGTACTATTAGTCGGAATAAATGTAAGAAAATCTTTATAGCACAAGTGGTAACTTTATGTTTATTTGAGTATGAGGACTTGGGTTCAAGTCCCACTAATGACAATTTTCTTTATATTTTTTATTTTTTCCTTATCTTTTTGTTATTTATAGATTTTACCCTATACTTTGAGTTTTGTCCTAAATTTAGCCCACCCAAAAAAAAATTCCTGGATCCGCCCCTGGATGTACGGAGTTAAAACTATCATACATATACGTTTCAGTTATAAAAATTAATTAGTTGAAAGAAATACGTTAAGTAAAAATGTATCAATGATTAGTTGTGTAATCGTCACACCCGATCAACAAATTAAGTAAAACACAAACGTTCTATTTTTTCTTTTTTTTGTTCGAAAATCATTCTACCTTTAATCTACAAAATATCAATCAAATTTCCTATAGAATCAAAGTTCATGATTACCAGACCTCCTCTCAAGGACAATTGAGTAAAGTTTGTTACTTCTTCTTCAAACTAGTATGCATTGTGAAATAGTCGATGAATTAAAAACAAAAGGTCAACCAAATAGTGTGTCTTTCTCTAAAAACTCAAATAGGGGGTGATTTATGAAAATGGTCTAGATTAAGAGATACTTTTCTACAAAATTAAAGTCTAAGGGGTGAGTTTATGAATATGGACTTAATTAAGGGATTGTTTTATAGAATAAGTTATTATAATTATAATTTATAACTAATTTATCGATTATTTTTTTCGGAAGGAATTTGGTGACTTCAAGTATGGGACATACATTGACTTCTTCCCTTACATACGTGTGTGGTACCCCATTTGTCTCATCAACGTCATGGTTACAATCGTCATCATAATTAAATAAGAATTAAGACCAAACAAAAACCAAAAACCTCAACATTCAAAGATACTACCAACCATGGTATAGCTATAAATTATTAGGTTTACCATGGCAAACTAACCCGATCAAAGTTAGTAAAATGCAATATCATTCTAATGTACGTAGATTGAGCGTACGTTGAAGATAACAACTTGTTGTTTGAATAATTTGTAATTGAGTATGGTATTGTTAATTGTTTTTTTTTATGATAATAGTAATTCATTTGGAGGGTCAAAATGGCCAGCCAAAAAGTCTAGTCAAACTCCGTCCCAATTCCCAAAGCCAGAAATATGGGCCAAATCCGTAAATAAAGCAAACAACAGACCCTCATTTCTAATAACGCCCCCTCGTCGTCTTCCCAAAACCCCAATATATCCCTCCCTCTCATCTCCAGCTTGGCATAGACCGAGTCTTCCTTCAAAGTCCACCATTGACAACCCCTCAATTCCCTTCACCGACCTCCTTCGACTCGATTTCATGCCGCTCATCAACCACCACCTTCCAATCTGATCAAACTCAGCTCGCTCCGAATCCGGGAAGCCATGGGAGGCAGCAGCGCTAGGTTCCGCAGATTCAAGCTCCCCTTCCACCGCTCCTCCCACACCGCCCCCCCTCCCCCGCCGGAATTCCTCTGTCCGATCTGCCGCTCCCTGATCTCCGACCCGGTCGTCGTCGCCTCCGGCCAGACCTTCGATTCGCTCTGCGTGGAGGTCTGCAGGTCCCTCAATTTCGCCCCCTCTCTCCCCGACGGCTCCAGGCCGGATCTCTCCAGAGTCATCCCCAACCTCGCCTTCAAATCCACCATCGACACGTGGCGCTCCTCCAACGCCGTCGCTCCGCCGCCTCCGCCTGACCTCGCCGCCGTCGAGCGCATCGTCCGCGAGCTCAAGGACAAGGACGAGGAGAGGGATCTGATCAACGCCGTCGCTGACAAGGCTCCGTTGCCGAACTTCTCCCACGCCGTCACCGAGGTCGCCGCTCGCAAGACCGGCCTCTTCGACTCCTCCGGATCCGTCTGCTCCAGCTCCGACGAGTCCGTGATTGTCGAGACGGAGAGTCCTCGCCCTCGCACGCCGTTCCCGCTCGCCACCAGGCCTGCGTGTTTATCCTATTCCTCCGCCTCCACCTCCTCGTCCGAGATTTCCGATCCGCTAAACCCTAACCCTAGCTCTGAGGAAGAGGAGGAGTTCGTCAGGATGCTACGGAGCTCAAGCCTCGCCGAGGTTGAGCGCGGGGCGGAGCTACTCAGGGAGGCCACTAGATCGCACGAGAGCTCGCGGATCTCGCTCTGCACGCCGCGGATTCTGACGGCGATTCTCCCTCTATTGTCCGATCGGAGGTTCTCCGGCCGAGTCAGCACCAACGCCGCCGCCGTCGTGGTCAATCTCTCTCTCGTCAAGGCCAACAAGGTCAAGATCGTCCGGTCGGGGATCCTGCCGCCTCTAATCGACCTCCTGAAGACCTCCGGCGGCGGCGGGGAGACGGCCGAGCACGCCGCCGGCGCCATCTTTAGTCTCGCTCTTGAGGACGACAACAAGACGGCGATCGGAGTCCTGGGGGCGTTGCCGCCGTTGATGCACTGCTTGAGGTCGGAGAGCGAGCGGACTCGCCACGACTCGGCCTTGGCTCTGTACCACCTTTCCTTGGTGCAGAGCAACAGAGGGAAGCTCGTGAAGCTCGGAGCCGTCCCTGCGCTCCTGGCGATGCTCGGCGGGGCAGGGAAGGCCGCCGGGAAGGCGCTGCTGGTGCTCTGTAACTTGGCGGCGTCGGCCGAGGGGAGGGCTGCGATGCTCGATCGGAATGCGGTCGAGTGTCTTGTGGCAATGCTGAGGAGGAACGAGTTCGATTCGGAGTCGACTCGGGAGAATTGCGTGGCTGCGCTCTACGCGCTTAGCCACGGGAGTATGCGGTTCAAGGGGCTCGCGAGGGAGGCCGGTGCCACGGAGGTGCTACGGGCCGTGGTGGATGGGAGGGGCTGCGGTGAACGGGCCAGGGAGAATGCTCGCCGGATTTTGATCGCCATGAAGGGGGAGGAGAGGGACTCCGGCGACCGGTGGGAGAGGATTCTTGCTGGCAACGGCGGGGTAAACTCTTCCCAATTCTAATGTTATTTTAGTTTGTGGCTTATGATTAGCTTTTTTGTTTTCGTTGTTAGGAGTTTGGTTAATTTGGAAGCCATAAACTGTAAAAATGTTGGTATTTAATTGGGACATTGTCTGTGCATCTAACATGGGTAGTGTTGTACATTCATATAAGGTTGTTGTGTTCATGTTTGTGACTTCGTGTATATATTTATGCCTTTCAAAGCTACAACTATCTTCATCAATTGTGAGTCCAAACTATGAGCACATTTGGGTTTGGGGTTTTGCGTTATTGGATGCTGCTAAAAGATGGTGAATCTTAGTTGTAATGGTGAAGTTGTCATTTTGTGGGACAAAGAAAGATGGGAATACAATTTGGGATGAGAGGTCATGTGAAGAAACAAAGAAGATTTTAAAGGCAAGCAAGCAGAAACTGCATGATTGTGGACTCGCATTAGAATTGCATATAGAGTTGTGAGTTGTAGTTGTCTCAATGGAAAAAGAAACCAGAAATACAGACATTGTTATCGTTGGTTAGTGCATGTTGTGTTGCATGGTTTGGGATATTCTTTTTCTTAAGGAGGATTATTAGCTACCTTTTGTTTTTGACATTTGTATATGATAATTTGCTCTTTATTTTAGATAAGTGACCCAAATTTC
The DNA here is from genome assembly GCA_934048045.1 of Polygonum aviculare. Taxonomy (NCBI): domain Eukaryota; kingdom Viridiplantae; phylum Streptophyta; class Magnoliopsida; order Caryophyllales; family Polygonaceae; genus Polygonum; species Polygonum aviculare. The sequence goes on from OW204027.1 coordinate 26,463,820, forward strand.
AAAATAAAGTCTCTGTCTTTTTCTGTCCACCACCAAACAAACCTCATTTATTATGTAGGTCATAAAGAAATAACACGAGCCACACAAACTTACCGCAAAAAACCGACGACAATCAAAGTAGAAAGTTTAGGTGTATAATTACATATTTTTTTGGTCCACTAGCTAACATGACCAAAGTTTGGTATTTGAGGAGAAGAAAAGTAGATATAGCTGTGGATAGTGTGGTAGCGGACTTGTGTTGGGCGTCCTTTTTCTTGTTAAAAGGCAGGCCCGCACGCTTTTGAAGGCACGAAGCAGAGTGAACAATAATTCCCAAAAGGTACGAAACAATAAATTCATGAGTTGAGAAAAACCATTTTAGGTTTCGGCCAACCCACACAATCCCAGGCGGATCGAGGCGGGGGCGGCTGCCACCGCTAACGCTAAAAAAACCGACATTTCTTAGTAGTAGTGAACGGAAAAGAGTTCATCTTTAATGGGGTTCGAAACGGTAACTTTGGGATACTACCCAAAGGAGTTACCCGTTGAACCAGATATTCGAAGGCGTTTGTGGTGGATATATGATAGATCATTACAAATGGTTTTAAGTTGATTTAAAGTAGAAAGATTGGTGTAGTTTTTTTTACCATTAGAAGTTCAATTCATTCACTCAGGGTACAATAAAGCAACTTTGATTGAAGATAATTCCCAATTGTCAATACAAAACTAGTACAAACCTCGTACCATGTACGGGTAATGTAAATATAAAATTGAATCAACCCATTCGAGATCGAATTTTGATACAAATACGCTTTTAACTCGGGAACTTATAATCTAAATCCGATAGACCAAAGTACGAACCTATTGACCTATATATGTACTTTTATTCATACAATTTTAATTCTAAAATAGTTCTATTCAAAATTTCAAATTTATATTAATAACGAATATACTATTGAAATATATGAAAAAATTTCACTATTCTTCAAGATTCAATAATGACAAAAATGTATACTAATTAATAAGAATTTTTTTAAAAGAGTATAAAAGAAAATCACTTGAATTTCCTTATTCATATAAGGATATATAATTGAGTAAGATATTAAGTATATATAAGGAAATTGGATAAGATATCAAGAAGATATATAAGTTATTTTTTGAAAATCAATGCAAAAAATAAAATCATTAATATATTCAAGGTTGATGATGTGGCGCAAATTTTAACAAAGACTTGGGTTTCGTTTTATACCGTACTAGTTGTACCCGTCGTGCCATGCACGACTCGTGTTTCGGAATTTTTGAATATATTACAAACAGAATATTAGTGTGAAAACGTATAATAAATTTTCTGACATAATCTAATTTCACTAAATTTTAGAAGTCTTTAATTAATCTATAATCGATTACGAATATATTGTTATGCAAATCACGCACTTACATTTTATAGTCAATAACTTACATTATTTTGCAAATTATATTTACTTATATTTTAGTATGCAAATCGCCAATTTGAAATAACCAAATTAAACATGTAGGTTGCTTTAATCATAATATTTAATGAATAATATTTTTCTTCTATATGCGTGAATATACAAAACAATATCTTATTAAAATATAATATATTTTAAAAATCATGATATTCTGAATCTAAAAAACAATGGGTATAGAAAATATTAGAAAATTAAAAGAAATTGTTAAAAACAATTTCTTAAAAATATAGGTGGGTGAGTTTTTATATAAATTATAACATTTTATGAGTCCAAATTTACTTAAATAACTGTTAGTTATATGAAAGAAAATCATATAACATTTATTGTATGACTATTATAAATGTTATGAAATTAATGTTAGTTTGCTAGTATCTATTTATATTATAATCAAAAATTAATTGTACGTAGACTTTAGAACAAATCCATTAATATAATAACGTATTAAATCAAATATACATACGTATATTTTATAATAACATAGTAAATTTAATTTAGACAAAATTAAACCATATGTATGATCAGTTCTTAAGTAAATCAAATAATAAAGAGACAAAATCAATTGTTTTTTAAATATGATGTGGGATCAAAATCAACGTTCATGGATAAGTAATATATTAAAAAGATATAATATCTTATCAAAACTGATTATATATTTTACAGAAATAGATAATAATAAATTTAATCAGATTAATTAAAATAAAACAAATAAAATTTGTTTTAATTTTTTATCGAATATGTGGTAGGGCCATAATCAACGTGGTGGCCATAATCAACATTATCTTAAATTGAATTCATATCATGTCTACACCATGCACACAAAAAAACTTTTGATCGTACAAAAGAAAATGAATATTTGAGTTGAAAAATAAAATAAAATCAAGCTTATAGAAGAAAATTTAAGATAAGATTATTTAAGGAATGTAAAATTAAAGATAGATAGTATGACTTTAAAGATAAAATTGAGGATTAGATAATTAAGAAAAATTAAATATATAGAGTTACTATTACCTATTTAAGTTAAAAAATTAAAAATTAAAATCAAGCGGGGCCTGAATCAACGTGATGGCTCGAAAACGGTCGACTTTTATAATATACTAGTACAAACCCCGTACCATGTACGGGTGATGTAAATATAAAACCGATTTGAGATCGAGTTTTGATACGAATACGCTTTAACTCAGGAACTTATAATCCAAATCCGATAGACCAAAGTCCGAACCTATTGACCTATATATGTACTTTTATTCATACAATTTATTCTAAAATAGTTCTATTCAAATTTTCAAATTTATATTATTAATGAATATACTATTGACATATGTGAATTTTTTTCACTATTCTTCAATATTTAATAATGACAATAATTTATGCTAATAAATAAGAATTGTTTTTAAGAATATAAAAGAAAATCACTTGAATTTCCTTATTCATATAAGGATATATAATTGAGTAAGATATTAAGTATACATAAGGAAATTGGATAAGATATCAAGAAGATATATAAGTTATCTTTTTAAAATCAATGGAAAAAATAAAATCATTATTTTATTCAGGGTTGATGACGTGGCACAAATTTTAACAAAGACTTGGGTTCCGCTTTATACTGTATTATAGTAGATAAGGGTTCTATTTTTTTATTTTTTTTGGTAGAAAAAATAAGGGTTCTATTAAACTTCTCTTATCATGATATAAAGTATTAACCAAATCTTGTCTACATGTTTAAAAGCCAAAAGGCGAGAGAATGATACCAGAAGTATGGTTTTTTTTTTGATAAGGAGAAGTAAGGTTTTATTTGGAAAAGGGGATTAGTGTTATTGTTTTACGGGAGAGAGGGAATTATTGTTAACCTTTTTTAATTGAGTTGTTACTATATAAAAAGCTCAACCTTGCAATTTTTTATACGCCATAGTTTTGATTCAATTGTCATGTTGACCGTCTATTACGATGTTAGAATCGGATTGGAATGGGGTATCGGGTTGGATTCGGAATGCCTCATACTGTGAGTCTTAATCAGGTATAAGTTCTTAGTTAATGTGTATTTTGTGGGAATGAAAATCACTCATACATAACCCTGGTATCAGAGCAAACACATTTATAAATTTAACTCATTCCAAAACCGATTCCTTATACCATTGGCATAACAACCCATTTGTTTCAAAATTAAGGATGTATAAAATATCCAATATATATATTTTTATCTAAATTTTTATGATAATATTCTTAAGTAGATTAAATACGTAGTATTTTCCTTAAGATTTCAATCTATACTATATATTAAAGCCGGAGAATTTCGAGCCTCCACGTTAATTCTGGCCCCACTTTATTAATAATTTTATATGTTTTATTTTTTCTAATTATCTAATCTTTAACTTTATCTTTTTTATTAGCCATCAAATATCTATCTTTAAAAGCATATTATTTATCTTTAAAATTTCTTTAATTATCTAATCTTTAATTTTATCCTTTTTCTTACTCATCTAATATCTATCTTTGAAACAATATTATTTATCTTTAAAATTTCTTTCTATATATAAAAGATACATATTAATTAACTTAACTTTTCAATTTCCATTTTAATCTATTTATATATAAGAATTAACGAAAAAAATGACCATTACCCGTACATGGTACGGGTCTTCAACTAGTGAGAATAAAGTGGATAGTACTAGCGATTTAGTAATAAAGCGCAAATATAAAGAGATTAAATGAAAAATCTTTTGATCAAGGGGTATACCTTATGAGTCATGACTATCTAACGTTTTTGTACAACGAACTAAATAAAGGGTCGTTGCCAAACCTGACATTACCTCAGAGCTGGGCCGTATATATTGGGCTGACTTTCTGCCAAATAATTATGTACAATAAAATTCGATGGTCCAAAACTGGGAAAGCCCTGGCAAATGGCAATGGTCCAGAACCTTATTTTAGGAATTCTTTTTTATTGGTTTTTTTTATCTATATTTGTTTTTATAAACTCTATTTTTCTATGTAATATGATGTTTATTTATTAGGATAATAGTTCTCATAAGTACTCCCTCCGTCCCAAAACGTTTGTCCATAAAGGACAATTGGCACGGTAATTAATACGAAGTTAAAAAGTTGAATAATTAGGGTAATATATAAGTATTAAAGTTACAAATGTGATAACGTTGATGAGAAAGGTGAATAACTGAAGGTAATATATAAGATTGGATGATGGTAGTTTTGTAATTTTATAGGAAGAAGTAATAAAGGTGATGGAAAAGTTGGGTAATGGGGGTAATATATGATATTAAATAAGGGTAAAATGGTAAAAAAAATGTGATATAAATGGAAAGTTTGGAAAGATGGATAAACTTTTTGGGACAACCGAAATGGAAAGATGGACAAACATTATGAGACAGAGTGAGTAAGATTCTAAATCAATGTTGTTGATGCGTCCTTGCCCCTCGTGGTCGACAAGAACACGGATGTCCCGATCGAGATCGTAGGCGTAAGTGCGTTTTCCCTTGATTGAATGATGGTTGATGAAGTATTAACGATGTGGAAGCGATTGATGAAGTAGAACGACGAGTGATGCAACGGTATCCCGAGAGAAGGAGAAACTCGACTTTACTTTTCAGGAATTCAATATTGCATTGCATAAAACTAATGAAAGGAAATACAAGAGTATTCATAGAGGGATAATCAGCCCCCTAGGGTTTCTAACTAGGAAAGAAATAATCTAGCAAATCATATCTTATATATGGAAAGATATAGATATGATTTGTTACAAAAATCCTAAAATAAAAATATGGAAATAAAAGAAACAAGCTATCTAGAATTAAGTCAAATAATTATCCTAAAATAATAACTTGACTTAAATTAAAAGAAAAATCTAACTAAGGATAGGCGGTTCGAAAGGATTTCGAAACTGAAGTCGCGCGCGGAAGTCCGCCAGAGGAGGTCGGCGCCGACCTAAATCAGCTTGGTGAGAATTCCTTGGAATAGGTCGCAGACGACCCGGATGGGGTCGGGGCCGACCCCTTCTGGGCAGGATTTCGAGCTTGCTGAGGTCGAGGCCGAGCTCAGTTGAGTGGAGATGCACATGTTAGGACCCAAGGTGGACGCCATGGTCTTGGTCTAGCCACGATCGACTCAGGCTCGGGCCTGGGTTGCATCAATGTTGTTAGGCACCAAACCAGCCTCAAGCCATTTTACAAAAAACCATTATTCGAATGACCTTTATCGATTCACATATAATTTATAAACCTAAGTTGTACTTTAGATATTTTGTATTTGTTATAAGGCTAGTCCAGTGGTACAGTACCTTGATGGTGGAGCTTGTTTTCTCGGGTTGGCCGGCAGTCTCCGTTTAGACGGTTAGTTTCTGTTAGTGTTAACTTTAGTCTCCTTTTCATTTTCTGTCTTTATTCTTTTGGCTCTAGTGTTAGTTTTACTTTTCTTTGGTATTACTAGGTTTTTCGATATAGTTTTATTGAGTGGTTTGGTGTATCCCTTGAGCTGTATTGAGTGCATTCCATCTAGGTTTGGTATGTCTCCATCCTGACCCCCCAGACGCTGGTTTTGTCGGACTTCCCTAACTAAATGTTGTTGCTAGTGGTACAATACCTAAGAGGCCATTTGATTACTCTTGATAGAAAGTGTCATATTCTTCAGAAGTTGGAAAGTTATGTCATTTATTGTAATATTGAGAAGTTGAGGGATCAATTGTAATGTGGGTTAGCTGAGTGGTTACTCGCTTTAGAGGACTATCAGGTTTGTTAATTGGTGCTATCAATGAATCAACACAACAAACCACTCCTCTTTCAAATATACCACCAAACATCTACTTTGAATCATCAATAATACGAACTACTACGATACTAACCCAAAATGATATATACGATCATTTTCTAGGATTCTTCTGTTTAAAACATTAAGTGACTACCGAAAATCCGACAGAGTACTTTAAAATCTTATATCCCTATTCTTAGCGCTATGTTAAACTAAACCCAACCAATAAGAAATTAATAACTTTTGAGACACCAACTCAACTAGACCAAATTACTACGTAGGAAGACACTAAAAAAGAGATACATTCTAGTCGGAATTGCGGTGCGGAACGAGGCTCCCATGGGTTTCCTCTCGGAGAATGGGCAGGACCTTAGACCCGCTGACCTTTTACTCTTTAATTGGCATCAAGGTAAAGATGCTTGTGTGGATGTGACTGGAGTATCTCCTTTTGCTAGTGCGGGAGTGAGTTCTTGGGCACCTGGGTTGGCCTTGCATAATGCCGTGGAGAAGAAAAGGAGAAAGTATGAGTCCAAATGTGAGGAGAACGGTTACAAGTTGATCCCTTTTGCTTTCTCTACATTTAGGGAATTGGACAAGGAGGCTGTGGACACTCTTTTGCGTATCAAGTCTCTTTCTATTAATCATTCTAAGAAGTAAGTATAAGGACGACAATTATTAGGGCCATTCTTTTTCAATCATTTGAATCTCACATAAAAATTAGAGGCGTGAACGATGAGGAGGAATAGCTAAGCTTCACAAGATCAGTGCTTGTTGTGTTGACGTCTTGACTCTTGACCGTTTAGAAGGTTGGTCAAGTACTCAAGTTGATAATGCATTATTAAATTAGAAATAATCCATTTGAACTCAAGTTGATCAGGAATATTTGAGTTCGACCTATAGGAGCTCTTAATATTGGAATTTGCAATAGGATAATGAGAGTAAAATTGACCCACCAGAACTTCAGAAGTCGACATGACGTGTCCTAGTCTTAAATTTTAGATTTCAATCCGAAAATTTATACCTAATCTATTTGAACTCGAAACCCATTGGATTGAAACATACATACACAGTTTAGTTGATCCGATTTATTATATTACAGAATATATAAATTTATTATGTAATTAAAGTTATATATATTATTAATTACAATATATATACTAAAAATTTACTATAAAATTTTATTATTTAAATAATTATAAAAAAAATTGAAAATCTCTTGACTTGTTAGTCCATCCGAACCCGCACCTGGTAATCCATCATGACCCAATCCAACTTGATTCATAATGCGATTGACCTCACTGCGGACTCAACACGAGCCCTAAACGACAAGACCTGACCCGTTCAATAGGTATACCCACTATCAGTAAATGTACGGATTAGTCAATTAATAAGGTTGATTGTACAAATACAATTTACCCTATTTTGATTATAATTACAAAAACGAAATGCTAGTTTCACCTTTATTGTGTAAAGGAAAAAAAACAGATGATCATATTCAAAGCACATGTAACAAGGCCCATATAACAAGGCAGTACAAAATAGACCCGCCACCTAAGCTAAGTCCATTATCTAATAATTAATGGTAATAATTTCCTAAGAGGAAATAGTAATATAGTATATGGAACGTACATGCTTTCCATCACTTAGCTTTCGTTATTTTGGTGTTATTAATGACTAAGCCTCCTAACTTATAATATTTTATTATGATTAGTGAAGTATTCAAACAATTGAGCCGGCCAATCCATGTTTTAATAATTCCAACAGCCAAAACAACAAAGGATGGAAAAAATGGAATATTTTCTTGTGGACATTTTTCCACGTGACATGACAAGGATTTATCGATCAGCATATATATTTCGTCCTTAATAATGTTGCCTATGGATTGGAATGTTGGATGTTTATATGTCTTGTTTTATTTTCCAGATTACCACAATTATAACGAATGAATGATTAAATTGGAATGGAATAATATATATAAGCAATCTTGTGTGTGAAGATCATTGAGATCGAATCCAATGTCAATTTAAACAATCATGTAAACAGTACAATATGGTCCATCTTGCATGTAGCAATTTGCAATATATTTTGTGCTTATCCTAGTCTCGATCAATCGTATCTTCTCGACTTAAATTATAGCCTTACAAAACATCATTCAAATATACATCACTAATTACTTTGATTGTACGTGTCCATCGTGAATTCTATCAAAGCTAGCTCAAAGATTATCTCCAAGTCGTTGAAATCATTATATTATAATTTACATTAGTACAAGTTGAACTCGATCGATACCTAGTGGATCTCACTTTCAGAACAACCTAGTGGTTTATTTATCAACCTCATAGTGATTATGTACAACAACTTTGTCTTGTATCGATCGATCTCTCATAACTAATTAACTAAGTACATGCTCAACGTAAAACGTAACCCAAAAATAATTAGCAAAAAAGTTAGTCAAGGCTAAATTGACCAATATTGGTCATTTTTATAGGGTTGAGCTAGCATCGGTCCAAAAATGAACCGGACCGGATTGGATATCAAGAATTTAGTGAATCGAAAATCGAACACATTTACATTCAGTTTGTTCTTTTTCAGTTTCCGATAACTATAAGGTTGCTCCTGGAAAATTTTGAACGGAACCGAAAAAATATCGAAACCGAAACAATTAGAAATCGAAATTATGAAAATGATTGAATCAAGAGTCGAACGGAACACTGTTAGTTTCAATTCGATTCGATCTAATATATTGGTTCCGACCGAACCGGGCTCTGTCGTGCATTTTCATCTTTAACTGTAACATTTTATAGCTAGTACATGGTCAAAAACGAGTAAATTAATAACTGGGAGCAACAAGTATTGTAAATGTAATGGGTATTATGCATGGCTCGATGCTGTTGGGACAATATAATGTGAGCATGTACGTAATTGCAGAGACAGCATGGGCAACGTAAATGAATGAGTACGATGGAGTATTGATTAATAACAACCAAATTGAAGAGGAAGCTTCGTTGAAGGTAGCTAGCTAGAGAGTTGGTTGTACACTAGCTGTTATTGAAATCGACAATGCACTGCGCCGTACGTATTCCTTATTATTCCTGAATCACATATTCACATAGCTAGCTTGCTTGTTCATTTTGTACGTATTCCCATGCAGGCACATAATCCATCTGTGCATGCATCATGCATGTGCGCGCTTCACGATAGAGTTCGTCCCGTATCCTACTCTACATGTTACATGTTTTTTACCTCGAATCCTCGATACCCAGAATTAATTTACCCTAGAGGAGGCTAAATTTCTAGGTCCGTGGACGGATGGACCGACGGCGACGGAGCCGGGCAGAGGAGGTAGTCGGCAGAGTGGGCGGACGGAGGGAGGCGTAGAGGGCAGATCTGTACTGCTGTTCGGTTTGCTGTGTTTTGAGGAAGGAAAGTAACTTCACCCGGCCCTGATTGTATTTTTTTGGCTATGTCACAAAAAAAGAAAAAAATAATTCTTTGTTTTTCAAAATCTCATGGTAAGAAATTTATCATACGATTTCGACTCTGAAAATTGACATTGCATTTACTAATAGGAGACGAGATAAAACAACTTGATATTCTTGCCATTTCTACAAACCAAGAGACTTTCAAACGTACAACGGATTACGGCTGCAACTACAAAACTATATGCATCTCTTACAACAATCCCGGTTCTATACCATCAAATCCAAGAATGTCAGCATCACAATTCAACAACACCCACGCCCTTCCGGAGGAATTAGAGGAAATCTTGCTGTTAGATGTAGCACATAACATGTATATATACTGAACTGATTAATGATATGCATAAAGGGAAATGCTAGACGTCTCGCACGATTTGCGTGAATTCCATATCGCCCCTGACGTGGCGCGGGCCCCACGTGATCAGTCAGCATTTTTTTGTTAGAAAAAATAAAACGCAACTTTCATATATCCCAATTCCAGATCTAAAGAAATGGACCGGAGACGGCACCAGCGCGGAGGAGATGGGGAGCTGCGACGCGACGGGCGAAAGCGAAGGCGGCGAAGCGACGGCAACGTCGGATCTGGAGGGCGGAATGAAGACGGCGATGGCGACTCGTTCGGATCTGAAGGGCGGAGCACAGGCGGCGAAAACGGCGATGGCGGTGGTGATGGCGAGCGAAGGTGGTCTGGAGATCGGTACGAAAGCACTGAGCTATTGCCGGATCTGAACCTCCTCCCTCCTTCCAACTCTTCGAGGCTCACCTCTCTCCGCCACTGCCGTCGTCGCTTCCGACCGCCGCCTTCGACTCCGACCGTGGCCGCCGCCGTCTAACTACGTGTTTTATTTAACATTGAGAGAAGGTGAGAGGCCTGGACGAGCTGGAAAAGGAGATACACAGAAGGATTATATCCTACAAGAATTCCTGATTGTTTGGTGGATCTGCAGGAGACTTCTGTGTTACCCTTTGGCTAAATTTTTTTGTAGGAGATATTCATTTGATCTTTGCATGTAATTGAAAATTTTACCCCTACGAAAGGGAAGAGAAAAGAAAGTAGATTTCTAATTGAGTTCTGGCATTGTTACTCTAGTTAAAGAATCAGATCTCACCAGTTGAGAGTATCAGCAACCTCAAGCTCAAAATCTATTCAAGTAACACACTAATGAGTCAACATTCAACAACAAACGTGACCAGATCATAGAGAAGAGCACTTCTGTTGTTATCTAAGTATATGTTTGTTCAATTGTTAAGGAGAAAATAATTTGCGCTCATGATTTACTAATAGACCCTGCAAAATGTCGATCAATGGCTTCAATCAGGTTTCCAATTGTGGCAGACCTCTCCAAAACCCCTTCATCTTCCTCCTCTTCCGCCCCCTCCACCGACCCAATTTCCCCATCCTCCTTCTCCCCCTCCTCCAAATCAAACCCGGATCCAGACCAGTAGATCGAGAAGGACGGAGCGGTTTCCATCGCCGCCTTCATTCCGCCTTCCAGATCCGAACGTTGCCGTCGCTTCGCCGCCTTCGCTCCGCCCTCCAGATCCGAACGTCGCCGTCGCTTTCGCCCGTCGCGTCGCAGCTCCCCATCTCCTCCGCGCTGGTGCCGTCTCCGGTCCATTTCTTCAGATCTGGAATTGGGATATATGAAAGTTGCGTTTTACTTTTCCTATAAAAAAAACATGCTGACTGATCACATGGGGCCCGCGCCACGTCAGGGGCGATATGGAATTCACGCAAATCGTGCGAGACGTCTAGCATTTTCCATGCATAAATTCAGATAAAAGATTAATACCATGATTATTTGGCCCCTGAAAAGTTATTTGATACCGAGCAGTCCGGGATACCCAAGACTCCAAGAGCAAAGCAAAAATGTTAATGCCTTGAGCACCATTAAAAAGTCCATAAAAAATTTGCTAGAGTACACTTCAAAATTGGATGACAAATTGTAACACCACGACCAGCTTTTACATTGTTTGTGGTTATCAGAAACTGTAGAGCGACGAGCTTTTACTACAACAACAACATTTAATCCGCCCGAAATAATCCAAGAGAAGCGAACCAACCAAAAAAAACTACTACAAAGAAGACTAAAAACTACAGCTAAACTCAAAGTAAATGCTAAAGTTAAAACTCAAAGCAAGCTTAAGAAAAGAACACTAGCTAAAACTAACACCCTAACTTTAACCTCCTGTTTAAAAAAGCTTGCTCCACCCTCCCGGCTACTAGCTATTCACCACCATGATCTTGTCCCTCCAGCTCTCCTTGTATTGAACCAACTCCATTGAGATCCCTACAACAACAACAACAACATTTACCCAGGGAAATCCCGCACAAGCAGGATCTGGGGGGTCAGGATAGGGGTATCTCAGACCTAGATTAAATACGCCCAATAAAACCCAAAAGGAAAAACTAAACTGCCTACAAACACCCACTAAAGAAAGAGAAATAAAAGGAAAACAAAGGGAGAAATAAAAATCAAACTCCAACTGGTAAAAACTCCACCAAAAGCTCCAAAGGAGAGACCCTCTCCACCACCCAGCTAGCTAACAGTCTACCACTCTGACCCTTCCCTCCACCTGTCTCTGCTCTGAGCCAAATCCTCTGAGATCCCTAATAAGGCGACATTCTGCTTGATACTATCCATCCAACGCTTCTTCGGACGGCCTCTACTCCTCCTGAAAGCTCCCAAATCCAGATGCTCGCATCTCCTCACTGTGGCATTTGGGCTCCGCCTCTGAATATGGCCAAACCAACGCAGTCTCGTTTCTCTAAGCTTGTCTCCTATGCTAGCCACCCCAAGCTTACCTCTGATCTCTTCGTTCCGAATCCTGTCCATCCTCGTGTGCCCACACATCCATCTGAGCATCCTCATCTCTGCGACTGCGAGCTTCTGTTCTTGCGCCTTCGTCGTCGGCCAACAATTTGCCCCATACAGGATCGCCGGTCTTATAACGGATCTGTAGAATTTTCCCTTGAGCTTAAGCGAAACCTTCTTGTCGCACAGAACCCCTGAAGCCGCCCTCCACTTCTGTCAACCTCTCTGAATACGGGACCGAACATCCTCATCAATGCATCCATCACTCTGCACAACCGATCCCAGATATCTGAAACAGTTCTTCTTCGCAATCACTTCACCTCCCAGCTGCACCTCACTACCGAGCTCCTCCGCCTGACCGAAAACGAACTCCATGTATTCTGTCTTGGTCCTACTCAACCTAAAACCATTTCGCTCCAATCTCTCCCTCCACACTTCCATCTTTCTATTTACCTCCTCCCTAGAATCTTCCACCAAAACGATATCGTCTGCAAACAGCATGCACCCCGGCACCTCGCCCTGGATGTCCTTAGTCAGCTCGTCCAGCACTAGCGTAAACAGAAAGGGGCTCAGAGATGAACCTTGATGAAGACCCATCCCTACTACAAAATAATCTGTATCCCCTCCTGGCGTGCTAACACTTGTTCTCGACCGCTCGTACATGTCTCGGATAAGCTTGATATAAGTGTCTGACACCCCTTTGGCTTCTAGACATTTCCAAATCCATTGAGATCCCTAATAGGTTGATATCTTGTTTAATATTGTCCATTCAGCTGTTCTTTGGGCGACCTCTACCCCTCCGGCCGGTAAACCCCTAACTCCAAACATTCACACCTCCTAACCGTCGCATTCGGGCTCCTTCTTTGGACATGACCAAACAAACGAAGTCTCATTTTTCGAAGTTTGTCTCATATATATGTTTAGCCACTCCTAACTTACTTCTGATCTCTTCATTTCTAATCTTGTTCATCCTCAAGTGGCTACACATCCATCTGAGCATTCTCATCTCGATGACTGCCAGTTTCTGTTCCTGCGCCTTCGTCGTCGGCCAACATTCAACACCATAGAGGACATGAGACACAACTAGCTTTTACATTGTTTTTAATACTCGGAGATTCGGACATGAGACACGAGGCAAAGTTTTATTTTTTACTTTGTTGTGTAAGGTATATTGTTTTTAAGAGTAGAATCTATGAACTTTAAGGCTCCCGGTAAAAGTAGTTGAAATGGCAGTTGAAGCTTTTTGTAGTTGACTTTGAAACCGGTTTTTTAGCTGAAATTTGTAACTTATTTTAGAAGTTGATATTTTATACTGTATTAAGCTAAAGAGTGTCTGGTAAAGCGAACTTATTTTTGTATAGAAATAGATGATATACCAATGAAACTGGATATAAAATATTCTTTAACTTATTTTTCAGGATAATTTTATATACCTATACATAATTACCTCTTCATATATACTCAAATAATATTTACTTACAACTTATAAAAAAAATAAACTAGAATGTGCCCCTACATTTAATTTATCCTCAGAAATAAACTACAAGAAAACTACTACTCCAATTTATAAGTTGCAAAAAGCCTGTTTTGCCGAACCCCAATTTATAAGCTTTTATTTTATAGAAACTTTTTTAAGCTAACATTAGCTGGAAAAAATCTTTACCAAACGCAGCCCTATATATCATTTCCAATTACGGAGTACTCGGTATAAGCTTAGGTATTTGACTAGATACTTGAAAGGGTAAAGTTTTTTCAGCTCACGACAAAATCGGTTCTCACATTCCGAATATAAAAATACAAGCATGAACCAGAAAATTCGAAATCCTAAGCAAAGGGACCCCACCTGGGTTGCGCCAAACTTCTAACCGTTACGTAATCTGACGTGGACCTCCCATCTTACTCGTCCGCCACGTCAGCCGCCACCCTCTCAAAGACCGCGTCTCCCTTTTCTCCTTCCTCTTACGCGTTTCTCCGGGCCCCCCTCCTCTCCTCAATTCCAAGGTACAACAACAAGAACAAGAATTCCATTTCCGATTTCCGATTTCCGATTTCTCCTTCCCCTGAATCGCCAATCGCAGGCAAAAAGACCGTTGCCCCTTTGTGAAGCGAAGTTACCAAAGACTGTATCTTTTTCTGGATTCTTCCGACTCCGAGAGTGAAATTGGAGGGCCTTCTGTTTGGGTATCATCATAAGAAGCTGCCAAATCGGGACATGGATGGATGGTTCAGGGGCTGTTTTGGAGGCTACCCAATTACTGGCTTTTACTACTTCCTCTTCTTCCTATTAATCATCTGCCTCTGCCTTCCAAGGGAATCCCAACTCGTGTCTCTCGTTTCCGTTTGGGGATGTTCCTCTGAGACCCACTCGCTTTTCCTTTCTCCCAATTGGTAAATTTAGGCCTATACCAAACCTAGCCTAACTAAGCGGAACCCCAGAGGTCCCCTGTTTGTAACCTTGCCTTCTAGGTGTTCGATAAAATGTCGCAGAAGAGGCAGCAGAACGATGGTGGTGGTGGTGGTGGTGCCAGTGGGAACGGCTCTTCGGACGGTGATGTTCCTGAGGATAAGAGGAGGAAAGCTCCGGCTTTTAGGAAGTACGCGCCTCTTTCCCCACTATAACAATTTTTTTTTTTTATGCTTTTGCCTTTGTTTGATTGATCATTTACTTTTAGGGTGCACAATTTTTACTGTCATCCGCAGTTGGTATTGTTAGCCTGGTTGAAATCAGGCAAAGTCATGTTGCTATACGAAACTGTATAACTTTGCTTCGTAACAATTCAAAGTAAATATTCTAGGAGAATAGATTGATATGCACAGAGTCTTTTGCCTCTGTTCTTGGCTGGGATTGATTTAGGACTTTCAGCATTCTTTCAAATTTTACAAGTTGGTGGTGACTGTTAGAGGGAAGCTGATTCGTTTTTTTTTTCTTGATTTGGAACTTTGAATTGCAGTGTGGTGCTCGATGTGATGCGAAAGCATTCCATCCAGAATTTCTTGGAGCCTATGATTCGTAGAGTTGTAAGTTTCTGTTTCTATTTGCTAAGTATGCTCTTATAATCTACACTTGTTTTTTGTTGCTGCACTTATTGAGATTATTCATGATAATATGTGAAGTCTGCCAAGTCATTGATCATTATCAACTTAACTCATATTGTGAAGGGAAGAAATATTTTGATCTAGTGGCCTAATTAAGCCGGCTGACCTTGACCTGTCTTGATGAAACCTTATCTGAGTTGGTGTAAGCTGAGTCCATGAGGGTGATATGTTGAAATCTTCCAAGGCTATGCGGGTGACAGGATTTGAGGATTTATGAATATAATACTGGTTCTTGGCCTGGCCTCACATTTTCAAGTATACAGGAAAGAATAAATATGGTTGAATATACTTTGAAGGTTCACCTATCTATAATATAAAGAGAATAATATTCAATATTTGAGTTCTGTAATGCTCCCATGTTCTGCTAAGTTGAAAGTACAGAGAGTGCCTAAATTATAATCAAATGTGGAAAAGGGGGATGGGGAGGAGTAGAGGCAATATGGGGCTTTCTCCTGTGACGCTTGCTTGTTTCACCCATTTTAAATCTGCAAAGTTTTGCTGGCATTCTTCTGACTGAGTTCATTGAAATTTAGATCTGAACAACACTTGTAGGGATATCAATTAAATTATCTTATTTTGGTGTCCTACATTTACTATAAAAAGGTGAATTGGACAAAAAATATTAATCCTTATCTATGTTTCAGGTTAAAGAGGAAGTTGAAGTGGCCCTAAGGAATCATGTTAAGAGTTGTAAGAGGTAATTTAATTTTTCCAACTCTTTTTCATTTAGCAAGTTTGATATTTTGGATTGAATCTCATGTATTCAATGCCCTTTGTTCCACATAATCTGCAGGACTGATGGAAAAGACGTATATACCTCTAGTAGAAGCTTAAGGTTGAAGTTTATGAGCACACTTACTCTACCAGTGTTCACTGGAACACGTATTGAAGGCGAAGATAGTTCCGGTATAAAAGTGGCTCTGATCGATGCACATACTGAAGAAATTATTCTGTCTGGACCTGTGTCCTCAGCAAAGGTAGAAATTGTAGTTCTGGAGGGAGACTTTGATGGAGATGATGGAGAGAATTGGGCCCAAGAAGAGTTCAGCAATAATATTGTTAGAGAAAGGGAGGGAAAGAAACCTCTTCTGTCGGGAGATGTATGCTTGACCCTTAAAGAAGGCGTTGGTGTTGTGGCTGACATTTCTTTTACTGATAATTCAAGTTGGACAAGAAGCCGTAGGTTCAGATTAGGTGCAAGGCTGGCAGGAAATTTCTCTGGAGCTGTTGTAAGAGAAGCAAAGACTGAATCTTTTGTTGTAAGGGATCATCGCGGAGAGTGTAAGTACCTTGTTTTAAATTTTTTGTTCATTTCATATAAGAAAATCGTCTCTGACCATTTTGTTTGAATTTTTTTTTCGCAGTGTACAAGAAGCACTATCCCCCATCTTTATATGATGAAGTATGGAGATTGGAGAAGATAGGGAAGGATGGAGCTTTCCACAAGCGCTTGAGTGCAGACAGGGTTAACACAGTCAAAGACTTTCTCATTCTGCTTAACTTGGATCCTGCACGCCTTCGGAAGGTAGGCGTCTATGCAATACATCTATTTTACTGATAATTCTAGAGCATATTATGTACCAAATGTTGGAGTGTAGCTTAACCTGCTCTGACCTCGGTACACTGGAAATTGATCATGCTGTGGATAGTTCTGATGTTTATTTTTGCACAAGTGGAACTCACTTTTGGTTTACTTGTATATTTCTGGAAAACTATGTAGATTCTTGGATCTGGCATGTCGGCTAAAATGTGGGAGGTCACCGTAGAGCATGCATTTACATGTGTGGTCGACAAGAAAGTATACGTATACTATTCTCCTGGTACACAGCCAATCAAATGTGTGGTTTTCAACATCGTTGGGCAAATCCTTGGACTTCTTACAGAAAGTCAATATGTTCGCTTAGATAAACTGTCAGAAACTGAAAAGGTAAAGCTTTTTATTTTTCATTCTCAGGGTTTGTTTGTCACTACACATCACATTCTATTTATAAATTCTTACCTTCAAAAGGTACGTTTGATATATCAAGTATGTGCTACAAATAGTTTCCATGTTAACAAGTTTGGAACGTACTTTCTACACTAACCCACATTATAAGCTAGAATTGTCTACTTTATTTCCATGTTTCTCCTATAATAATAAGTAAAATTATTTCTGAAAACTGTCATCATCAGCTTGAAGCCCAGAAACTGGCAATCTCCGCCTTTCAGAACTGGGGAGGAGTGACTTCCTTTGAAGACGAAAACTCCCTTCTCGCCGCCAGCACATCCCAGCTTCCGACCTCTAGCACCACAGACTATCAAACGACAGAAACTTCTGATAGTAATATGATTTTAACTCCTCAAAACGTCAACATTACTGATCATACGAATCCTAGTTCATCTTCTCCAGATGCCATCTCACCATTATACTCGATGGAGTGCTTAAGCAGCTCAGACAACTACGGGCTACATTCAATGGATCTTGATCTTGGATACAACGGCCCTCTCAGTTTCCCTTCTCAGGTGACCGATGCCCTGATGTGCGACACAGATTCCTTAGTCCAGGCTTTCTGTGGGAATGATGACCACTTTGGGATTTTTGACGAGGACTGTTTTATGCCGTCTCAGAGCTCTGGCTTTGATCTCAGCAGTATTTTGCAGCCTCCGTCTGGAGAAATGTCAGTCAAAGTAGTAGCTCAGAAGAGATGGAGATTGGTGTTTAATGTTCTGCAATGGTTCTTTTTGCTGAGGGGCGTGATGGGTAGACGATCTCGTGGCGGTCAGATTTCGAGTGGTTTCACTGGGTTTTCTTGTTGAAATTAGGATGTTCAGTGTTTGGATTTTGGAATGCAGTAAGCTGGAGGTTGTGTGAATTGTTAAGACAAAAAAAAGAGCACAGATGCACCTCTGCAAGTGCTTTCTTCACCCCAGCTTGATCTGCCTTAAATTTGAATGAAAAATATGCGCTCATCTTTTGGTGTGCTGAATGTGTTTGGTTTCTTGGTTTGATTATGTATATATGTAAATCTCTTCTGGGCCAATGTCTAGTTTGAAGATGCTAAATCAGAGAGCGGCCTTTTTGCATGGGTTTGTGGTATCAATTTCTTTATTTGTTCAATCAAGAGTTATATACTTGTATCAGCAAAAATAACATAAAAAATAAAAAGATTACCAGCAATATTTCCCTCTTTTAACTCTTTTAGACTTTTTAGTAGAGCATGCCCCAATTTGACAATATCATTTTTATTTATTAATAGAGTGTGGGTATTTTTATATATCACAAAGTAAACTTGAAAATTGATGTGACCCCAACGGATACTATTTTTGTAGTACCCAAATATCTAAATAATTTTTTTTATCAAAATGTCCAAACCAGTAAACGTAAGTAGGGCTGGTCATGGGTTGGGTTAGTGGTGGGTGAATCACTTCCACCACTTGACCCGCAAATAAAAATAGATCATTCGACTCACCTATCACTCGTGAAACTCTTCACTCATATTCAGCTCACTTGTCACCCGTGGGTGAGTCGGGTGACCCATCACCCATAAATTCTTGAATTATAGAAAAAAATTATAAATTTAAAGTTAATTAAAAAATAATTAATGCACATATTATGCTTACTTAAAGTAATATCCCAATGTTTTGACCAAAAAATAATAATATCCGTCGTTAACTATATGAGTTTTGAGATACTAATGCTAAAATATAATGCAAACATAAATTAATAAAAAGTTGTTCATGTTTCACTACATCTTAGTCACCATCAAAAAACATAAAGTGATATCCTAACGTAATTTGTATGGGTGATAAACGGGTGAAATGGGTGGTGGGTGATGGATCGGGTGAAATAGGTATAATATTTATTCACATCCGACCGTCAACCATTTAACCCGTTATCCGACTTACCCATCACCCGATTTTTTTGCGGTTGTTCACCCGTATGATTGGGTCGGGTGAACCGGGTGGGTCGGTCACCCACGAATAATGTCCAACCTTAAATGTTATAAATTTCTAAAATTAAAATAAGGCCAAACAATTAGGCCCAATAGATAAAATGAGCTCAGAAAAAAGTCAGCGGCCCAGCCCATTCAGCGTATGACCTTGGAAATGGAGAAAACGAGGCATTTTCGGAGGGCTCGTGTTCGCCATCTGCCATTATTTTGTTTGTTTTGTTTCGTTGGTGCTCCCAATCTCTCTCGTCGGAAATTGTTGGAGTCAGCAATGGCGTTTTTGGCTAACAACAACCTCTTCTCTCAGTTGCGATCTCACCGTCCGGTAAACCTCTTTCCCCCCTTTCTCTTTTTCTTATTGTCTGCTCAATCGATCGGACCGTTCTCACTTTCGGCCTCTGTCTGTCTTTGTTGCTGAAGAAATTGGAAGGTTCTTTTGTGCCTAGTCGAGCTTACCACATCGAGCTAGGGGATCGCGAGAAGGCTGTGAGTATTCTCTCTCGTTGTTTTTCTCTTTTGTTCAGTGTGTGATGTGCTTCGTAACCTTTCAATGTTTCTGAATGGGATTTGGTTGTTTGCGGTCGGATTTAAACGTTTCTCTAGATAGATCTGGTTCAATTGTGGAATTTTGGAATTGTGGAATTTCGTTTGGAGGTTTGATCCATCTAGATTTTCGGTTTTTGAGGTATATCACCTTTTTGAGTATGCTTGGAATTATTGCATGATTGCATTGACTTTTATTCTTCCCCAAGCCTTTGTGTTCCTGCACATAGCCAAAGTGACTTCAATCAATGAAAATTCCTCAGCATGACATTAATTTCTTGGATTTTGAAGCTTCACTAAGAACATTCCTTGTACACACATGTAGCTTAATGCCAATGAAGTTGGATGTATGTGATGAATTGATGTTCATCCTTGAAATTGCCAGTTTCATGATTTGCAGAATTCTGGAAATGTTTGTTTCAAGTTTTGGTTTTGCATCTGTGACTGGCGGTTGTTAGTTTTGAACAGGTGGTCTGCTGATCAGCATTGTGCTGACAGTGATATAATGATTTTTCATGCAATTTATATATTTTGCCCATGATGATTACAGTACAAACAGATGATCGTTCTGTTTGGATATGTTATTCCTATCAAACCCTAGGCAAGATCTCAAGATCTGGGGCCTGCCTTTTAAGCATTTTCCGAAATCCTTTTATTTTACAGTATTATAAATTTGATGCAGATAAGAGATTTTGGAAGTTGGTTTCTTTGACTGCAATGGCTTAGATATTCCTATTGATGCCAATGGCCCTTTAATACTGGATTTTCTTGTCTGATGTACTTCATACTGCAAACAGCTTCTTATGTGAGTCTATTGTCATGTTTTTCATTGAGCGTGCCATGCATAATTGCATATATGATGCATTCTTTTTGAGGTGAATTAATGGAAAATAGGGGGGAGATAGTTTATATTGCATTTATCCTGTTTTAAGACTAGACTTGAAAGCAGATAATAGTGTTAATGGTTGTTGTATCTGTTTGACTAATTAAGGTCGTGTCTCTTCGGAAAATTGATAATTCCTTCATTGCTGGCATATACTCAAAGAACTGTAGACATCGCTTCTTTACATAGCTGGTTGATTAACTAAATGGTGGTAATTGGGGATTGTTTCACCATTAAGTCTGGATTCAACCTTGAAATCTCACAAGGCATTACGATTGACGTTTAATTCTTGTATGGATGTCTTCCAGCTGCTGGCAAAAGATCCAGCATTGAAGCGATTCAAGTCACATAAGAATGGAGTGAAGATGATCAAGAGAGTTGGAGATGTGCTCACAATTGTGGTCGTTGCAAGTACGATTCTCACACTGATCATACTTCATTGTTTAGTTTACAGTTCCATGGCAACAATTTATAGTTCTGCAGAATATTTTATCTATACTTGGATGCATATTCTTGTACGGTCTGCAATATTTTTTCGGGCTCTGCTTTGTTGTCTGTACTTAGTAGAATAGAGTCACCATTGCCTATCAAATTTCCATATAACAAGTTTTCCCAATACTTTATAGTGCGCTTAAAAAACAAGCATACCTTTCCTTCTTGATGCCCGACTCTATAAACTTCATGTTTTAGACAATCAATGGTGTGGAGTTGAGTGGAGTTCATTACTGGAGCAGTTTTACATTGATGGCTTTACTTGAATACTGATCTTGACATTGCTCGTTTCTATTTTTTTGGTGAGAGTCATTGCTTGTTTATATTGTTTCTAGGTTTGATTTCCCATAGGGGAAACCCATAGCGCTGAAGTCTAGAAGATTATGAGGATTCTATATACTATGGTTTGGAAGAATGTAAGACTGAAAATGTGTTTTTTTTGTTTTTTTTAATTTTACAGGTTGTTGCTATGAAATCTACGTCAGAGCAGTGATGCGAAAAGAAGCTAGGGAATCAAAGAAATCAACCTAAACTGCATCAGATTCGTGCTCGTCTGTTGTGTGAGCTCAGGTTTTAGATGGAAAAGATCTTGTAGTGACTTCACATCCTTTTGTTTCATAAGAAGGTAGATTCATCTATCTTCAAACCTAAAACCCTTTAACCCCTGTCTTCGACAATAAGCAGCTCAACTTGGTTAGCTTGGCATCATCGACATCTCTTGAATGAAACTAACTGAACATGTATGTGTAATGTTTACTTCTATGAGGATACCTTGTTTCTGAAAACAAACAAACAAAAAGGGGGAGAGATATATTTTGCCATAATCTATTAATCTTACAGAGCAAAGGACGTGGTGATTGGCCATGTGAATTGGGTAAATCTGTGTTTCTGATTCGCAATTGATGACTCCTAAGAAAGCTCATTATAATGACGTCTTAACTTTTAATTTGTTCTAAAAGGTATGAGGTCTTCTCGTAATCTAGCTGTCAGTTTTAGCAAACATGTAGAAAAACAGATGGAAACAATACTTTCAATGAGAAAGGAATGAATATATTGCAGCATCATATTAAAAGATTGCAAAGCAGCATTTCTGACTGAGGGGAAAAAAAATCTCAAACTATAGAGTACCAAGAACATATACCACTTTTGTCGCCAAGGCTGAGAAAAGCCATCCAATCTATGAATTCAACCGATAAAAATGCACAAAAATTTCCCTAGATAAACCAAAGATTCCTACTTTTAATTGCATGATTTGTCATTTGTGCACGCTCACAAGCACCTCAAAAGGTTGCTTATACCTTCAATAATTGCATTTTAAAAGTCAGCTGAAGTGCTGAACCCTCAAAGCAGAATTCACTAAGCTGTATGAACAATATCTGTCAGTATGAGGACAAACTGTGTATAATGCTAGAGATACAACTCTGCTTATATTGCACATTTGGTGACCCACATGTTGGATTTCTGTTTATTTTGAGTGGGGTTCCAAAAGACACAGGCCCATGATGAAACCCAATTTTCATGCTGAGAAAGTGTGTGCTCCCATGAGCTGGTTTTATGTCCTTTCCTCTGCAAATCTTCATGCTAATTATTTCACAAAGTATGCAATATTGTAAACTAATCTTGGGTCTTTTGTTTTTATACCCTGGAAAAGAGGAACATTATCATTTTTTTAACTTTCAACCCTGTAAAAACCCATATAATGTTGCACATGCTTGAGGGTTTAGCATTATTGCCAAGAATCTTAAGATGTTACTTGTTCTCATTGGACTATCATGTTGTTATACATCTATAGTATCTGCAAAACTATGGAACAGATCAGAAGCATTTAAGAAGTTGTGGTGATTTGGGAATGTTTCAATGCATGTATGAAAAGGGAAGCTCAGTGTACAAATTAATTGCTGCACATGGAGATGACATTGATCTGAGTAAGAAAAACCATTAATTTGGTATGAAACGTGCAAGCTTGCATTACATTTACTGTTTATCTTATCTGCATACATCAGAATCCTAGCTCCCAGAACCTATAGTCTCTTTCATAGGTAACTTGCAGGAATTCATGATCTTCTTGTACAATCATATCTTGCTTTTTTGGCCTAAATTAAGTAAGATCAGTTCCTTCATTTTCTGATATTAAACCTCAATATTAAATGGATTTGATGGATATAGGTGGATTATCAGAAAAAATAGTTCAGCTTCTCCATCCACTTTTATTGATGAAAAAAACAACATTGTTAAAGGCAACCTTATTTGACATTACACTAAATTTCCCAACAGACATGAGTTTGCTGAGTACAACGCTAGAACCATTCCAAGCACTTTCCTATACAATTTTACAAGAAGAGAACAAGACCCAACTTTGGCTTTTGCCTCTTTCTCTATTCCTAAGGAAAGAGAGCAAATTTCTCATGGCTGGAAAAAGTTGATTCATCATTCATTCCTCTTCTTCAACTAACATGATACTGGGAAGTTAAATTATTAGATTGCAAACATTATCATCAGCTTCCACCTTCAACTATGCTGTGCAAAGAGGGTTGCCATGCTTTTGATGATCTTGCTGTGCTACCACCATTTGCTGACCTTGGCCTCTCCCTTTCTTGTCTAGCACCCTGATAATTCAAGTGAAAACTTTTCTTAGTGAAAATTTAAAGGCAAAATCTTTTGAAAGTCTTGATGGAGAATTTTGCATAAGTAACAAAAGATGAACAAGAAATTAGCAAAATTACCTGCTGATTGTTGGCAAGCTGATATCTTTTGGCTGCTTTCTCAACATCCTTAAAGCCGTCTGTTTTATCTGCTAATTCAATCCCATTCTGTCTCATCTTTGCTTGCTTCTTTGCCACCAAACCCTTCATAACCTCTATTGTTTTTACAAATTTGCCAAGGAAACAAGATGAGAACTTTAACCCAAAAAAGACAGTAGTGTAAAAAAGTAAAGAAAACCCAGATTACCTTGGTTGGTGATGAGCCTGTAAACATGGCCAAGAGCCAAAGTGTCAGTTGGCCTGAGAAGTTTGACCCTGGTGACTCTGAGTGAACTGTGGCTGCCTCCATTGTTGTTTCTTGTGGTGGTGCTTTCAGATTCAGTGGTCTTGAGTTGGGTTGGTGGTGGATGATAGAGGGTAGTGGTGATGAGGAGAGCAACATAGTGACCAGGGTTGGCCTTCATGATCTCACCAGCACTTACAGCCCAATACAGTTTGTCCACTTTGCCAGATGGGTGTTGTATGGCCAGAGTTGCTGTGTCCACTGCCTGACAATTTCCCATCTTCTTCTTCTTCCTTCTTCCTCTTACTGATATAATTGGATGCAGAACTCAGGAGGGAGAGCTAAAAGAACAGAGTTATGGACCATTTGTGAGCTCTGCCCCTTTTTATAGGCCCATTCGTTTGATACTGTACATGATACAAGGGGTAGTTTCGGACAACACTATTTGTTTTCATATTTAGAAAAAAAAAATACAGTATATAGAGAGGTGGGTGGTGTCGACATTAGTCGAGGTTTTTTACAGTTCGAATCTTGCTCTGAATCAATGTTACTCGTAGTCCCTCCCTGCTCTCCACGAATCTTGTTCTAAAGTTTGCCCACCCTATTATACTTTTCATTTATATCACGTTGTTGTTACAATTATATCATTATTTAATTTTATATATTAACCTCATTATTTAAATTTTTCTAGTAACTATATTGCTTTGTTTTATAAAATTACAAAATTACACTTTTTTAATTCTATATAGTATTACTTTTTTTTTTCGTTCGGCTATATAGTATTACTCTATATCTCTCATTATCAACCTTTCTCATCATTTATCAATTTTTATTTTAACTATATAAAATTTTAAAATTACTTTCATAGTCTTATTTGATCTAAAATATTATACTCTAAGGTCATCCGCAATGGTAAACCCAAAATCAAGTTCTTAACACCCTCAAAACAAAATTCTCATTCATCCACCCCATTTAAAAACCCAATTTTACTTTACACTGATCACAACCCACAACCCCAATAATATTCTTTAAACTCCACTATCTTTATTTTATTGTTTTTACTAAAATATATTCTTATGTCATTAAACATATTGACAATATTATTTTGTACAATTATAAATATAAACACTCAAAAAAAATCAAAGATTAGTTTTAGATAATTAGTTAATTTATATTTCGATATATATATCAACTTCGTTTTAATTAAAATATATTAAAATATACATAAAGTGGGTGTCTATAGGTATATAAAAACAAAAGAAAAATATTAAAATAGAATTGTTTTGACACATTAGAGACCAACTAGTAATGTCTTCCTTGTTACACTTGGTTTTTATGTTGTACATGATTCATACATACAAGTTAGCCGATGTGCACAAAAAACCTACAAAAATCCACTTCTAAATTCTCTTGTTAATCTTGTTTTCTTGGAAACCTCAAGGGGTTGGTCTAGTGGAGCATGACAGGGTATCGGTCTGATAGGTCACAGGTTCGATCCCCCACTAGTCCCCTTGAAGTGAGGCATATGTAAATCTCCTTGTAAGTGCTCTATGAGCCCTTGGGTCTTCCCTGACCTTGGACTGGGGCACCATCCCCTCACCCTAAATTTCTTGAATCAAAAAAATCTTGTTTTCTTAGGCTAGTTCATATTGGCGGTATTGCTACTTGCTAGTTGCTACAATAAGTATTCAATTTCTGATGGCTGGCAACTTTGGAATATAAGTTATTTGACATTTGAGTTATTTAATTTTGCGATTTAGGCAATACGCGGTCCACCAGAAATAGCGCTAAAAATACTAAAATTAAATCAAAGGAGCCATGGTTTTGAAATAGGATTATAAATAGATTGATGGTTAACAAATAACAACCAACCACCTTCATTGTTAATTGTTATTCTGTCATGTCCCGAACAATTTGACAGGAATTAAGAGAGAAATTAAGGAGGAATTAGGGATAGAAGATGAGATTAGGGGGAAGAAAGGTTCAGGGAAGGGGAAGAACGAGGGAAAAGAACAAGAAAATAAGGAAAAGAGAGATGATAGGCAAAAAGGGTAATTTGATTATTATTCCAAAGATAACTTCCACTATTACAAAGAGACTATATATACACTAATGTGTAGGTACATGACATATTCTTTCTTTAAGTGCCAAAGGCAAAGGGAGAATTGATTCTTACATTAATACTTAATTGGGTTTAATTTATTATTCAGACTTTACAAGACGGCCCTAAAGTAGTCAAAGGGCGTGGAAATGGGTCGCTGGTTTTATTTCTAAATAAGAATTTATTTTTAAAAAAATGAAAGAAAGGCTTCTTGCCATGTGTAGAAATTAGGGTTCTTCATTTATATAAAAAAAAAGGAAGGAATTAGGGTTCTTGAGATTTTATTAAGCAAAAAGTAGTGCAGGCGTATTCATGACACCACGTTGACTCCTTCGTTGTATGTGAAATTAATTTACAACGTACCCATGGGTATTTGGAGCTATTAATTCCCATTTGCTTGCACACTAATGCTACCATCCTTTTTAGAAAGAGTACGTCTGTACGTGCATATTGTGCATTATTATTCCGTATATTGCATGGAAACTAAAAAATAAAGTAGAGGGTTTTTTTAGTGTTAGGATTTGGTAATTGTAGGGTCAAGTTTAATGAAAGAGGGGAATTTTTTTTGGAAAAAAACATGAAAGGATGGGATAACTGAAAATTTGTGGTGCTTCTGCATGCAACTGATTTTGTCACGAGACAAGGTTGCAAATTATGGTTCCTCCTTATATCACTATTATTAGTTTTACCGCTAGTATATCACTATTATTAGTTTTAGAGCATAGTTCTTACCTGTTCACAGGTGCTCTAGGGTAGGCCGAGTATTACTCGGGTTACCCTAATTCTCATCAGTTCAAACAAAAAAAAAACCACTAGTATAGTGAAAACTATAGAATTAATACAGAAGGGGATATTACATAAACTTTTGTATAAATATGTGATTTTTATGAAAAAAAAGACTTTTTCACAACGACTTCAATTTCTCACCAAGTCCGAAAGACTAAGAACTTGGTTGATCGATCTTTTTTTCTTCAATCTCAATGTTAATAATATCAAGTTGTTTTTCTAATAGGATCCGAATTTCCCAACAACGTCGATGGTAAGCACCAAACAAAACCAAACTTGGTCAAATTGAAAGAAGGGTGACACAACAACATTTACCCAGTGTATCCCGCAAAACGCAGAATCTGGGGGGTCGGGATGGGGGTATTCCAGATCTGGATAGAATACGCCCGATAAGACCCAAGAAAACTAACCACCCAACAAAAGAAAACTTGGAGAGCCGAAGAGAACCTCAACAAAGGAAAAACAAGCTAATAAGCCGAAAAAACCAAAAGCCTACACAAAAACCAGAACACCTAAAGAAGAAGTAAGCAAGCCTAGGGGGTGGCAATTCGGATAATCGGTCGGGTTTCGGTCGGATAATTCGGTTTCGGGTTATTCGGATATGAACAGTATCGGATATAAACGGAAAATCGGGTGCATTCGGGTCGGGTCAGATCGGGTCGGATATTCAAATTGTCGGATAAGTCGGGTTATCGGGTTATAACCGGTTAATTTAATTCGGGTTTCGGTTGAGTCGGTTTCGGGTTGAGTCGGTTTTTTCAATTTTCGATTGAATAGGATTTCGGTTGAAGCGGTTTTCGGTTGAATCGGTTTCGGATGAATCGGATTCGGTTAAATCGGTTACGGCTAAATCAATTTTTGTTAATCAATTTTTGATTGAATTGGGTCTCAGTAGAAATGTGTTTGTATAATTAGGTTTTGATAGTTGGAATTGTGAATCGAACTAACTTTGATTTAAATATATTTTATACAAAGTGTTTTCTTTTTCTATATGTCAAGTGTAAAACATAAGCATATACCAATATAATGATATTAATATCTATGAGATCTTGTACATTCTCAATATCATATTCATTCTCATGATCAAATTCATATACCAATAAATAAGATCTTATATTTTGTCAAACAAATATATCTTTAGTAATGAATGATAATATTAAATTATTAATATTTGTCAAATTATGATCAATAGTCTTAAAATAACATAAAAAAGAGATCACAATTCAGATAAACATGATTATACAATCTCTTACATTTGCAATTTTGTATTACACTTTCTACTAGTAATATATTATGTTTTATATTCTATTATATAGAATATCATACTGAGTTCGGATGTTTCGGATATCATATATAATAATCGGGTACAATCGGGTTCGGGTTGTTTCGGATGTTGGGGAGAATCGGGTTCGGATTGTTTCGGGTTTCAGATATAACTCGGTCGGGTATTTTCGGATCGGGTTATTCAGGTTTCGGTTTGAAACGGATTGAGATTTTCGGACCTAATTGGGTTTCGGGTCATTTTGAATCGGGTTGCTTGTACCTCCGGGTCAAGTTCGGTCGGATTGAGTCGGTTTCGGATTTTATTTGATAAAACCAAATTTCGGGTCTCGGTCGGTTCTCGAAACGGATAATTCGGTCGGTTAGTTCGGATCGGGTCAGAATTTGCCACCCCCGAAAAGTCGACTCCATTACCGGAAAGCTAACAGTCTGCCACCCTGATCTTAAACTTAAATCTTTCACATATTGAAAGAAGGGTGACCTTAAACTTAAATCTTTCACATATTGTTTTTTAAAATGATGAGTCATCCCCTAAGACAATTAAACTAGGTCAAATCTATAGCTAATCTAGTTCCCTTTGAGGTATAAGGATGTTATTTTTTGGAGGATTCCCCGTTGGTAGGACACACTACATATTTCGATTGTACCGAACGAAGTCTTAGTGGAATAATGGAAACTGATTAACACATACAAAGGGGATATTATGAGTGTAACAAGTGGAAACTTTAAAGCATTTAGATCAGATTAGATTAGTTTAAGATATAGATTTAGATTCTACCAAAAAAATTAATAGATATAGATTTAGATGCCCACAACAATGAGATAAAAACAATTCATGGGTTCTCTCAACTATTCCTTGCTACGATAAAAGCTAGTCTCTGATCATAGCTTCCATTCAGATAAGCATGAATTTCTTACTAGTGATAGTTTGTCATTTTGCTCTGTTCGGTAACACTAACTGAAATCAAGCTGAAATGGTAACTGAAGTTTTTTGTAACTGAAGCTTATATTTCTAGCTGAAATCCATAACTGATTTTAAAGGCTGACAATTTTTAGTAAGTTAATGGGTGTTCGGTAAAACAAGCTGATTGTTGATAAAAGTGGAGGGTAAAATGACGAAAAGGGTATTGAGGAGGGAGAAGAGAGTAAGAGAAGGGGTATGGACCCACTTATATTAATTTGGAGAAAATGGGAATAAGCTACCATAAGCTGGATAATCTACACATGAGGAACTTAAATTTATAGCAAAAAATAAGTTACTATAAGCTAGAATAAGCTATCATAATCTACTCCTGCCAAACACCTCCTTGCAAGCTTATTTATTTCAATAAGCTATCATAAGCTCCAGTAAGCTCCAATAAGCTTTTGCCGAACACACACAAATTTATCACTTTGTGTTCATCCTAACAGTTTCCTTTGTCGGGTTTGAGCATTTCCGCGATCTCTTCCACTATATTTTAAGTTAGTATTTTTCAATGTAAGATTTGGTTTTACTTTAATGACATGTATATTTGATTAAAGTTTTTTCTCTTTGTTACTTTACGATGAAAGAATTCGATATTCCAGACATACATAATAGAGTGAAATGTCGATATACTATAAATCGAGAACTTAACAATCCTACAAAAAATATATGGAAAATCTTTAAAAGTTAAACAAAAATCTAACAACCAATCAAGATCCAACAAAAGCATGAAAATGCCGAGTCAAACACTACTAGAAATATCTATTCTATGAATCGAACAGCCAAGATGCTGCCCAGTTTATATGAAAAAAGGTTTAACAATCTGTAGATACGATTACAATCTCAATCAAGTATATATAGCTCAATCTCTACCCATAAGAATTCTCAGTTTTTCTCTTTGTGTTTTATTGATAGGTGGCTAAGGCCATTTCATTGTAAGGAATTAAACTCTAGATTGGTAAACGGAAAAATCATGCAACTACATTATACACGAATTAAATTAAATGTTTTTAGCTTAAATTCTCAGTTTTTCTTTTTAGCTTACATTTCGACATCTTCAAAATTCAAACAGATTCAGATCAAAATATTAAATTAAAAAACCTTGCAACCTTTTTGTCTTTTTATTTACTAAATTCACTCGCAAATGATTCATAGCCATAGGAAAAATATCATTTTTAATTTTAAAAACAACCATCAGAAATTTGATCATTAAATTAAAGCATACTATACCTTTTTCTCAATTGTTTACAAAATATTAAACTCATTACGACTAATCTATTAAGAATTTAGTAAATAAAAAAACTACCAATACTTAAATCACCAATAAATCACTATCTAAAGTTCTAAAATAGCAAGTATATTCTAATAACATTATAAGACACAAAAAAGACAAACCATTTAACACGGATGTAATATTGATTGATACTGATCGGAAAAAAAAATGTAATATTGATTGATGTGATAAAAGAATAAATGTTGTTCACCGATTGCAAGATGAGTATATTTTAAGAAGACCCTACCCTGCCCTACCATTTGCATTGCATCTAATGTTTTGATTTAAAGTTTGAATTTTCATTGATTTCATAAGCCTAAAAAGAGCTATCGCTCTATCCAAAATTTAAACTAGCTAAAGGTGTTTTTATTACGGATTCCATTGGAAGCTACATTCATATAATACCGTGAGGATGTTGCATTTGCATTAGTTAGTAGGTACTTATATCATACAACCATAATGTTATATAAAAGCGTTTGGCGTATCAGCTCACTGGTTGAACACTCATGGTAGTAAAATGAGGTCTCGGGTTTGAAACTCCAATGCAACGGCTTGCCATATTCTCTTTAGATCTGGTTAGTAATCAGTTCACATCCATTGTTTGACGACCCTAATTACTTTACTTATAAAAACATATTGTATAAAAAGTACACATTTTGTAATAATTCAAAAGAGGATGTCACATCCTATCAAAATATCCACATACGACCAAATAATGGATACCATCAACCTAAACATAGTCCACACCATTCACCAAATCAGTTGTGATAACAAATTGCCCACCCACTTCTTAAAGGAGATTACGGTTGCGTTCGATACGCAAAAATAAGTAGTTGAAGTGCGTTGATGGTGATTTTTTTTACAAAAATCAACGCCATCATCTAGTTCACATGTCTTCGCTCGCTAGTGTTGAGAGCATTTTTCGACTTGAAATTCCGGGCAAAAAATAAAGCAAGGAGTACCTTATGGAGCTGAGAGCGTTTATTTCATCATCTAGTTCCGTCTTTGAACATGACCAAACCAACCCAGTCTCGTTTCTCTAAACTTGTCTCCTAGGCGCTAGCCACCCCAAGTTTACCTCTAATCTCTTTGTTTTGAACCCTGTCCATCCTCGTGTGTCCACACATCCATCTGAGCATCCTCATCTCTGCGATTGCGTGCTTCTGTTCTTGAGCGTTCATCGTCGGCCAACATTCTGTCTCATTTAGGATCGCCGGTCTTATAACGGACCTGTAAAATTTTCTCTTGGGCTTAAGCGGAACCTTCTTGTCGCACAGAACCCCTGAAGCCGCCCTCCACTTCTGACAACCCCTCTGAATACGGGACCTAACATCTTCTTTGATGCACCCATTACTCTACACAATCGAACCCAGATATCTGAAGCAATCATTCTTTGCAATCACTTCACCTCCCAGTTGCACCTCACTACGGAGCTCTTCTGCCTGACCAAAAATGAACTCCATGTATTTTGTCTTAGTCCTATTTAACCTAAATCCATTATGCTCCAATCTCTCCCTCCACACTTCCAACTTTTGATTTACCTCTTCTCTAGAATCTTCCACCAAAATGATGTCGTCTGCAAACAACATGCACGCCGACACCTCTCCCTGGATGTCCTTCGTCAGCACGTCCAGCACTAGCGTTAACAGAAAGGGGCTCAGAGATCAACCTTGATGAAGACCCATCCCTACTACAAAATAATCTGTATCCCCTCCTGGCGTGCTAACACTTGTCATCGGTCGCTCATACATGTTCCGAATAAGCTTGATATAAGTGTTTGAGGTTTTGCAGATTCCGCGTGGTACACAAGCCTTTTCGAAGTTCTGAGTGGTAATCTTAAGATTTTATATATTTTGCGTGATAGCTTAAAAAATTATTATAAGTAGTCAATATGTAGCCATATTATTTTGTTTAATTGAATAAATCACCCATATTCTATATAAATGTCTTATAACATATATAATGTTTTTTTTGCATGACACTACGTGCATAATACATATTCTCAATTTGTATGGTAAATTAATATCCTTTTAACTTATGACATGTAATTCCGAAATACTTTCCACAATTCGTATTTCTCCAAAAAATATTAACTTGTAATTTTTATAAAAAAATATATTTTAAGAGATTTTCTTGATACATTAATTAAAAATTGTTATTTAAAATGAAAACAACAAGGATTTATAAAAATAATAGTTTGTTTGTCATGAAATATGTGTAATCAATTAAATTTTATAAAGTTTTTTCACATAAACATATAAGATTAGGTGATTTTTACAAGTTATAAAAATCACCTAATAAAGGGTATGTGTATTAACTAGTTAAGTGATGTTTGTTATTAATAATTTTTATAAAATAGATTAGATAGTTTCAAAAAAACTAAAAACATGGGTTATTTATTCAAGTAAACAAAATAATGTGGTCAAATCTAAAAAAAATTTAACATCCGAGGTAAGCACGCACAAAATGCAAAACGCCGAGGTTAACCCGCGGAATTATGGAACTTGTATACCACATGAAATTTATAAATTTAGAGTTTACTACACAGAATTTGTACTATATATACTCTCTTTGTCTCAAGAGTACAATTGACATGGTAATTAATACGAAATTGAAAAGTTGAATAATTAATGTAATATATAAGAATAAACGATGGTATTTTGTAATTTTATAAAGATAAAAAATTAAAAAAATAATAAATTTGATGAGAAATGTAGATAATTTGGAATAATATATAAGATTAAATGAGGATAATTTTGAAATTTTATAGAAAATATGATAAAAGGTGATAAAAAAAATTGGATAATTATGATAAAATATACTATATAATATTGAATAATATAATAAAAAAAAAGTGAAATAAATGAAAATTTTGAAAAATGAATAAACTGTCCGGGGAAACTAAAATAAAAAGATGAGGATATTTTTGGTAGAAATTTAAAATAAATATAATATCAGGCTGATCTTGGCAGGGTGTGATGTCATTTTTCAGCTTTTGTGTCAGTTGAAAACCGGGTTTTCAATTGGATACTGACTTCAGTGAATTGTGAAGTAAAAACCGTGTTTATCTCTGATTTCCGGATGGAAAACATGGGTGAATTTAGGTAAAAATTGGGGGTAATTAGCTATAGAAGAATCAAGGTATGAGATTTGCCAATTTAAATGGAAACACTGATAAAAAAAAAAACAAAAACAAAAACAAATCAGCCGTACACTAACTACTCCGTAGAATGATACGCGTAATTTTTTGCACATACTTCAGACAGTAAAATGGTAAAAAAACAGATGTAGGTCGCCTCATATGTTAATGTCAGAACAGTAAAAACATACAATGACACACGGAGAAAGAGACGTACTTTTTGACAATCAGAAAGAGCACAAAAAGAAACGCCCCCCTCTGCAACTGCATTGTGTTGTCAAATCCACCCTTTTTCTTTTTGTTTTTTACCTCAGTATTTTTTTCCCTAAAAATTGGTAGCAAGAAAATTCTTTGAAATTGAAGTAATTTTATCTCTTTTTTTTCGATCATGAAGTAATTTTATCTCTTTCTTTAAGTCTTTGGAGTTTGGTTTACTATTGCCATTTCACTTTTATAAAATTAACGGATTTCCGAGTGGATGATCTAACCGTGTCCAAATAGGCGTGTTCAAGTAGTATTTGTAGAGACTCTAATCTTTACTTGATCATAAACAAAACCCTTCGATTATTACTTCGACCAGTCAGATCCCATTGTTATAATACGAAATCACAAGTTTGAACCTCTAAAGTGACGGTTAGCCCTTTAAGTTTAAAATTGGTTAGCAATAGACTAATCTAATCCAAATAGTAGTGGTGACGAACATAATAGTTTCATTATTTCTCAAACTGTCGGTGAAGAATTAAGTACATTAGGTTTGTCTCTTAATCACGTTTAGGATCCACTTAATCTTTTCTCAATAAATACTGACCCGTTGAGATTTTTCAGGAGCAAATTTTGAGATCTCTCTTTCCAGCCATTTATTGCAAAGTTCATTAACTTCTTCCTCACGGGCCACTCATATACCACAGCTGAAATTCCTCCTTTCAGACATGGGAACAGAGGATTTCTTTTTATCAATACACAATGTGGTCCAATCCAAACAACTAATAATTCAAGTTTCAAAGAAGGGCAACTACAAATCTACAAATGGTTGATCTTTCATGGGTTTTGCAATCCATTATCCACCACACCTTATCTTCACCTTAGAAAAAAAATTAATACACGAAAACGAAAGGGTCAACAAATGAGCTAGCTCACAAGTTTCAATCTTTGTCAATTGGAGACAATGTAATGCACATTATATTAAATTTCAAGTTTATAATTCAACACTAATCCCCACTTTTCATGGTTGAGAGTTGAATTTGGCATGCCATCTTACATGATAAAAATAGCTGATGTCATTTGCTTTGCTAAACATAAGAATATGGATTTCGGGCCATCATATTTGGTACTTATGGGCCGGCCTAATATTTGTATTGATGGGCGGCCCAAAAATATGCGTCCACTTCATTGAATAAGTGATAAAAAGTTTCAAAGAACACCCAAACTTTATTTTAGCTTTAAGGATTACAAGATATTAGAGATTGAGATACCCTAAGAAGTCATAGCAAAAAGACCAACGAAAGCTTGGTTCAGTCTTTGCTTTCATTCTTTAACACATGAAGATCTACAATGGCAATAGTTGTGCACATGGGCTTGCACAAAGAAGTGTGCTATGAAATAGGCAGAGTGTTGAGGCTCTTAAGCTAGCACATACAATTACTCAAAACATAAATTATTACCGTTTTGCAAGAAACTAAGATTTATGTATACAAATCACACACTAGGGAAGTACCGGTTGAGGTTAAAGGGCAAGGAGTAGAACTCTTCATTTCTTGAGTCTCCATCGTAATATCTGAACTTGTCCCACCATGGTTGTCCCCTGTCCCGTCTGCTCGAGCTATCTTTGTGAAGTGTGTTGTCCAAGAAATAGGCCACGATACCCGCCACAAACGCCTTTGATGAGAATGGCACATTAACCATGTCATTGAACTGCCACGAGGTACACAAAGGAAAAACTTACAATTAGCATCTTGTGCAAGCAAATGGAGAATGGGTTTGGATTTCGCTTTAAAATGCACATATTAGAGAGCAAGCAAGCAAATAAGTGTGCATTTGGATCACAAATTATAGTGCAATAATAAGCATTGTATCTATTGCATTCCTAAATTTGGTAGAGGTAAGGAAAGATCAGAATGAAAACTTTCATGCATTACCCATCTAGAGCTGGTGTTAACAGGGCCAAAGCCATTTATAGCGGTGTACTCATTGAAGTACTGAGCTACCGACAGGCCGAGGAAGAAGGAGACGCCTAAGACGAACTTTGTTCTGAAACTGTTGAGATTGCAGAACTGAAGAAGGCTTAAACCAACTGAACCTGTAAGGGAACTCAAGATAAAGTGATACTATTGAGAGAGTCTTGTAAAGGGCTACACATTACTGGTGTGAAATCTGAATTGTACATACCAACATAGGCGAAGAAAACGCAGTACAAAGCAGCAAAAATTGGAGGAGGGATTGAAGCTAACACGGCCCCGAATTTACCTGCAAATCATTTTGATTGAACTTATGAAACAGAACATTGTTTGTAAGATAGACCACTTGTGGAATCATGCATACCAAGGATTGAGAAGAAAATCATAAACCCAGCTGATATTTGCACAACTCTTCTGGTTCCGACGCGTGTCAAAACCAAAAGGCCAGCATTCTCACTGCAGGAAAACCAGACCAGGTTTTAATCTTGTCAAGATCACATCAGGTTCAAAGAAATGGTCAAGATAGCTTTGTGTTTTTAGACTTACACAGATACTGAGGTTCCTGTTGAAGTGCCGAATAGCCCAGATAGCAAGATTCCGACTCCCTGTCAACACAACCAGTTCTAGCTCAGAGCTAAGAAGAGTTGAGTATGAATATTTTGCTTGGAAGGTTTTGCTGAAGCCACTTGACTCACCTGCCAACCAATACCACGGCTTAAGACCGAAGGTGGCGTTGGAGTGGCACTAGCTGACCTTGCCACTGCAATGAACGTACCGGTTGACTGCTCATGAAAAGTATAGAGGCAGATTAATGTGAGTTAATGTCACCACTGTCCAAAATGTAGTCTCAAATTGCTTGCAGAATATGTAATTTGATAATTCTTTACAAAATGAAAGGATCAGCAAGTCAGATTTTCGATTAAGTATGGTATTATGTGTAACCAATGTACTGTTATTGAAGAAATCTGACCTCCACAAGAGCTACAAAAACAGCAAACATCATAGCAAATGCTTCGCCCGCATCAAATGTAGGCGGTCCCCACTGAAATGGGTAAGGAACTCTGATCCTGCAGTCAATAG
The DNA here is from genome assembly GCA_934048045.1 of Polygonum aviculare. Taxonomy (NCBI): domain Eukaryota; kingdom Viridiplantae; phylum Streptophyta; class Magnoliopsida; order Caryophyllales; family Polygonaceae; genus Polygonum; species Polygonum aviculare. The sequence continues at coordinate 26,501,065 of OW204027.1, forward strand.
GAGAAACAATTAGAACCAACAACTTCTGTATTGTAGCACCTTGTGAATCACATTATGATTTTCTTGATATAAACAGAAAGATTAAAGTGATCCATTAACATCCTAACTGGCTCAGCATGGTCTTAAGTAAATACCTTGATCTAGAAACTAGCTGATTCAGATATAATATATTAAAACATTGAATCTAACCAAAGCTCAGTCATAGCCATATTGAGATCATGGATGAAATTTAAATTTTGAGACAGCAGAAGTTCTGTAATCTTGAATAATCCTCATTCATATTGTAGTCTAAGTCTATGGCAATGGCATACTCCACACATGTAGATAGCGCGAAGATAATACCCATTAAAGGGTAGAACTAGATTTTGATAGGTGAGAAATGAACTTGATTTTCTATTTGAATCTTTATTAAAAGCACAATATTGTGTGTTGTGGTAGCTTACCATGCAGAACTATCTATAAGTCCAGCACGATCTGTACGACAAGTGGCTTGCGTCCTTGGCGCAGCATGGTCATATGCTCCACCAATAGTCAGTATATGAGCATATATCCAAACAATCACCACCGAAAATAAGACAGCAAAACGTTCGCAGACACTCTTTCCAGCCCTTACAGAATGACCAATATACTGCAAAGGGGCACAAAGTACACTAAGAGTAATTTCCAGAGCAGTAATAAGTCTTTCAAAAAAAGAAAATTAGTAGAAGTGCAAAATGACAGCAACAATTTCCATGGGCATGTATCAATAATACCTGTGAGATCACTACCAAGATTACCAACTCTGGCAAGCCAATCTCCACACATTTAGCCACCTAACATTCAACACGACGAAGAACAGCATTGCCAGTAAGCAATATGATGGATGGTTTTAACAAAAAATGAATCATATATGTTGAGATGGATTGTTTACCCCTGGAAAACCGAGTTCATAAAGCCCAAATCCAACTAGAGAAACCAATGGAACAGCAGAAAGAGGGCTTAAAAACCTGTCAGAAAGCCGATAAGAGTAAGATTGAATGTGGTTCACTTGTTTCACTGTCATAATAAAAGGAAGACTACATTCACCCTGCATTTTAACACCTAAATTTTGATCATGTAATGACTTAACATATCTTGCACATGTATGTCACCATTGTGACTGGTAGGAAACTGACCTTGTCACGTTACGCCAAAGACCACTGAAGCCTAGGACAATTTGAAGAGTAGAAGCAATAATGAGGGCTCCTTGTATACCCCGCATCGTTTTCTTGAATTTCTGCACATGCATCATAAAATCGTAGCATTGTAAGAAGATGATGTTTTCACTCCAACTTTTCCAGCGTATTAAATGCTGCTTCATGTAAAATTTCAAGAGTGCAATCGAATCGAGTCAAGTTACTAACATCAATAGGGTCCCCAACATTGCTGTACCGACCGGCCAGGATAATCGATATTGTGGGTGCAACAAATGTATAAGAGGCTCCCATCACAGCAGGCAACCGAGTTCCGAAAAATGTTTGCAGAAATGTATTCAATCCAGCAACAAAGAGCAATGTCTGAATCACTTCAGCTTTCTCTTTCTGTTAGCAGGGAAAAGAAAGAAAGACATTTTCAGTCAACACAGAGATATACAGCAAAATGAGAGAAGAGATCATGCCAAAAAGCATTTTAAAAAAGAACTCAGCCTTCATGCTATGGATCAATATGAACCTTACCTTTCCTCCTCCCATCTGGGGAACAAGAGCAGTGGGAATAAGAACAGTTGTGCCAAGCATGACTAGAAAGTGTTGGAAACCCAAAAGGATGGCTTCAGCTGAGATTATTCACAACCTTCCGTTAGATGGAAGTACAAAATACATCTTCAAGCCAGAGATTTCAGGTAGCAATGCAGCAAGAGAATGACATACTTTAATCCAAATTATGCAAGTAGATAAGCTTAAGGGTAGTTCAATTCATCATTCTCACATACAAAATTTCAACCATCACCAACTCCCACATGAACTACAACCAGCTAATATGAAAACTGCCAGACTAGGATTCATGGATCGCTAACTGAGGAGCTCATCTCATGATCCCTGACAAGAATCATTTTTTTTTTGAAAAGACCAGCATCAAACTGAAAAAAGGCTAAAAAGAGCACCCAGAAATCACAATTGTCATCTAAAAGACTAAAACCTAAAAGACTAAAAAGGGGCAGAATCAAATATTCCCAGGCAAGAGAGGGCGGAAAGCAAAAGATTCACAAAGGAACCAGTGACTGGTAAGAAAGAGGGCAAGTATAATCCAAATCTAGAAATACTCACGCCATCTAGGTGGACTTGTGATACAGTAGGCCACATTAGGCAGCTGATCTCTTGGTGGGTGTGGAGCTGGCTCATTTGCCTTGGCTGGCCCTCCTCCTCCTGCCATTCTCAAAGCCTCTGGCAAAAACAACAAACAAACAATGATTCAGACAAGAAGAAGTTGAAATTGAGACAGCAATTGAAGAAGTACCAAAGAACCCTCTGCCCTTTTGCAGGCATAGATACAAAAATGAAAGGGCCTGGAATAATAATGGTACCCTCAACTCAAGCTCCTCTGCAGATCCAACAGTTCTAGTACAATAAGGTGTGGAGATGGTGGACACCGGCGTCCATATTTATCACCCAAAACAAAGCAACATGTAGAGGCTGTAGGCCCATCTTTCTTCTTTCACATCAACCTCTATTATTGCAATGCAAAGCAATATCAAAAAAGTGGGCAATGAATGCGAGGTAAAAGGTGAAGTGCTAGAAGACGAGAGATGGAAAAAGTATTAACGTCCTCCTTAATTTGTTGGGTTTTTGGCGTCACCTTCAACTGAACTGAGGCTTTTGCAGACAGGAAACACGGTGGGCAAGGGTATATGTGTAATGTTGTAACTCAATACTGTAGTTGTATCTTGTATGCTATTGACTTATCTAGTTGCTCATCGTACTTAATATTACATTTTTTGTGGTTAATATTGATTTTAAGAAGATTGAACATCATATAATTACTCAATGTTGACCGTACAATATTTTTTTTTTTTTGGTTAATATTACTAGCATTAATGTTAGTTCTATTCCATGGTAGTTCTATTCCAACATGAAAGAATATTTAATGGAAAGAGATAAGATATTTTTAATTTACAAATCTACTCCTTTTTTTATGTACAAGATTTATCTTAAAATTAAGAGTCCGTTTGGCAAGGCAATTTTTAAAGACTTATAAGCACATTTTTACTTATAAGCACAAAATAAGCAAATCAATTTTGCCAAACGCCTTTTTTTTAAGTGTTTATAAACACTTTTTTGCTTATAAGCAGCGAAAAAAAAAACATGGGAGGGGGTGCTTTTCCAAATAAGCACAATAATTATAAGTAATTGTTAATATTTGTACTCAACCCTACCCTTATCTTCTACCCCCATTCACGATTTTCATCTGAGACTTTCGCCCCTTCCGACTTCTCCGGCCACCACCTGGCCGCCTCCCACTCGGACTACTGCTGCTCCCTCCGTCTCACCGGCTCCTCCCTCTCCGACTTCGCCGCCGACGAGCCCCTCTGCGTCTCCGACTCCACTCTCGCCGTCCTCCTCTCCAAACCCCAACCTCCTCATCCTCCTCCTGTTCGAACTCGTCCGCCACCTTCTCCGGCTCCATCCTCCGCCAAACCTCCGCCTCCGCCCCCGAGGTGGACACATCAGCCGAAGCTCCCGCACATCCTCTCGGATTCGTGCCCCTCCACCCCCGCCACCGTCAAACCCGGCAATCCGGCAACCTACACAGCCCACGCCAACTTCCGGCCTTGTCTCTCCCCTCGCCCAACACCTTGCCCCGCTCGCCAGGCCCTCGCCCTCTGCAATTGCCCTCGCCCAACACCTCACCCTCTGCAATTGCTTCGGCTAACCCGGCCCTCGCCCAACACCTCGCCCCGCTCGCCCGGCCACACCGTCTAATACCCGATGACCCCAGGCCCGAGCTTTTCGACGACCCTAGGCCGCACCGTCCAATTGCTTCGGCTAACGACGATTAACCCGGAACCGCCGGTTGTTGGCCACCGGCAAATCCGCCCCGACTCGTCCGTTTCCGATCTCCGGAGGAGGAGACGTCCGGAGGAGGTGTGCACCGATCTGGAACGACGTTGAAGAGAGCTTGAGAGGGACGACGGTTAGGGTTATTGTGAATGGGGGGCAGATTTGTTTTGTTTTTTTTTGTTTCATTAGGGGTAAAATTGTAATTGCATTAATACTACATACAAAATTAGCAAACTGTCTTACCAAACGCCCAATTGTTTATCTCTAATATCAGCATATAATATCAGCAATTCATATCAGCAATAGCAATTTATCAACAAAAGCAATCGATCAGCATCAGCAAAAGCACTGAGTTGCCAAACGGACTCTAAGTTTGGAATTTTAGCTTTGGGATTTTTTTAAAATCTAAATTACTTCTATACTCCCTGATCAGTATCATACTGTAATATTTATCACTTTAACCTTATTTTGTTGTATCAAAATGCTTGTCCTTTTAGGCTTGTTTTGTTGTATCGAATTTTTTGTCATTTCATACTTTATATCACATTTTCTATACGAATGCCCTTGTATTTATTGTTATTTTTATTAAATGAGGTGAGAATTGTTAGTGATAGTATTGAAAAATGAAATCGCCCAAAAAAAGTATTGAAAAATGAAATGAAATAGAATAATAAATAGAACTATATATGTCTATTTGTTACTTTCCTTAAAAATGTATAATTGTTTAAAATGACAAACATTACGATACAGAAAGAGTATATTTTTACTTTCACCTCCTTCAATATATGCTAATCGTAAAAACATCCAATTTATTTTATTCATGCTAAGTAATGCAAGATAAAAAAAAATGAACATGGCTTAAGGGGGACGGACCTCCCTCCCTCGTGTAGAACCAGCTCTGTAAAACCAAAACTACACTGTCAAACGAGAAAAGCATTTGCCGTTGTTTTATCACCCTTTTACTAAGTAAGAAAGCTAAAGTTGTCTTTTCACGAGAAAAGCATTTGCCTTTGTTTTAGTCTTTTCAAGATACAGTCAGATAGTGAAAAGTTTGAGTGGAACTTCCACGTTTATCAGCATCAATGAAGGAAATGAGAAATGGGTATTTGTTGGGGTGTTCTTTTTGACTATTTATCACTCACCTTAATTTGTTGTGTATTACACTATAAAATTTTCACTACATTACATGTGAGGCAACAATCATTACATACTACAACAAGTTTAATTATTTAATTATTTCTTTAATTGTTGGCAGATTAGACCGAAGATCTCCAACGTTTATAGTTAGTCCATTCGCTAATGATGTATTCATGTGTTAGTTAATCATATTGTTATCTTTAAATCTCAATTGCTTGATATGGAGTAACTTGACTAACTTCTCCTTTTTATGAGAATTATACCATAAGTTTTCAATTTCAAAACATTTTTTTCTGAAACATCTTATTAAACATACATTTGATAGTGATGTTCTTAATTAATTTGTCCGAAAAACAGGGAGTTTGTCATGGAACAATTGTAGTTTTTTTAATTAGTCTAGCAGCTACCAAAGTGTTAATTACCAAAGGAATATTGTCAACCAAATGCTTGCTAAACAACATAGTGACAAATTGAAACCATGTTCAAATTCAAGTTTTAATAGCCTCAGTTGAAACCCATGTTTTTAAAAAAATATAACCATTTTAAATAGAGCCATTATTTAATGATCAACTCTAAATTTTTCGAAAAAAATAATTATAAACTTAATTTTTTTATATAACTATACAAAATGTGTGGGAAAATGTATTTCTACTAATCCAAAAGAACAACCAAGTGTTTGTTGGAATTTGGAAAAGGCATTTTTTAGTACAAAAATCAGTTATTTATCTACAAGTATCTAAAAGAAAAATATTTTTTTGTGCATTATAAAAACAGAACAAAATGTGAAATTGGTTCTTTCATGCAATACCGAGTTTAATTATCGTTCCATTTAAAAAACAGCAATTGCCATTGGGATATTACCAAGCAAGATGTTTACAAATTGGAAACTGACAATGAAACCCATGTTCAACTTAAACCATTAAGCATTAATTAATCAATAAACATTTGGGCTGGAATCCTTGCGATTATATGATGTTATGCTCGTGCCATATGTATACAAAAACCAAGCCATTATATTAAACCAATAGCAAGGAAGTAAGGAACCGATGGGGAATGTGCTTTAAAAAGTATATGGCCAAAACATTCCTTGTATTATATACTCTACTTATTTTAATTTGTAAGATTAATTTATTTCTTAATGACTCTTTGGCGGATAACTACCCAGCTCAGCTTCAACTTGATGAGCGTGCGTACGTTGGGGTGTGACAACAAAGGTATCCTAATATTTTATAGCATGAAACCAAAAAGTTCATTGAGTTTGGTTTTGATTTATATGATACTGATATATAATAGTAGAATTAGTCATTTTTAGTTATGTATCTACATGACATTTGGCCTAAGTTAAAACGATCGTGAAATTTGGAAATTTTGCTCCCATGTTAGTCATGGGTCAACTCACGGTTCCGGGAATTGAACTGGCGATTCGGATCAACTCGCGGCTACAATTTCGATTCGACGTTCTCAGAACCGCCGACTTTTCTATTTTTTTTAAAATAAGCGATCCGTGATCGCAGATTTGCTGTTTTTTAGAAACAAAATTTGGTTTAAACCGGAATTGGTTACTTATCGGTTCCGGTTCCAGATTTTGGGGAACCGGAATCGGACCCATGACTATGCCATGTGCATGTATCACAATAAACCTTCGGGAAAAAAATATAAATAAAAAACTCCAAATGCTATAGGTTAAAGTTTTTTTTTGGTCAAGAGAAATTTAGGGTGAGGGGTGGTATCCCAGTCCAGAAGACCCAAGGGCTCAAAGAGCTCTTAGAAGATGATTTACATATGTTTCCACCTCAAGAAGACTTGTGGTTGTCGGGGATCGAACCTGTAACCTGTCAGACCGATGCCCTATCATGCTCTACTAGATCAACCCCTTGAGTTATAGCTTAAAGTTAAAGCAATTTAAATGAGGTTAAGATCGATTCATTTTTAACAAGGCTCGAAAACATACTACAGAAATGGCATCCCGATTGATACTACCATACACTCAATACTAGCAGTTGGTTAGACCATATATAATTGGGAGTTCTTATTTGTACACTACTTGAGGGTACTCAGGTATTATTATAACATTTTTTTCATTTCAATGCTACACAAGCACCTATATTTTTTTCACTCGAATATATCAACTCTACTTATAAGCACCCATTTATTTTTTTCTACCTTTAATTTTTCATACCAAAATATAAATATGCCTTTATATCATAATTATATATCTTATACTAATGTAAAAATAATTATTTGATAGCTTAAAATAAATTATTATGCTCAAACAATACATAAATAAATTATATATGAGAAAAAAATATTGTTCATAAAAGAAAATTACACTTGTAGATATTATCCATAAAACATGAAAAACAAAGTACAGTCGTCTTAAACTTAATAATGATTATATTACAAAACAATAAACATTTCACAGTACATAAAAAGTACTTGTATTGTGTGATATATTTTATTTCAATGTTGGTTATTATATGTAATGTTTGAGGTTGAATGCATGTAATGTTGGTTTTTTAATATATTGTGTTTTAAATTAATTATCCTATCATTTATTCGAATAAAATCATACTTTTATTTGCATAAAGTTATAAACTATTAAATATAAATTTACATAATAATATGCAAATAATCATATGTAAATACCATCCAAAATTAAATATTTTTAAAAAATATACAAAGTGCATACAATACTGGTCTTATAATATTATTTCATAAAGTTATTATATATTATAATTTTACAAACTTAAAAAATTTATGATAAAAAGTTTAAAGTTTACATCCAAAGATACAAATAAGATGGATGCATGAAATTACATCTGACAAAAAATTATTGGTTAGAAGCTAATAGTGAGAGTTTCTTAATGAGTGCTTATACAAAGTACATGTCCATGGGGTGCTTGGCATTTTTCTTTCTATTTTGCCCAAAAAATAGACAAAACATCCTTAAGGACTTTGTAAGAACCTCCCATTGTACATACCCTTAGGAATCACCAAAAGCGGTTTCTAGGTCTGGTAGATCACAAAGTCTAGGAATGAAGTACTTCTACAATTGAGCTATCTTGAGATTTTTTTTCATTAGTTGCCTTCCTAATATAGTAGACGGATTTGGCCCAAATCTAAATCTCACCTTCCATGATATCTCTGGTGTTGTTCTCATTGACAAGAGGCAAAGGAGAAGTAAGCCGCCGAAGATAAAGGAGCGATTCCAAACTTCTCCCATTTCGCTCACCGCATGCTACTACGAGAACCGCTTTTGCTTTCTTTAACCAAGGCTCTTATCCTTACTTTCTTCTTCGTTTAATGATTGTTGTTTTAATCCGACTATTCTTACAAAACTACAACAACATCTTAATAAATATAACGCCTTAATGGATTTCCACCACAAATATTGGTTGCATCGTGCCAAAACTACCCATCTATAAAATGTTGATAAAAATATAAAATACTTCCAAACCATCTCAAAAATACGTAGATTTAAACAAAACATCACTTTCTTTCAGACTCATGATGGTTTGGTCATTTTTGGTCATGAATCCATTTCAACAAACATTACTTCTGAAATTGCGTCCAGGTTCCAATCCAATTCTAATTCAGTTATCTATCCTCAAGATTTGAATATTATACCATCCCTGGTCTCGGACGTTGATAATGTAGCATTTTAGAAACAACTATCCCCATCTGAATTTAAAGCTGCTATTTTTGATTTAGCTCTTAATAAAACCCCAGATCCTGATGGATTTACTGCAATTTTTTTTCAAAATCAATGGCCAACGGTTGGAGCTTCGGTTGTTCGTGCAGTGGTCGCCTTTTTTCATTCCAAATCAATGTTTACCGTTGCAAATAAAACCTTTATCACGTTAATCCCCAAGATTGATACACCAAATTCAATAAATCATTATAGGCCTATTAGTTTATACAATACCATTTATAAGGCAATTACCAAGGTATTGTCAAGCAGAACTCAACATATTCTAGCATCGATTATGCATCCCCTTCAGAGTGCTTTTGTTAAAGGACGTCTTATTCAAGACAACGTTCTTATTGCTCATAAAATCTTCCACTCGTTCCATAAAAGCAAGAAAGGTCGCCTCGGTTGGAAGACCATCAAATTAGACTTAGAAAAAGCGTATGATAAGATAAGTTGGAATTTCATCCGCTAGTTTTGACTAAATTCGGTTTCCATCATAAATGGATTGACATGGTTATGACTTGTATCACCTCTTCGTCTTCATCAGTTTTAATTAACAATGAACCCGGTTCGGAGTTTCTACCTACGTGTGGAATCCTTCAAGGTGACCCGATGTCACCATTCATCTTTGTTTTATGTATGGAATACTTAACTCGAACACTACAACAGGAATCATCTTCTACCCCTAACCATGTAGGCATCCAACTAACTAAAAATGGATGGGTTTTACCTTTCCTAAGTTTTGTTGACGATACAATTATTTTCGCAAATGCAAATGTCACTAATATGGAATTTATTAAGAGTGTTCTCCATAAATTTAGTCAGGTCTTAAGACTATTTATTAACTATCACAAGAGTTCAGTTCAAACATCTTCTAACATTACTCAACCTACGTCTATTGCCTTAGCAAGTATCCTTAATATTCAAATTACCTCTTCTATGGAAAAATGTCTTGGAATTCCGATCTTAAAAGGAAGGGTTCAAATTTCAATGTTCTCAAATGCAGTATCCAATCTTAAAAAAACTACTTTCCCAATTGAAAGCTAACTACATATCACAGGCAGACAGGGTAGTTCTTATCCAATCTTGTCTTTTAAGTAAAGTCAACTACCTCATGCAAAGTTTTATGCAACCTCAAAGCGTTCTCAAGCAGATTGACTTTGTTTGCAAGTCTTTCTTTTGGAACAAATTTATCCCAAACCATCATCCACTCATTAGTTGGGATCGTATTTGCTCTCCTAAAGAGGGCGGGGGCCTTGGCCTTCGATCAACGGAAAATATTAATATCTCATTACAAATGAAACTTCTTTGGAAAATAGTTACACAACCTCAAAATATTTGGGTCAAAATCATAACAGAAAAGTATCTAAGCACCGACTCTTTATTTTATTACCACAAAAATAATTGCTCTTGGTAGTTTGACTGATTAATTAACATTAAAAATATAATTTCCAAATTAAAGGCCTTAGGTGGCTTTTAGGCAATGGTAGAACCATTAAATTTTGTACTGACTCATGGCTCCCTAATGTTGAATTATCACCTTTTATGGATACATTCGATCCAAACCTTAGAGTTTCCGACCTTATCCTTCTGGATAGGTCCTGGAACACAATACTTCTCGGTCAAATTCTACCGCCACATATAGTCAATATCATTATTGATATTAGAATCCCAATTACAAACACTCACGACAGACTCATCTGGTTGCCAACAACAGATGGTATCTTCTCGGTTCATTTTGCAACATTGATCTTATCTGCTTCACTTGATCCAGGCAACAATAACTTTGACTGGATTTGGGAATCGAAATTACCGCCTAAAATTAAAAACTTTCTATGGAAATCGTGTGTTGATTGCCTTCCTACGACAGATAGAATCAATCGTTTTTACAATTTAGTTCCCAATCTGTGTTCACTTTGCGATCTATATGATGAAAACCTACATCATTTCTTCTTCCAATGTCCATTTATGAAAGCTATGATCTTCCGACTGCAGATTTTATTAAATTAATAGCTCCTTCAAATTAACTACCTCTTACACTTTCCACCAAAACATTCACGAAACACTTACAAAAAACCTAAACACCGCACCCTTTGCGTTCCTATGGTGGTTTGCTTGGGCTCATAGGAATGCAAAAAACTTTGACCCGGGAAGAATTAACCCCAAAAAATCTCCATATGACTTGGCCTTCTCGGGAGTTTTAGCTTGGTACGGCTGTAATACTACCATGAGACAATTCTCGAAGAGGCCTAAAATGAAAAATCACACGGCTTGGAAAAAGCCGCCTCCTCAATGATACAAACTAAATTTTGATGCATCTAGACTTAAAACAGGAACCACATATGCTGGTTTTATCTTAGGGGACCACAATGGATTCATTCCATCTATTGGACGCCAACAACTACCTTCCATGATAATAGTGCAAGCAGAGGTTATAGCCTAACTGCATTCTCTTCGGAGCATTGATTATTCTCAAATCCAGAATCTTATAATTGAAGGAGATAATCTTATTGTAAGTATTTCATTAAAACGCCTTTGGAAAGTACCTTGAGAACTTTACTCTATTATAGATAACATTTTATTTCGGTTATCCCTTATGTTGTTTTTTACCATTGTTTCAAGGAATCAAATGTTGCTGCTGATTTCCTAGCAAGAAGACACGTCAATCTTCAAAGTCTCAATGCAGCCATTTCATTTCAATCTTCGTCCTTTCCATTTACGCATTTGTCTGTAACTCAGTCGAGGTGTTTGTTGAGTCAACAACCCTCGTTGTTTGATTTTTTAAAGACCATCCGTCGCGATGATTTAGGTTATTCTTGTAACTAAAAGGTGAACTAATTTTGGCTTTTTTAAGCTAGTAGCTCCGCAATCAAAAAAAATGATTGTTGTTTTATTTCTCTCTTTTGTTGCAACAATTAATGTTGGTGAATCCGGTTAGTATCATAATTTTTTTGATCCAAAGGAGGACATTAACCCGATTTATTTATATCGAAAAGAGATTACATATTAGTGCTCATCCAGGAGTCTATCTCCATAAATGACACGAGCCCATTCGAGGGAACATCAAACAAAACGAAATCAACATTACAATTTTCACTAAATCTAGCAAACCAATCCGCAGCCTGATTCGCGCTCCTGGCTATGTGTTTCATCTTGACAGCCCAGTTATCATTGGTGATCAACTCCTTGCAATTGGAAACGAGCTCCCACAAATCAGTAGGCCTAATATCAGCCTCAGTAACAACCTTAACCACATCAAGGGCATCAATCTTCACCTCAAGCTTCTTAATTCTCAATTGAAAGGCAACCTTGAGTCCTCGATAGAGGCCCAACAATTCAGCTTTAAGGGGTGAATTACCAGGACCTTTCAAGGCAAGGGCCTTCATGAAATTCCAAGCCTCGTGCACAAACTTAACAAACTCAGGTGCAACTGGAAACATACACAATGAGAAAATGAAAAGAGACGAATAAGCAAAATGATAAAAGTCAAGACAATGCGCTGACCAATTTTATATAGCATGATATATTATTGCTAAAATTCCACTAAAAAAATACAACATGATCTATTTGAAATGCGGAGAATTATTTTTTTTCCTGGTTGAAATGAGGAATTAACTAATATTTGATATTTGTGTGTGGATCAGAAAAAGAATCAAATGATATTCGATATTTGTGTATGAATCTGATCCTGAGTTACCTGCTAATTAATTGTTTGTTGTTAACTAGCGATTATTCTTGCAGTCAAAGTTAGGGGGTTATTTTTAGATTGGAAGAGTTTCCTCTATATAAATTTTAAGGTCGTAATTTGTTGCATCTTCATATAAACTAGTACAAATCCCGTATCATGTACGGATAATGTAAATATGAACAGAATTAACTGATTCGAGATTGGATTTTGAAACGAATCCGTTTTTAACTCTAGAATTTACAATCCAAACACGATAGACCCTAGTCTAATTAAACCTATTGACTTATATGTGTATTTTTACTAATACAATATTAATTTAAAAATAATTCTATTTAAATGCTTATATTTATATTATTATTTAATATACTATTCACATATGATGATATGACAAGTTTTTTCACTATTTATCAATATTTAATAATGACATAGTTCACTTGATTGTTTTTTTATTAGTAGGATATATGTTACAAAAATCAAGTTAGGAAAAAATCTTAAGATATAAAAAATGAGATAAGATATCAAGTGAGTATAGGCAAAATTGGATAAGATATGAATTAGATATATAAGGAAATTAGATAAGGTATCAAGTAAATATAAAGGTAAATTTTAAAAAATCTAACATACAAAAATAAAATCATTATTTTATTCAAGACCGATGACGTGGCGCAAATTTATACACAGACTTGAGTTCTGCTTTATACTGTATTATAGTAGACTGGTTGATTAATATTTTTGGTTGAACATAGGTTGATTAACTATATCTTATATGTTCTAACAAAGTTATGCCCCTTTTGTATGTAATACATAAGGTAAACAATTCAAATAACTAGCGTATTTACCCGCGCCCTATGCGGACTTTATTAAAATTTTATTTATATCATTTTACATGGTGCATGTTTTTTATGTCAATAAATAAATATATATGTAGATATACATTTTATATATTAGTTAGTCATGTTATAAAGGTAAAAACTTGTGTAATTGTATATTAGTCTATTCTCATTAAAACCTACTACTTACAAATTATATATTAAAATAATAATAATAATAATATTTGTTCATGCTTGATAAGTTTTATTAATACATAAATATCAAAATCGAATAAAATAAATTTTTTTCTATTTGTAATTGAATTTAGAATAAAATAATATATAAACATCACAGTTATTTGATAGTAATTTAATATTATGTAATCATATCAAATTGAGATGAATAAAATATTATAAAATAATTTAGAATAAAAATAAAATAGGTTTATATGGCATGGATATGATTTGTAAAAATGAGATGGAAAATATGATTTGTAAAATGAGATGGAAAATAATTCAGAATAAAAATAAAATAGGTTTAGAATAAAATATTGTAAAAAAATTTAATGTTATGTAATCATATCAAATTGAGATGAATAAATTACCTAAGTGTTTGGTAAATGATTTATATGGAATGGATATGATTTGTAAATGAGTTGGAAAAAATTATATCACATGGCTTAATTAGTAAATAAAAATTATATGATGTGGCTTAACAATATTATGACACGTGACAAAATCTTTGGTGGTGTAATGTGGGATCGACATGTGAAAAAAGCTGACATGGCACAACCTGGTGTATATATATATATATATATAGAGAGAGATGTGTTAAATTGGTGTAATTATCTTAACACTTTTAAACTAAATGCTCTAAAATTAGATATCCAAGCTCAAGCTCGAATTTTGATTGGTTGGTTTTATTCGGTACTTCATATCATGCCATCTCTAGATTCTATAAACGTCAAAACTATTCATGTTAGAGTAATTGTGACCGAATTAAGTTTGTCTTGTTTGGATATTGATTCATAACTTTGTTTGTGTGTTTGGATATAGGTCAAACTAGCAAATGATTTGCACTTTGTATGGGATGTTTTTTGTTTTTATTATCTTGTATATGAATTCGCTGTAATAATTACAAATAGGAAAATTCCGTTTGGTGCCATCGAGTTTTTGGCTTTTCCGAATGGTACCCAACTAACCCAAGTAAAAAATTTATTCCGGAAAATACCCTTGAACTGAACTTCTGTAAAAGTTTGGCATGTACCCTTATTTGGAATTTTTTCTTATATTTCACTAAAATTCGTTTATTTTTTATAACAAAGACATACTTAGTATTAATTCAAAACTCAATTACATTATACAAATAGTTTTAATAATTTTAAAAATATACTCTACAAATTTACCATATGGCCTATATGTTTTCAAGTAAATTTTTGTAATATTTATCGAATTAAAACCAAACATATTTCAATAATTATATTAAACTAAAATATTACATAATTAAAATTTATCATGAAAATTTGCCATTGTAATTTTTGATAATTTTTAACATCAACTCAAACTTTATATATAAATATGTATTGATAGAATATATGAATTTTCATTTCTTAAATAATAAGAGAAAATACAAAATATTGTTTAATCATAGTAAATGACCTTTACATACATATATACATATATATATATATATATATGTATTCGCAATATATATAAATATTTAATACAAATATTGAACTTTTTTTGGTTTTAGTTTGATAAATATAACGTAAACTAACTTCAATCATATGTTATATTTTTTTGATAGATTATATATTAAAACTTATTTGAATTATGATTTATACTTTTATAGATTATATTTTAGTAAATATCTAAATATTCTTTATTTTATAAAAAATAAACGAAGTTTACTATAACCTAAGAAATATTTACACGTCAGGGTACAATCCGAACTTTTACAAAAGCTCAGGGGCATGTCCCGAAATAAATTTTTACATGAGCACGATCCGGAAAAACCAAAAACTCGAGGGTACCAAATGAAATTTACCATATAAATATTATCATATATCTAATTTTTTGTGAAACGGGTCATATCTTTTAGATTATAAAATAACATAATTCTCATACGTCAAAAATTTATAAAAAATGTTATATATATGTAAGAATGCAAAAAAGATGAGATGAATTTATAAATTTTATAAAAAATTGATAAAAATCTTATAAATTTCAAATTAAATTGCATAAACTAAAATGTATAAATAAATAAATAATTAAAATAAAATTTTGGATTAATACAGTATTATATTTTAAAATATAGAGAATATTTAATAAGATAAAAAACAAATTACCTTGTATATATGTTATTATGCCATCAAAAATTAATTAAGTAAGACATATTTAAATATCAAATCAAAATATTAACGAATCATCGCCATAATAAGAAATCTATTTTTTATCTAAAACATAATCAACGTGTGAGGTTATGAATATAATTAGGGAAGATATATCATAAATCTTTTTATTAATATTATTATTGGATTTCAATTTGAGACAATAGAAAAAATATTTAATACATTATTTTAATAAAAAAGATGTGGCACTAGATATAGTGCTAAAATTTGCTACTAATGATGATTTTTGAAACTTTTAGAACAACCCTACAAAAATAGTACTTATTATTAATATAATATTTAAGTAAATGGGTAAAAATGATTTTTTTAGATAAATTATTTAGGATAAATTCATATATTAACTAAATAGGTAACCATATAGTAATAGTAATAAGATTGAGATTTATATAGGGAAATTCCTCTTGGTACCCCCGAGGTTTCGACTTTTCCTTTTGGTGTCCCACCGATTTTTTTTTCCTTTTGGTACCCTCATAGTTTACAAGTTTTCCTTTCCGTACCCAAAAGTCCTTATACATCACTTCTCCATCCAAAAATTACAATTTTCCGTTAAAAACAAAAAGTAAATAAAACTACTTTGTTTTGGTATTACTTTTTTATTACTATACAATTTTAAATCATTCTCCTTTCCTGGGTCCATCTCGTTCTTCTTCCATTTCACACCTTCACACAATCACATCCCCAAATCCAGAGCTTCCATGGCGATGAGAAGGAGAATAACCAATTGAACTCACAACCATACAACAATGGCCTTCAATTCACTGCTCTACTACTTCCTCTCCATCTCAGTCTCCATTTCCACGAATTATTGTGGTATGACGTTAGAGATGCCCACCACCTGTTCACACAAATGCCTCAACCAGACCCAACACTCAAGAACCCATCGCCATTACCACTCCCCTCCCATCACTCATCACTCCCATTATCACCACCATTGATCACTCCACAAAATGCCGACCCCGTTGGCGACGGCCAAGCAATGCCTAACCCCGGAGGCCGCCCATGCGCTGGACTCGGCCTCATCAATCGCACGCGCCAAATCCCACGCCCATGCGCTGAACACCACTCCACGCCATCTCCGCCGTCCTCTCCCTCCCCTCCTCCCCCCTCCGCTCCACGATGTCGTTTTGCTTCTACCCCTCCCCCCTGTAAGAGTTTGGAGATCATGAAAAGATTTCTCACTTCTTCATTAATCAGAATATGGATTTATACAGCTCAATTAGACTCTTGAGTTAACCCTGACTTAAAGGCCAAGATAATATAAAAGATGTACACAAAAGTATCTTTCCTAAATACAAATATACTATCCCTAATACCCCCCTGCAAGCTCAAGGTGGAGAATGCACATGGAGCTTGGAACGCAAGGTGAGAAAGCGGGACGAACCAACAGCCTTGGTGAATATATCAGCAACCTGATCAAGGGCCCGAACATGACGAACCACAAGTGAACCATCTTCAACCTGTTCCCGAACAAAGTAATAATCGATCTTAATGTGTTTAGAGCGATTATGAAATACGGGATTTGCACACATGTACGTGGCGCTGAGGTTGTCACACAACAATATGGGCGGTCGGACAAGAGGAGCGTGTAGCTCGAGCAGCAGCTGCGTCAACCAAATCAACTCAGACGAGGCAAAGGCTATAGCCCTGTATTCTGCTTCTGAACTCGACTTTGCGACAACATTTTGCTTTTTGGAGGCCCAGCTAATGAGATTCCCGCCATAGTAAATAGCAAACCCGTGTTGTGACCTGCAATCATCACCATCTGACGCCCAGCCAGCATCCGAGAATGCAACAAGACGGTGATCTGTAGAGGGACGTAGAAGAAGGCCATGAGTAATGGTACCCTTAAGATAGCGTAGGATACGTTTCACGGCTGTCCAATGAGTATCGGAAGGCCGATGGAGAAACTGACACACACGATTTACAGCATATGATATCTCGGGGCGGGTGATCGTCACATACTGGAGGGCACCAACTATGCTGCGATACAAACTGGGGTCGGCCATAGGATCTCCATCTAAGGTCAGCCGAGAGCCAGGTTCAGCAGGAGAGGAAATGGGCTTAGCATCCGACATCTTGCACCTATCTAAGAGATCACGGATATATTTCTGTTGGGAGAGAATAAGAGAGCCCGGTCTTCGCTGAAGTTCAATACCTAAGAAGTAGTGGAGGGAACCAAGATCACGGAGAGCAAAGGTATCATTCAGAAGCCGGACAAAACCGTCAATATCCTTAGCAACGGAGCCAGTGATGATGAGATCATCGACGTACACAAGGATGTACAACACGGACCGCTGATGTCTCCGAATGAACACGGTTGTGTCGGACTTGCACGGGGAGAATCCGTGCTGGAGAAGAAAAAGTTTCAGCTTAGAGAACCAGGCACGGGGAGCCTGCTTAAGGCCATAGAGAGCCTTTCTCAAGAGACAGACACCAGATGGGTTGCGCTGATCAAGGAATCCCGGCGGTTGTGCCATATAAACTTGTTCCATCAAGTCGCCATTGAGGAACGCATTATTAACATCAACCTGTCGAAGCATCCAGTTATGAGACAAAGCAATAGAGAGAACAATGCGTATCGTCGTTGGCTTGACCACCGGGCTAAAGGTGTCAAAGTAATCAACACCTTCTTCTTGATTAAAGCCTTTGGCAACCAATCGAGCCTTGTAACGCTCAATGGAGCCGTCAGCTCTCCTCTTGATCCTGTATATCCACTTACAACCAACAACGTTAGCATTACAAGGAGGAGAAACAATAGTCCAAGTCCCATTCCGTATAAGGGCATCATATTCAACCTGCATGGCATTTTGCCACTCGGGAATTTTGGAAGCATGGGAAAAGGTTTTTGGCTCTTTGTAGAGATCGGGAATGGAGGGAAGAGGGTGTTTGGTGGGGGTGAAGGTGCGGGGTTTAAGGGAGTTGGTTTGTGCCCGAGTGACCATGGAGTGGGTGGATTGGTCTGCAGGACGAAGGTAAGAAGGCTGTATGGTGGAAGGCTGGGGCATATCATGAATAGATGGAGTATTAGAGGAGAGGGACGTACCTGATGTTGAGGAAGAAGCAACAGGAGACCCGCCATTCAAGACATCCGATCCCGCTCTATCACCGTGACCGGGGTGTGGGGTTGGCGAAGGATTCGCGGACGGTGGGGTCAGCAAGGGGTTGATCGGTGACAATGGGGCCGTAGTAAGGGTGTTGGTGCACGGATCTGTGGTCGTGCAGGGTGGTGAGGAGGACCGAGTAGCAGGTAAAGAGGGGTGCAAACTGGCTTGTTGAAGTATGGAAAGAGGAGCGGAGGTGGGCTGAAGGCGTGAAGGTGGCTGACTCGGCTGAGCATGCTCGGCGTAGGGAAACTTGCTTTCATCAAAAATGACATGCTTGGCAATATAGACACGAGATGATGGCACATGCAAACATAGATACCCTTTGTGTTTGGAACTGTAACCCACAAATATACAAGGAGAGGAACGAAACTCCAATTTATTCGAGTTATATGGTCTGAGAAATGGGTAGCAAAGACATCCAAATATACGCAAGAGAGAGTAATCTGGAGATTTCCCATATAATCTTTCATACGGAGATTTGTTCCCAAGTATAGGTGTGATGGTACGATTATGAAGATAAACGGAAGTTTGAAATGCATGCTCCCAAAATTGTGTAGGCAAGTTAGCATGAGAGAGGAGAGTAAGACCTTTTTCAACTATGGTTCTATGTCTACGCTCGGCAGCCCCGTTTTGAGAGTGGGGGCATGAAACCCGGTGTAGAATACCCTGTGTTTGAAGATAGGTTGAGACATTTCTGTACTCCCCACCCCAATCAGATTGAAGTTGTTTAATTTTGCAGGAGAATTGTGTTTCAACCATTCGTTGGAAGAGCTGAAAAAGGGCAAGAACCTGGGACTTTTGAGTCATGAAATAAATCCACACAAACTTGGTACAATCATCCACAAAGATAAGGAAATAAGCATTGCCATTAAATGATGAAATAGGTGCAGGACCCCATACGTCCGAATAAACGAGTTCAAAGGGAATTAAACTAGAAACATGCACATCATGAATAGGTAAACGGTGACTTTTGGCAACTTGACAAGGTTCACAAACATGATGAAGCTTATTAGAAGATAAAGGTAACTGAAATCGAGAAACAAGAGTGCGAAGAGTGGAGTCGTTGGGATGGGCAAGGCGATCATGCCAGTTCTGGAGGCTGGTTCTTTCGCCAAGATAGAGACGGGGAGGGGACAAATTGGGCTGCGGCTCGGTCACGAGATGATAGAGGCCGTTCTCAGCGATGCCTTTTAGGAGTGTCCTGCCCTGTTGATCCTTCACATAACAACAAGTAGGGTGAAATACAACATAGGCATTATTATCTTTGGTAATTTGAGATATGCTGAGTAAGTTTTTCTTGATTTGAGGAACAAATAAGATGTTAGAGAGTGAAACAGGTTTAGGACTAGCAGGAAGAATAGAGGAGCCAATATGCGAAATAGGAAGAGACGTACCATTTCCAACTTGTAAGCCGTCATTGCCATTGTAATCGGAGTAAACAGAGAGATTACCGAAGTCAGACGTCACATGATTCGTAGCGCCCGAATCAAAGCACCACTGCGGATCCACAAGAGATGATGGCGGATTGGAGATGTGGTACGCTTGCCGTGGAGCATGTGGCTGTTGTGACTGAGCATAATATACCATCTGCTGGGGCTATTGAGGCGTGGGGAGAAGGCCCCGTCCCTGCTGCTGAGATGGACCACGACGGTTCTGTCCATTGGAGCGACGAGGTGGCTTTGTTGGAGGAAACACTGTGGCATCAAAACGACTCCAGCAATTGATGGCATCATGATTGGGCTTACTACAGATTTGGCACGAGACTTTGGTGGTGCCGGTTTCACCTGGAGAATCAGAGGAGGAGGCTGACTTGCGAGGGCCACGTTGTGCAACATTGGCGGAGAGAGAGGCTGCTGTGGCCAGAGCCGAGTTCTGCTCATTCAGCCGCTCTTCTTCTTGGAGAAGGAGCCCAATCAACTCGTCCGATGCAATGGGTTCCCGCTGCATATTAAATGATGTCTTGAAAGCAGAATAAGAGGCATCAAGACCATGAAGGATACATTCCACAAGATCAATATCCGGGACAATGTAAGAGCATTCAGCAAGAGAGTCCGAAAAAGCTCGTTTCTTCTCCACATACTCAAGCATCGAGAGAGAGCCTTTCGAGAACGTCTGCATCTGCTGTTTGAGATACATAGTGCGAGCCCGAGTTTGAGCGAAAAACATCCGCTCAAAGATCGCCCATGCTTCATGAGTTGTTTCAGCCCGCTGAGCATGCGTGAGAAGAGGAATAGTAAGAGTGCTTTGAAGCCATAAGAGGATGAGACAATCCTTCTTCTGCCACGTCTCATACGCTGGGTTTGGAGTAACCGTCGGTTGAGCGTCGGCGGAGTCGGAAGCGACTGAAAGGACAGTTGAAGGAACATGGGAGGCAAGGAGGAAATTTTCCAATGAGTAAGCTCTGAGAGCCTTACGCACGGAATTACGCCACAAGGTGTAGTTGGACCGATCAAGTTTCACGGCCAGATTAGGGAGTTTGATTGAGTGTTTAGTGCCGGAGGCAGCAACAAGAAGGCCATTGGTGTTGGTGTTGGTGTTGTCGGAGGGAGGATCGTTGTTGAGAACGTCCTCGTGATCGGACATGGCGGCTGGGGGCTAGGGTTGGAGAGAGGATCGTATCTTAGGATCTGATACCATGTAAGAGTTTGGAGATCATGAAAAGATTTCTCACTTCTTCATTAATCAGAATATGGATTTATACAGCTCAATTAGACTCTTGAGTTAACCCTGACTTAAAGGCCAAGATAATATAAAAGATGTACACAAAAGTATCTTTCCTAAATACAAATATACTATCCCTAATACCCCCACTCCCAACTCAAAGCCCTCGACTTCGCCCTCTCCCTCTCCCTCGACCGATCTCCCTACCAATTCCGTCGTCCTCACTACCAATTCCCATCTCTAGAGCCCTAACGACCTTCACTCTCGGATTATTCAATCCGAACCCCCAAATCTCAACTTCCTATCTCGGAATCTGATACTCCTCAATCCCAGGCCCCATCTACGTTTGGGTCGCCAACCACCAAGCCCCTTTCAAAAGCCTCGCCTCTTCCGCCCTCCGCCCCTCCGGTAAGCCTAATGCTCGAAGGTTGGAAGCGGGTAAGGTAGGTGGGGAAGACTCGCCACGAGACTCCATAAACCTCAACGCCTGCCAATCGGACAACTCGTCTCCAGCGACGGAGCTCCTCCTCGACTCCGGAAACCTGGTCATCCTCTCCTCCTCCGGCTACGACGTCCTCTGGCAGAGCTTCGACCACCCCACGGCTCCAGGAGATGATTTTGAAAAAAAAGAGTAAATAAATTAGTTTTCTTTTTAACGGAAAATTGTTTTTTTGGACGGAGAAGTGATGTATAACTACTTTTGGGTACGGAAAGGAAAATTTGTAAACTACGGGGCACCAAAAGGAAAAAAAAAATTCGTGGGACACCAAAAGGAAAAGTTGAAACCTCGGGGGTACCAAGAGGAATTTCCCATTTATATATTAGGATAGGACGCAACTCAAAATTTAAGATATAACTAATATTTTAATTGAATACGGATAAGATTACGCTTAAAACTAAGATTGATACGATAATTTTTGTTCAATAAGGGGGTGATGTGGCGCAATATGATTGTGGAATTTGATTCCGCTTTAGTATATAAAATAGTAGATAGATTAGTTGTGTGTTGTTTGGATGACTTAAGCATGAATTTCATGTTATTGTAGATTTGAGTTAGACTACATTTAATGTGATGATCGATTTGGGTTAAATAATTGTCAATCAACATTTTTTGGGGTGATTTTTGTTTTAAATTGTCTTTCAATATTAAACTCTATTACGTAAGGGCTCGTTTGATATTGCCATCGTGATATTAGGTTTCGGTGATATGTCCATGTACTTAAATGGGTTCGTTTCATCTTGATATTGATATCAAAAGTGACACGTGATGTTCAGTGTATACGGCACTTTAATCTCGAGGTGTATAAATATCTATATATATATATATCTTACATAATATTTGTATCAACGATATTATCTAGATCAAATATTTTGATGTAACTTATCTCTTATACGTTGATATCGATATTGATATCTCACTTCTTTGATACCGATAACAAGCAAACTCTTTCGGTTAGGTTGAATTGCGACATAGAATTTCGATAGAGATGCTTAGGTGTGGATGGAAGTTCTTTAATTGTATTTTCGAAAAAAAGATGAATAATTTGAAGGAAAAGTAGTATTAGTCAAATTTATGGTAAATGTGTTTTATTATTAAAGTCTAGACTTCAAATTTAGAGAAGATGGTTTCTTAATAACTCATGGTATTATTGCAAAACTCTTCAATGAAAAAACCTTTCCATCAATTATTTTTACTTTCATACTACAATTTCATGGTCTAAATTCTTAACCTATAAAAGAAAAGATGTGAAATTTGATAAGAAATATAATATATTTCTTAATTACATATGACTTAAATCTCAATGGTGTTCAACAACCACATTGTCCCATGTAATGGTGAAACTAGGTGCCTAAGTGGTATCGTTGAAGAGTCAAAAAACCTATTTGTAGTTAAACATAATGGAATAAGAACAAGTCTTCTTTTTTTTGAGAGATAGAACAAGTCTTAGTCACACAAAAAATCATGATAGCTAATCTTTTTTCCGCCTCCCGAAATCCACCAAGAATCAATCAATTGATGTTGCCAATTGATGAAAGTTGATAGATCTTTAAACTGTGTGAGTGGTAATTGAATATTGACTTTTATTGACATGAAAATGTGAGCATAAGAAACTTTTGGCATTTTACAAATGCTCCAAGCCCACAAAGGCCATAATATGTCCCGATTATACACGTAGGCTTTGGGACAATGAAAGAATGGAAATAAATCAACTTACATATAGTTCTAAAAGTGACTTTTAAAAACCTTATTATATATTTAATTTTTTTTCCTCAAATGAAAATCGACATTCTTATACTAAATAAGACAAAATTGTTATAATAGTTTTTTTTTATAAAATGCGAAAAATATATATATTTTGGATACTTCCTTTATCCACACCTTTCCACTTCATACTAAACACTAAAAAAATGGAACAAAACACGTCAAAGTATGGGCTTCTTCTTACTCCATGCCAGTTTTGTAAAGTTAATCTAGCTAATATGAGACAACAAAATCAGAATTTGAGAAAAAACAATAAATCAAAACAATATCTTCTTGAGAAAGTTGTTTTTGTTGTTGTTTTGATTCAGATTCAAATGCAAATTCAAATTAAACGAGATTATAGAAAATTAATGTTTTAATCAAATAAAACTTAAACTTGAGTATAATTCTGTCAATTCTAATCATTAAAGTCCAGTATAAAAAATAGCAAAGAGCTCGCAAGTCATTTGGAAATTCCGACCCGGGTTTAGTTGGTACTGGCTACTAGTATCAGTCAAGTCCATGAACTATAAAAACCATCATATATAACATGTTTTAACAACTAGAAAATTTGTTTATCAAGAACTAAGCTCCTACGGAGCTTTTATTAGAATTAAGAATATTGTCCATTAAAGGCTACAATGTTCGGACTAACCAAGCTAGAAATACAACAAGAAGGGTCAACAAACTCAACATAGGAACTTGTAAAGTATAATTAGCCAAGCGATCAACATATTGGTGTGTTGAGTGTCACACATGCACCTCCCACTTGCTAGCGCTAACGAGTCCACGACATTGATGGATCAAGGAAGCATATGGGTGAGTAACTAGGTTGTTTGTTTTGAGTAGCACCAATATCATTGGTGATTCGGATTCCACGATTAGGCCGATAAGGTGAGCTTCGAAGCCATTTCAATTCCATAGGAAATTGTCGACAACTCCACGTGTAGGGCATCACGGAACCTACACTTGAAAGTAAACCCCTTAGGGAAAGCACTATTTGAAATCTGTAGAAGACCACCACCAACTGCAAGCCTAGGTTTGCCTTTCGAGCAAGTGCCCATGTTTAGATCCATCAATGGTTGTGTCCAAACAACAACTTATTGCATGGGAGACTCGAACGTCTTCATATGACATTAGTCTCTTAGCTTTACATCTCCATTAGATTTTAGTGACCTAAATCATCACAAAAGTAAGATGAGAGATACCATCAATGCCATCAAGAATCTGATAGGTTCCAAATGTATCACAATAAGTTGGCGAGAGTAAAGCTTAAACGAACACCCTTGGGAATGTTCACAGCAATCCAATTCTGCAAGTACATGGAACAAAGAAAGAGCTCGTGAGGAGCATCACCATAAATAGCAATCCAAGCTTCTTGTATAGGGGGACAACCTTGTAAAAGACGAAGAAGTGTCTATGAGGCTATGCATCATGGGCCATCATCTGATCGAGTCAAGTGAAGACGAGTCTTGTTGTAGTTACACATGACACATTCGTGAATCATTTCAATATCTGCATGAAACTAAAACACTTCAATATCTGCGGTTACTTGATGAGTGAGTTTTTCAATTTTTATTATAACATGTGTTATTTAGAGGAAATGAATGGAATTAAAAAATGTTATACATACCCACTTGATGTGTTTATTGTAGTAATCACTTGATGTGTTCACCACCCTTTTTGAGATTTTTGTTAAACAATACTGTATTGAGTAAAAAGACTACCACCATACCATTTGATGACAATGGACTAGGAAACTATATTATTTTGATTTTGATCCATTTAAAGCAGTGAGCCAGCCACCACAAGGTCGGGGTCTGTCCCTTTTAAGGTGTGGTTCATGGTTTCCGGGTTAGTCCAGTCATATTCCGTTTGTCAGGCCTTGTTCCGTCCCACACAGGTGACCTTATCACTGGGCCCGTGGGCCCCCACCCTTAACTGCCCGATCTGCCCGGTTTTTATTATGCTACCCGTTTTCCCCCTTTCCCCTTTGCCTCGTCCCCCGTCTTCTCTTTCTCTCTGTTAGATCGGCGAATTTTTCTCCTTCGAAATACGTCTCCGGTAATCTCTCTCGCTCTTTCTCCTCTCTCGCTGGATCAGTGCTCAGCTTCCATCGGATCGATTGATTTTAGAGCGGTTTGTTGCTTCTCTCTCGAATTGAATCGCCTTTTCCCCCATTCATTCTCGTCTCCCTTCGTCGAAACCCTAGCTTCGAAATTGGGGCTCGTTGTTTTCCCTGTGAGGTCGGGGTAGGGTTTTATTGTAATTCGATTCACAGGGGGGTTGGATTTGGATATGGTGAGGATAGGTCTCGTGTTGACCTAGGGTTTCTCGTTCGGGATAAGTTGTAAGGCTCTCTTCTTCTCGGGGTGGGACTTTTGCTTCGAAATTAGGGTTTGGGATTGATGGTGATCGAAGCTAAAGCTGGGGAAAATGCAAGGCTATGCATGGGAGGGAAGACGGCGAGAATAGGAAAAGGATTCGGCACATGTGGTCGGTTGCCTCGCGTGGCTCCACGGCAACTGTAGGCGTTGATTCGAGTTCTTCTTCTGTTAATTCTTTCTCAAAGGTAATTCCTTGTGTTAGTAATCTCCCTTCTTTGATGTGATTTGTGGCCTTACGTTCGATTTGAGGGTGGAGACTTGTTCATTAGTTTAGTTTCTCTTCTAGTGCACATGGTATTTAGTCTGTTGTCCTTTAATTGCTTCTTCATTTTGTTGGTAGCATAGTTGCAGTGACATGTATTTGGGTGGCTGTTTGAATCCAAATTATCTTGTGTTTTGATTTATTCCAGGAATTCAGTTATTTGATGTGAGTTCTGGCTCTGCTAGTATACTATTTGTAGTGTAATTCAGTATGTCATACCTAAGATATATGCTTGATGTAAATAGATTTGTTTTTTTCATGTTTACCGTGTATACTAGGGAGGTGTATATATTGCTCAGTAGGCAAAGGGTTATTATAGTTAAGAGGTGTGTCTAATGAGTTCAGTTTTTGGGCGGTCTAACATTAAACATGAATGGTTTGCATCCATCTCTTGCATATATCACATCTACTTGTCCAATTGGCATGGATGTGAAGAATGGAATAAGTTGACACTGCAATTATTGAACAAGTACCCACTGTTGCTACCCATTGTTGCTAGGTGTTGACCTCTCTATTACTAATTTCTAGAAATGTAGGGATAAGAGAGGACGGTCTCCACATGGCTGATCGTAACTGTCAGAAATATATCTGCTTGATTAGTTTACAGCTTCTTAAACAACCTTGTCATTGCTTTCTCATATTGCTTATCTCATAAATTAGACACCTTACTCTTTGTTTTCCGTTGGTTCCAGAGTCATGAAAATAGGATAATCATCATATGTTAGGATTAATGATGGTCGTTTTTTTTAAATATATGCAAGTGGGACGAGGATAAATGGTACAATGTATATGCATCTGTGTAAAACTTTCTAATATCATTATATTTCAACTTTATCCATTTACTTTGGTAATCTAACCACAGGATGGTCGCATAATTGCTGTTGGTGACTGTGCTCTTTTCAAGCCACCAAACGATTCCCCACCTTTTATAGGATTCATCCGGTCACTATCATTGGATAAAGATAATAACTTAAAGTTACGTGTGAATTGGCTTTATCGACCTGCTGAAGTTGTACTCGGCAAAGGCGTTGCGCTTGAAGCTGCGCCAAACGAAGTTTTCTACTCGTTTCATAGGGATGAGACACTTGCTGCATCATTACTTCATCCTTGTAAAGTTGCATTTTTGCCTAAAGGTGTTGAGCTTCCATCAGGTGTATCTTCGTTTGTTTGCCGGAGAGTTTATGACATTACAAACAAGTGTTTGTGGTGGCTAACAGATAAGGACTATATTAATGTGAGTTTACTTCTTTAGTCGTTAATTTTTTTCATGTCCACCTTGGTGTTTATTATTTATGTTCTGTTTTCATCCAGGATCGACAAGAAGAAGTAGATCAGCTATTGCACAAATCCCGTTTGGAAATGCATGCAACAGTACAACAACATCAAGGTGCTAATTCACCCAAATCAGCAAACGGTGCTGCCGCAACATCACCTTTAAAACATAGTCTAGATAGTATGCAGAATAATGGTACCTATGCTTCTCACCCAAAGGGGAAGAAGAGGGAACTTGGAGATCAGAATCCTGAACCTATGAAACGAGAGCGTTTAATGAAAGATGGTGGAGATTCTGTCCTCTCAAGATCCGAAAGTAGTCTGAAATCTGAACTCACCAAAATGACTGATAAAGGAGGGTTGGTAGATTATGAATCAGTTGAAAAGTTAGTGCAGCTTATGCAAGCTGAGAAATTGCAAAAGAAGGTGGACTTCAGCTGCAGGTCTATGCTTGCAGGTATTATTGCTTGCACAGAGAGATTTGATTGCCTTAACCAGTTTGTGCAGCTACGGGGTCTTCCTTTCTTAGATGAGTGGCTTCAGGAGATCCATAAAGGCAAGGTAGGTGATTCTGGCAGTCCTAAAGACGGTGACAAGTCTGTGGAGGACTTTCTGTTTGTTTTACTTCGTGCCTTGGATAAGCTCCCTGTCAATCTAAATGCCCTACAGATGTGCAATATTGGCAAGTCTGTGAATAATCTCCGTTCTCATAAAAACTTGGAGATTCAGAAAAAAGCAAGGAGTTTAGTGGACACATGGAAGAAACGTGTTGAGTTGGAGATGGATATGAGCGATACAAAGCCTAACTCAAATCAGCATTCTCCATGGTCGGGCAGGTCAAGACATGATGCTTCTCATGCTGGGAACAAGCACCCTACAGGATCCTCTGACACTGCCCAACGAAGTTCAGGGCAGCTTGGTTCTATAAAATGCTGTCCTCTAAATCCTGTTCATGGAGAGAATACCACCAGAGCTGCTTCTGTTCCTGCTGTAAGCCCAAAGACTGCAGCATCAATGCCTTTAATGACCACTAACTACAAAGATGGACAAACCAGGATTTCGTTCACCGGTGGCGTCTTTGAACCATCTCACAATGCTGTGAAAGAGGAGAAAAGCAGCAGCTCTAGTCAGTCCCACACTTATAGCCAGTGTTCAAGTGATCACGCAAGAAACATTGTCCGGTCTGGAAAAGAGGATGCTAGGTGTTCAACAGCAGGGTCAAAGAGTATGAATAAGACCAAAGGATCTTCTCGGCAACGTAAATCAGCAAAGGAGTCAGGATCGAGCAAACACTCTTCCCTTCCTAGTATTCCACCATCAGAGAAATTATCAGAGTCCATAACATCTGAAAGTAATGGAGCTGCTCATGCTGCAGAGAATAACAGTCATAAGATCATTGTTAAAATTCCGAATAGGGGACGCAGTCCAGGACAAGTTGCCAACATAGCGTCCTTGGATGATTCCTCTAGTAGGAATCTTGTAGCTTCTTCCCCTGCTCGTTCTGAGAAGTTTGATCAAGCTGATGCTGTCTTGAGGGAAAAGAGCTATGGTTTACAAAGTAACGAGGTTGACATGATTCCTGCTGCTCCATCTGATGGGAAAGAGCAGACATCAGGGAAAATTGTTTCCAATGTGCCAGATGTTTCAAAAGAAGGCTGCCAGTCCACTGAAAAGAACGTAAATACTAAGAGATCAGCTGATTCTTCTATGAGCTCCATAAATGCTTTAATTGATAGCTGTGTGAAGTACTCAGAAGCACATGCTCCTATGTCTGTAGGGGATGATAGTGGAATGAATCTTCTTGCCAGTGTTGCTACTGGAGAAATCACCCGGTCTGGTGCTTCCTCACCAACAGGTTCTCCACCAAGAATCACCTCTAAAGCAGATAATTCTTGTCTCGACAATGAAGGTAATGTGGGTTTTGCACCTTCATGATGTCTTGACTCTTGAGTGTAAACTGATGTTATTTATTCTAACATGGAACATTCTTTGTTTGCAGGTGTTACACTCTGCAATGACGGGGAACCCAGTACACCTTGTGTGCCCAATGTGGATCCGCAGCAAAATGTAGACCCCTTCCTAAAGAGCAACGGGACACTGGATGCAGTTTCTGCTGGCACTGCTGTTTCTCTGTCTACTGCAGGCAATGTGGGAAAAAGTGATGAAGATAGAGGTGAACAAACTCATTTGAAGGCGGCAGTCATCAAAGATGAGAGCCATGATTCAGTTTCTTGTAAGAAACAGATAGCAAATACGTTTTCGGCTGCTCAAGATGGGATCAAGGATGAAGTCGAGTGTAAAAAAGTGCTGAATAAGGATCAAGAAGTTTCAGCAATGCGGCTGTCATCTAATTGTGATGAAAAAAGTAATTCTGATCAGCCACAGAACAGTAATGCATTATTAGACCGTGAACCTACTTCTTTAGCAACACATCCTGGGTCTGCAAACAGGGACGAAGGGCAAGTAGGAGATCCTTCTATTGCTTGTGAAGAGCGAGATCCGAAACATTCCCCCAAACTGATGAATCAAACAACTGATGAATTGAAGACTTCAAATATCGTGCTTGATGGAGGAAACGAGAGAGCAAAATTGGAAAAGACTGCTATCGCGTGTCCTGATGTAGGAGCATCAGCTTTGGCTGCAGCTGGTTATGAAGAAAAGGCTGAATCCAAAGGTGGCATCGTAGAAAACAATGATAGAGAATTGGAATCACATGTGAGCTCAAAGAAGTCTGCTATCACTGATGTCCAAGTAGAGAGTAAAGATGAGCACACATCCTGTACTGATAATGCCTCATCCGCAGCTGTCATTTCAGCTACCGATAGAATGCTTGGATTTGATTTGAATGAGGGGCTTGATATGGATGATATGAAGAATGGAGAGCCAGCTACCATGGTAGCAACTGTATCACCTGCCCCTGTTTCAGTGTTTGGTGCTTCACAATCTGCTATCTCTTCTGCATCTAATGGTCTGCCCGCATCTGTTACCGTGGCTTCTGCTGCCAAAAGACCCTTTGTTCCTCCAGAGGACCTATTGAGGAATAAATCTGAACTTGGGTGGAAAGGGTCTGCGTCCACTAGTGCATTTCGTCCAGCTGAACCACGTAAATTGGCTGAGAACCAAACTGTCTCCATTAAAGCCCCACTTAAGGAGCCAATGGCTTCCAGACCCGCTCGAGCTTTCTTCGATTTTGACCTCAATGTGACAGATGAAATGGGTTTGGAAGACGTGGGCTGTCAAGATTCTCTCAAGGAAATCAATCATAATCCTGGCCGCAAGAGTGGTGGTTTTGAGCTTGACTTGAACAAATGTGATGATTCTCAAGAATTGGGGCATCGGTCAGCAGGCAATTTCCAGAGATTTGATGTTTCAGTGCCGACTCTTCAATCATCTCAATCATCAAATAGCATTGCCCATGGTCACATCAACACTAAAAGAAACTTTGATTTGAATGAAGGTCCTACTGCAGATGAATTAACAGTGGAGTCAACCTCTTATAACCAGCATATTCGTGGCAATATCCCTCCACAGCCTACATTTGGGATGAGAATGAACAATGCAGGTAGCTTATCTTCATGGTATTCTCCTGGGACAACTTATTCAGCGGTCACAACTCCAGTGGCACTTTCTGATATGTCAATCCTGGGGGCCCCAGGCCCTCATCAGAGAATGCTGGGTGGTCCATCAACAGCTTCACAGTATAATACAGATTTTTACAGAGGATCTGTCCTATCATCATCTCCTGCTATGAATTTTACTTCTCCTTTTCAATACCCGGCGGTTTTCCCATTTGGAAGTAGCTTCCCTTTGCCAACATCTTTGCCTGGTAATTCTGGTGCCTACATGGATCCTTCAGCTGGGGCCAGATTTTGTACACCTGCAGTCCCCACCCAGTTGGTAGGAACAGCAGCAGCAGTTTCATCTCAGTATCTTCGTCCTTGTGTTGTTAGTCTTCCAGAAGTTAGCAGTAATGGCGAGAGTAGCCAGAAGTGGGGTAGGCAGGGTTTAGATCTTAATTCTGGTCCACTAGGTGTGGATGCTGAAGGGAAAGATGAAGCAATGCTTTTTGCATCAAGACAACATTCTGCTGTCAATTCTCAGGCCCTGATGGATGAGCAAGCTAGGGGATATCAAGTTGCCGGTGGAGTCTTGAAAAGAAAAGACCCCGAAGGAGGCTGGGGTACAGACAGGTTGAGCTACAAACAATGGCAATAGGGAATCAATCATGGAAATTCAAACTCCTGGTGTACATTTGAAGCTTGTGTAAGTGATTTTTCTCTAATCCTGGATATCAGTAAGTATGCATTTTAATGAATCCATCAAGGGAGGTTGATATGCAATTTGAGGGTAGGATAAATAAATGTGATAGTAATTGGTTTAACAGCTCTTACCGTCAACTGCATGATAATAGATGGATAAAGCATCTTTTTGTTTGAATTTTAGATTATATTTGAAAAAATCTTACCGAGCGTATTTCTCTCAAATAAGTGTCAACCAAATGGTTATATTATCTGTTACTCCCTAGTATTTTATAGTTCCTGAGATTTTAATCTTTTAACTAATTGAGCATAGTGGAAATGGTTTTTAAATGAGCACCTTGTGAGCTTGACGCATGTGATTGGTTTCATTGTTACAGTTGTGATGCGGTTCAACGGAAGGTAATTTGCAGGAGGTGATCACTTTTTTCTTGGCACTATGTCAGATCAATAACATTTTGTATCTGCAACTCTCAAAGTCCCCCTTTGCATGCTGTATTCTTGTACCTAGTGAGAATCAGACATGGCCGTGTGAGCCTTGGCCTGAATTTGTCTCTGCTATACAGTTTCAATTTCCCCTTCTGTAGATAGCTCTGAACTGTCAAGAAAAAAAAAAAGGACAGGATGTTGAATTCCTTGACTGTTGAAATGATGTCTTGTATGCTCTCTCTCCCTACACTCTCGTGGGAATGCTTTTTTTTTTTCCTTCTCTTTTTCTATTCACTCCCCTTTCTGATTACATTATACATAAAGAGGTGCTTCTGGATTTGGATGCTATCAGTTACTGCATCTGTTGTTGAAATTGTAGGAGAGATTAGGGTTTTACTTTCCCTACTGGTGTGCTAGCCCTGCTCTGCTTCCTGTGTTATTATCATGCCATCTCTAAGATGCCAGTGGCTTTGGATTATATAAAATATCATGAAGTGATTTGAGATCACTTGTGTAATATTATCTGTTCATGACCTGATTTCTTCTGGGATGGATATGGCTTTGATTATTGTTCTTGGTTATATTCATTTCCGGGTTTGGTCATTTTGGATTCGTGCTATTCAGGTTGTAAATCAGCAGTGGATGATTTTGTGATTCAGTTCTAACGCTTATCTTTCATTCATTCATATTCCTTCTGCTGTGACTCTCGTGGGAATCCTCTTGTTGTGGCGTTGTAATACAGCCTTCAGTCCTTGGTTATAGTTGTGTTTTTTGTCGTCCACTGGTTCACTAGAGCTTCGTCTTGGCCATGTCCAGTCCTTGGTTATAGTTAAGTCGTTTGCAAACTAATTGAAACATTTGAATTCATTCAAGTGTAATGCAGAGTCCAACTTTCCAATAAAACCACTAGCATTCCTTTCTTCGGTTATAGTTAAGTGGTTGGGGTATTAGACTTGACTTAGCTATTAAAAAGGGTTTAGATCTAACTAAGAGCCGTGGAATTACGCATTAACCTCTCATGTAGGGTATGCTATTAGATTTGCAAGTGTGGGAGTGGGACTAGACTTTATTCGGCTTTTACTAAGAGTGACAACCCCATACATCCTTGTCGGTCATGGCTAATTAATATGAGTGGCCCATTCTCAACCGGATACTCTTACTGTATCAAGCCGAAGAAGTAGCTCAAATGATTGAAGTTTCAGTTGGATCTCCTCCAATGAATCAATGTTGGCCTACACAAATCTTACAAGTAATTCACATCAAATTTATTTTAGGATTTATTATCATCTAGTGTATGTGATACCTATTATAGCTAGATCTTGTTGTTTTAAACGAAACATGATTAACTCAATAAGCAAATTGAAACTCAGCCCAAGAAAGCAAAATGACCAAGGTCGTAGTATTGCAAGAAAAAGAAATATGTGTGGTAAATATTGGAGTATCAAATAGTGTATGTGATACATATTAGTCTTTGCAACATTTCAGTTTATCATTTATTTATTTTCATATGTCGATTTATGTTTTTTTTAATATTGTGACTCTAGTACAATCTTTATTCATATATTAAATTAGTTATTTGTAAAAATTCAATTTACAAGTACGAAATAATTACCCGTGAATTCAACTAATTTTTTTTGGTCGAATGAATTCAACTAATGTAGGCTAAGTTTTCTTAATCCCTTGCATCTTATGACATGGTTTGCATATTATTATCCATAAGAAAATCCAAATAGGCATTTGGACCTCTGAGGATAGTATCTAGGTGTTATCGTTTTGATTCACATGGGTAATACTCTCAACCAATACGAAAAGAAAGAAACTCCAAGCAGTTTCCTTGTTAAAACAAAAAAAGAGTCCAAATGGTGGGTGACGACTGACGAGAATACTAACCAGAATTGGAAGATCTAAACTTGGTTTAGGCTGAGATGAAATCAGATAAATCTTAATCACATGTCCATGCTAACTTGAAAAGGATTGAAATAGATTACTTATTTGAGACATGAATTATGAACCACAAAAAAAAAAAATTGCGATAAGGAACTGCCTCGATGTGGAGCCAACAACACAACAGGACGTATTCACCGACACTTTCTCAATCAATGATTTCAGATGGTATCAATCAACCAATTCCGCCTCTTTTTATACCACGAGTCTCTAAAAAATCGTTTTTGCATATAGACACTCTTGTGTTTGGTAGACCGACCCCTGAGTCAATTAACAATGTTTAAGAATTTTAGACCAAAAAAAAACAATGTTTAAGAAATTTATTTAACGACTCGATATCTAAAATCAATCTAAAATCCCATATGTCATTTCTTATTAGTTGAGGAGGTTTGTTGAAGAACCAAATCCCATATCAGACAAAAGAACAATTTACCCAGTAATAAGGATGAAAAAACTCTACCTATTGAATTATCTGCTTTTTTTTAAGGTAAAATTGCATTTAACTACCCTTTATTTTATATTTGTTCCAATTCACCACCCTTTATATTTTTTTCTACACTTAACGACCCCTTATATGTAAATAGGTGTATTTAACCACCCATTTGAGGAAAAACGTTAAGTAAAGAAAATTACGTTTTTGCTCTTCTTTTTAATTTTATTTACAATAAATAAAAGAATTTAGGAATAAAATGAGCTTGGAATGTCGCTGTCATTGGATTTAGGCCTACATATCAACCTTTTGATTCGAGTCGTCGTCTATCAACGTAGACACGATCGACTCCAAGGGATGCTCAAAGTTGTTAGAATCAGATCCAAAACTCATGGTCTTTGCATCGGCGAAGTCGTGGTTCTTCTTCGCCAGTGGATAGAGGAAAGGAATTATCATGGAGGAAATTAGGAAAAGGTTGCAAAAATCGGCATATTAAAACTTGAAAGTGTCAATTATGGGTTTACCTTTATTTATTTATTGTAAATAAAATTTAAAAAGAAAGAAAAAAACATAATTTACTTTACTTAACGGACAAAATGATGTTTTTCGTTAAAATGGGTGGTTAAATGCACATAATTACAAATAAGGGGTGCTTAAGTGTAGAAAAAAAATATAAAGGGTGATTAATTGTAACAAGTGTAAAATAAAGGGTGCTTAAATGCAATTTTCCCTTTTTTAAACCCAAACCCATTAATTTATCTTTTTTTAGAATTAAAAGATGTATAGCAACCTCATATCTAAAATTAATAAAAAATACGGAGTAGTACACATGTGAATGTAAAAGGTTTCATATATAAACGGTTTGCTTTATTCGGTCAAAAAGCCAATGATCATAGTATTAGTTTTCACCATGAATCATGGCTTTTGGTCTGGCGGTAATAAATTATTATATTAGTAATAAATATTTTAGTGGATACGTGGATGATTAATCGTAGCTATGGGAGTGCATCTCTACTTCTTTGCATAATAGTTGTCTAGTTCTCCGTCGGTATATAAGCTTAATTTTTTGGGTACGTACATAATTTATTGTAATAACTAATGGTCACATGTTCCATGAATTCCACTCACAAAAATAGAGTAATAAAACTAATCAAATCTTAGTTGGGTCTTTACTGGATCTTCACTAATGAACAACGATGCATATTTTTCTACCAAACCATAACCTCCATGACGTACTACAAGTCTTGGATCCCTACAAAATTTAATACTTCAAACCAAACTTTCAAAAACAAGAAGAAAAAAAACCCATAAAAGGTCTTCATTCACATGCTTGATGCTAGTTCTTTGTGTTTCCCCCCTTTCTTATCTCAACTCCAATTAGCCCACATCTTATGTGACAAAGTAAAACTCTTTTCACCATGAAGAGCCACTCATTCAGAATACAACTGCCTCTTCTCTTTGCAGCCTTGCTCTTCATCACCTTCTTAGCTTTCTTCTCAAATCTCTCAAACAATCACAGCTCAACAACTCAAAATCCATGGCCTTTTCCTAACTCATCCTTAGGCACAACACATGACGGTAGGAGGCTGAATGAGAGTGCAAACCATCATCAGTCTTGTGACTTGTTCAAGGGTAAGTGGGTAAAAGAGGAGAGGAAGTCATATTATGACAATGCCAAGTGTCCAAGTTTGCAAGATTCTAAGGACTGTTTCAAGTATGGGAGGGAGGACAAGGAGTTCCTGCATTGGAGGTGGAAGCCTGATGATGATGAATGTGATGTGCCTAGATTCGACCCGAGCGCGTTCTTGGTGATGGTTCGCGGTACGAAGATGGCGTTTGTGGGCGACTCGATTGCTCGTAATCAGGCTGATTCTCTTGCCTGTCTTCTCTCTGAGGTAACTATATATGTAAATCTGAATCCACTTTGTCTAGCTATTTAGTGAGTTACATATAGCCACTCCCACAAAATCACCTTTTATAAGCTAAATTGTGTTCAGAGTAATGTACTTATATTAGTCTCAGAAGAATTTCAAAGTTGCAGCTGTGTACTTTAGACTATGTTTTAATTAGTACTTTCTGTATTAGTAAAATGAGTTCTGATGTTGATTTATAAACAAAAATATAGATATTAAGATGGTTCTATGCAGTTTTGCTTATAAAGTGAGATTTTTATGCAAAGTGAGTGACCTATATAAGGAGTGTGTTTGAGTCATTTTCCATTGTTTTTCTTTCGTGTAAATACCCTTTTGAAGGTCTACTTTTGTTTTGGTCGAAATATTTTAAGTTTGATTAGTATATTCAAACTACTACCCTGAAATGGAATGAAGGAATCCTACAAATCATTAAAATTTACTAAAGAAAATAGTAGAATGAATATTCTTACAAATTATGATGACAAAAGTGTGTCTAGAAAAAGCCATGGTAAAATGAGTTCAGATGTTTAAATTATAATATAAACTATATCTAATAAGATGGTTTTATGCAGCTCTGCTTGTAAATGAAGTTTTCTCTGCAAAGTGACAACCTATGTAAGGAGTGGGTTTGAGTCAGTTTCCATTGTTTATATCATTAGATGTATAAGAGTTCCAAAAATGGCCCTAAATCCACATCAGTATTTGAGTCAGTTTCCATTGTTTAAGCATAAGGTCCTTAGAATACTTTACTTCTTGATGTATAAGAGTTCCAAAAATGGTCCTAACTTGAAATGAACTGAAATGATATACAGGTAGAAATCCCAGAAGTGACTTATGCAGACAAAGAGGACAAAGGCAAGACATGGTTCTTTCAAGGCCACAACTTCACAATCTCTCTTCTTTGGACAGAGTTTCTTGTCTCAATTGTTGAAGGACCTGAATACCAGCCTTACACTCACAGCTACAACTTACATGTAGACATGGTGGATCCCAAATGGGCTAGTAAGCTCCCTGGATACAAATATGCAATCATCTCAACAGACCATTGGTGGTTCAGAAAGAACTTTGTCTACAAACAAAACAATCTCCTGGGCTGCTATTACTGTGATCAGGAGAAGAAAAACACAACTGATGTCGGCCTAGAATTCGCCTACCGAGAAGCCGTTAAAACTGCACTTGAGTTCATAGCCAATTGCAAAGAGTGTGGGGACTTGTTAGCTGTTTTGAGGACGTTTTCGCCTGCGCATTTTGAGGCGGGGACTTGGGATAAGGGAGGAGAATGCAATAGGACTTCTCCTCTAAAGGAAGAGGAAGTCGACCGAGAGGGGACAATGTGGGAGCTTAGAAGGATTGGAAAGGAAGAAGTGGGCAGAGTAAGAGGTGAGAAGGGGAAGAAGAGGAGATTTGAGCTCATGGATGTAACAATGGCTACTTCGTATAGGGCGGACGGGCACCCAGGTTCTCACTGGGTTCATAAGGCTGATAGAGGAAAAAATGATTGTGTTCATTGGTGCTTACCTGGGCCTATTGATGTTTGGAATGAAATGTTGATGGCACTCATGGTGAGAAATTCAGATTTAGTGTGATGGGTACCAAGAGGGTTTGAGATTTTTGTCATATAATATGATTAGTTAGTGTAGTTGTGTGTAATACAAATAATTGAGTCACATAATTTAGATGACCAATTGCTATGGTATAGAGAATGAATCCATAATAAGATTATTGTCAGAGAATTCTTTTTTTTTTTTTGAAAGCAGTACTAAATCCACATCAGTATTTGAGTCAAACAGATGTTATTTATGTACAACAGTTGTTATTCAACTTTGCAAGGCTACAACTTTGGATTACAAGCATAACTTTGATCCTCTTACAATGGGCAAGGCAGGAAAAGGATTATCTTGCTTCCCACAAAATACAAGAACCTTGGGCAACAACAATCAATATTGTTGGTTTAAAAGCATTTGTCACCCTTCGTGTTAATTTATTGTTTAGGCCACCTAACAAACATGTTCTTGGGCTTGCTCTTCTATCAATGGAGCTTTGTCTGAGTCCAAGGCTGAGCTGTTGCTCTTCTCCTCTGTAGATTGCGCCCATATCACGCCATAAAACCCTGATACTATGACTAATGCTCCAAGGATGCTGTACATGAAAAAAAACAGGACAAAATCAGCTTGTGCATGGTCAAGGCAAGTGAACTTTTCTGTTTGGGAGAATTTGGTAACTGTAATGGTCTTTTTAAGCCATGATCTACTTTTGGTGACAAGTGATTTAAGAGTAAGAAGCTTGTACCTTCCAGCATAGAGTCTATCTCCAAGGAAGACAACACCCATAACTACAGCAATGGCGATCCCCAAAGGAGTGAACATGGACACGAAAACCGGCCCTTTCTTATGTATGCACCATGTTTGAACATAAAAGGTTACCATGCTTCCGAAAACAGCCTAAACATGCAAAGTAATGAAAATTAATTTTGTTGGAAAATGGCCAGAAAAACTTGATTAATTTGATCATTATAATGCTTACCGAGTAGATGATGGAAACAAGCTCAATATCGGGCTTCAATTTCCAGGCAGACAAGTCTCTTACAAACGCCAATGCCACAACTGTGGATTGAATGGAGCCAAAGAGGCAATAGAAGAAAACTATGGTGATCGCCGACGGGTAGCCCTTAAGTATCACAGCCTTCAAATATCACAAAACAAAAGAGACAACATTCCCCAAGTACTTAGTAATTGGTCATCACAGCAAGAATTAATGAAGAATAAATGTTGTAAAGAGAAACCCATTTGCCTATCTTACTTGAGAGATGTTCCAAACCGAGAAGGCCATACCAGCAACTAAAAGAAAGAGGCCTCCAATGACCCAATCCCTTGAACCACCACCACCTCCGCTTTCGACTCCAAGCTGGGTAATAGGTTCATCAGATGGACCAATTGGATGGCCTCTATACAGGGTTACAACTAATGCTCCTGAGATTGAAATGGCGGTACCCAAGATTTTGACCAAGCTTCCTGAGCTCCTCAGATCCAGCTTCTCCATCCTAGTTAACAATATAGGTTCAAAACCAGCTACTAAATGTGTTGCAACTTGTTCAGATAGTAGATTAGTTTCACTTGTCAATAGGATAGGATAGCCAGATTCAAGTGAGTCATTTTGAGGGTAAGATAGTTTTGGATGAAAGCTCCAAAGGCGCTCACTTTCAAGTGTTCAGCCCTAGTTCTGATTAAATTTCTTGCTCTAGCTTGGGTTCTTACACCAATTAGACCCATCTAGACACAAATTCTAACAATTCAGAAGCCACAAAACTGATCAAGCACTATGGAAGCTAAGCTAACACTCCACCAACTCAACTGAAAGCAAAAAGAAGGAGATTGATGTAACCTGAAGATGACAGAGAGAATGAAAGTGAAAGCAGGGATAAGGTTGGACATGGCAGTGCCAAGCGTAGGGGAGCTGTATCCCACACCAGTAAACACACAGTTCTGCATAACTGTAATCCTACACCAAAAAAGAGCCTCATTATGTAAAATAAAGGACACCCATTTGGAAAAATTGCAGAAATTCACATACCCAATTAGGCTGAGGAGGAAGAACTTGGAGATGATAGAGAAACTGAGAGGGGGTCTCTTTGTTCTGCACAAATTCAACACTGATGACACTTCAATCTACCATACGCAATTCATGAAAATGGAGGAGAATTCAAAACCCTAGAAATCCCAATTACCTATTAAAGAGGAATGCGAAGGGGTAAAGGAGGAGAGTTGCAAGGGAGTTGGAGTAAGCAACGAAGACGAAGTGGTTCATTCCGTTGGACATGGCTGCTTTGCTGAGAGTGGTGAGCCCCACATCCAAGCAAGAAACTGTCACCATTGCTGTAAATGGTAAGAACCTTGAAACCCATGACTTGATCTTCAGACCCATCCCTGGTTTCTCCTCAATAATCTGAAGGGATTTTGAGTCAATGGAATGCTAGAGTAGGATTATCGTTTGATTAGTTGCAAGATTATAGGATGGGCAGGGGTTAGGTAAGTGGGTAGCTGTCAACGTGGTGCATATAAAAATGTATGGCGGGTGTAGTTTAACTATTCTTTTTTGTCAAATGGTGTAATTTAACTATTTAAGCTGTGTTAAAAACAAATAGTATCCGTGTAGAACACCTTTTTCAGCCTCTTAAAAACATGTAAATTGAAAATTTTGCAGGTTTGGAATGTTGGCCTTTGTGGAGTCCAAACTGATCTGGGATCTTCCCTCTAAATACTTTTTTT
The DNA here is from genome assembly GCA_934048045.1 of Polygonum aviculare. Taxonomy (NCBI): domain Eukaryota; kingdom Viridiplantae; phylum Streptophyta; class Magnoliopsida; order Caryophyllales; family Polygonaceae; genus Polygonum; species Polygonum aviculare. The sequence continues at coordinate 26,541,979 of OW204027.1, forward strand.
GAGAGCTCCCTCTAAATACATGGATCTGTATGATATGCAGCTAGAAACGAATGAGACGCCAGCTTGCTAAATTTGATGCGCCATGGTCTAGTGCATGCACACAATTTGCCAATATGAATATGATGTGTGGTACACGGGAATAACCGACTAAATATTTCTCCAAAATGCTAATATAACTCTACATGGAACTTGGTGTATTTTTAACCCTTGATTACAATCAATGTCCAAGATCTTATGGAATTTTTAGAATTTGTTTTGTATATTGAAATTTCTTTAATGACGTGATTCCAGTGAATCTCATCGTTACAATCGAAAGGAGATAATCTAGCTTTATAAAAAAAATATATATATATTATCCTGCCAATTCACACATTAGTCATGTATACTCATCAAAGGAACTGAACACAATCCAAATTTCAAAATACAGCCTTTCCCTCTATTAGACGTGTGGGTGGCCCGATACAAGGCCGGTGGGGTTCCATCCTAAAATCAATTGGCAATAGGAGGAGTAGCCCACCGTCTTATATACTAGGTGGTTTTGTTCTCAACTTCCGATGTGGGATAAGTTTTGTATCCCAACACGCCCCCTCAAGTGCAACTGGACCGTCCCAGTTGACACTTGAAGAAACGGGTCAAGACCGCCCGCTCTGATACCATAAAGAAATATGAATGCAGGAAGTTGTATATTGCTGTTTGTGAAAAACGTATCTTACAAAGAGAAGAAGAAAAACACTATATAGCATACATCACAACGGTAAAGAGATGATTAAGGAATAGGCTAGAAGATATTAGCCTAAAATAAAGAGATAAATAAGGACATTATCTCTAAATGAAGATACGTATAAAATCAATGAGTTATATTCTCTAATACTCCCCCTCAAGTGGAGTGTATGTTGAGTACACTTAACTTGGGAAGAAGTGTGTTGAACGTGGACCGACCAAGGGGTTTTGTGAATATGTCAGCAGGTTGTTCTTTTGTATGAATGTGCAGAGTCCGAATTTGTCCTCGCTGAATTTTCTCACGTATGATATGGCAGTCTATCTCGATATGCTTCGTTCGTTCATGAAACACCGGGTTGGAGGCAATGTGGATGGCAGATTTGTTATCACAATAAAGAGTGGCGGGTTGTTGATGGTGAACCTTTAAATCAGTGAGCAATGAACGTAGCCAAGTGAGTTCACAACATGTGCTTGCCATGGATCGATACTCGGCTTCAGCGCTTGATTTGGATACGGTCCCTTGCTTCTTGGTTTTCCATGAAATTGGCGCACCTCCTAGAAAGATTATGTAACCTGAGACAGAGCGACGAGTGTCTCGACATCGGGCCCAATCAGCGTCACAATAGGCGGTAAGATGAAGGCGCCCATTGGCTGGAAGGAGGATGGCTTGACCTGGCGTCCCTTTGATGTAGCGTAGGACTTGGTGTGCAGCGACAAGATGAGGTTGTCGGGGGGCTGCCATAAACTGGCTGAGGATATGGACTGCATATACAAGGTCTGGTCTTGTGATGGTGAGGTAGATGAGACGGCCAACTAGACGGCGGTAAATGGAAGGATCCAAGAGAATATCGCCATCGTGTTCGGTGAGTGATAAACTTTGATCAAGAGGTACTTCTGCTGGCTTTGCTCCAAGGAAACCTGTATCTTCAAGTATTTCAAGGGCGTATTTTCGTTGACATAAGGCGATCCCATTTTTAGATCGTGCCACTTCTATCCCTAGAAAATACTTGAGAGGTCCCATGTCCTTGAGTTTGAATTGCTTTGCTAGGTATTCCTTAGTGTCTTTAATAGCCTGCAAGTTAGTGCCAGTAATAATTACATCATCTACATAAATCAAAAGAGCGGTGAACGTACCTTGATGTTGACGAACGAACAAGGAGTAATCTGCCCATGAGTGACTAAAACCGGCTTGCTTTAGAGCTTGGGAAAGCTTGATAAACCATTGGCGGGAAGCTTGTTTAAGTCCGTATAATGATTTATGAAGCTTACAAACTCTTGTCTCCCCCTTTTGATGGAAACCGGGTGGTAATTTCATGTAAACTTCTTCTTGAAGATCGCCATTGAGGAATGCGTTGTTGACATCTAGTTGATGGAGATGCCATCCATGCATGGCAGCCATACTGATGAGAACCCGGACCGTAGTAAGTTTGGCAACGGGTGCAAAAGTCTCACGGTAATCGATGCCTTCAACTTGGCTATACCCTTTCGCGACTAAGCGGGCTTTGTAACGCTCGACAGTGCCATCGGGATTGTATTTGATTTTGAAGACCCATTTGCAACCAATTGTGTGTTTGTTAGGTGGGAGATCAACGAGACTCCATGTATGGTTTTCTTCAAGAGCTTTAATCTCCCTTGTCATGGCATCTCTCCAACATTGATATCTATTTGCCTGGGAAAAATTTCTAGGTTCTTTCTCAAGCATAATGTTAGAAACAAAGTGTTTATAAAAAGTGGAAAGATGATCATAATTCAAGACAGTAGCTAAAGGAAAAGCCTTACCCGATTGGGTGAGATTCGAGGAAGACGTTGGAGGGTCCGAACGAGACGGAAGATCAGCCTCTACGTGAAAGTCACGGAGTATAGTGGGTGTTTTTGTTGGTCGAGAGGAGCGTCGAGGCTGCGGAGATGTGGGTACCGATGGAGGTTGGCTTTCGGTGGGGTTTGGATTGGTATTATTTGTTGGCAGGGGTATTTCGGTGGGGTTTTGGCTATTGTTTTGATGTTCATCAGTGGGTGGAGCATTAATTAGTGGGGTGTGTATTGGGGTGATAGGTGGGGTGGGAGAGGTTTCTTCGTATATGACAGTAGATGGTGTGAAATGTGGGAGTGGAAAATTTTGGGTGGTGGAAGAATCATTGGAAGATTTAGAATAAGGAAACTCAGTTTCGTGAAAAAGGACATCGCGAGAAATGATAGTCTTTTTGTTTTTGAAATCGAAAAGTTTGTAACCCTTGACACCGGGTGGGTAACCAATAAAAATGCATTCAATAGAACGCGGCTCAAATTTGTTCGGGCGAAGAGCATGCGTGGACGAAAAACAACGACATCCAAAAACACGTAAATGAGAGGAGGTAGGGGGTTTACCAAAAAGCTTCTCAAAAGGAGTTTTATTTTGTAAAATAGGGGTTGGCGTTCTATTGATAAGATAAGTGGCAGTGAGGATAGCATCTCCCCAAAATATGCGTGGCAATTGAGATTGAAAGAGAAGCGCACGTGCAACGTTTAACAAATGACGATGTTTACGTTCGGCGACGCCATTTTGTTGAGGCGTATTAATGCAACTAGTTTGGTGTAAGATTCCTTTGGAAGAATAAAAATCAAAGCATTTAAATTCGGGACCGTTATCGCTACGAATGATTTTAACTCTGGTAGAAAATTGAGTTTCAACAAGTTGTAAGAAATGAATTATAAGAGGGCGTGCCTCGGCTTTGTTTTTCATAAGATAAACCCATGTAAATTTCGAATAGTCATCACCAATAGTGAGAAAGTAACGTGCTCCAATCAAAGAGGGAACATTATAACCTCCCCAAATGTCCATGTGAATAAGATCAAAACAAGAAGTAGTAGTAGAAGTATGAAGCGGAAAAATAGTCCGAGTTTGTTTAGCTAGAGGACAAATTAAACATGAATGTTTGAGAGAACCTTTATTTGAAAAAGCAGGAATTAAAGAAGATACTGTTCTTGATGGATGACCATAACGTTGGTGCCATAGAGAGTCCGACACCGAGATGTTACAACGGCTTGTTTGCGGCTGGACATTGAGGTAATAAAGGCCATCTCGTTCATATCCCTTCCCAATCGTCTTCCCCGATTGTAGGTCCTGAACAAGGCATATTTGTTTTAGAAAAATTGTAGCATGAAAAGCATGAATTGCTAACTTACTAATGGATATCAAGTTTACAGAAAAATCAGGTACACATAGAACATGATGGAGTTTTAATTGAGATCCAAAGCTAACTGTCCCAATATGCGAAACTTGATATGAGTTTCCATCGGGTAAGTGCACATAACGATTAGTAGTAGGTGTGTAAGAGTCCATAAAGCAAGTATCGTAGGTAATGTGGTCACTAGCACCACTATCCATAATCCATAAATGATTGTGAGATTTGAGATTACCTGAGAAGTGGTCGTAGTGAGAAGTATTACCGACTTGGTTGGCAGCGGAGTGATGAGAATTTTCTATCAAGGATTGTCGATTGGTGTCGGGTAACTTGAAGCGGTTGAGCAGATCCATGACTCGTTGATATTCTGTGGAGGACAGTGAGATATTGTTTGAGGTGTGAGCATGATTGACACTCGATCCCGCTTGGCCGTTGTCCTGTAGTTTCTTTCGCTTTCGACAATAATCGATAGTGTGACCTTTGTTGTTGCAAAATGAACACTTTAAATGTGCACGACACTGCTGCGTATTGTGATTGTTCATATTGCATTTCTCACAGTGTTTGGCCTCACCAGAGTGATGATTGTCTCTAGGCTTTTTGACAAAAAAGGCCGTGGAGTCAGCTGGCGCCGGAGTTTGAGTTTGGGACATCTTGAATTGTTGTTCTTGACGGAACACCATGGAGAAGGCCCTGTTCGAGTCAGGGAATGGATCCAAGCTGATTATGGTGCTCCGAATTTGTTCGAATTCAGAGTTTAAACCCATTAGGAATTGCATGGTCTGTTGATTGGTGATGAATGTTTGGATGGAATCAGCAGCTTTGCAAGAGCAAGGTGGAACGGCTGCTAGAGCATCTCTTTCTTCCCAAAGAGATTTAAGTTTTGTAAAGAATGTGGTCACAGAGTCTGTCCCCTGTTGGCAATCGTGGATCTGCTTTTCGATATTGAACAGAGACACAATGTTAGTCTGAGAAAATCGAGTTTTGAGTTCGAGCCAAATACCTCGAGCATCTTTACAGTGGATGACGCTTTTAGCGATGTCTTTGGACATGGATCCAAGGAGCCAAGTCTTGACCAGAATATTGCATCGGTCCCATTGTGATTCTTCAAGCGGAGTTTTGCTTGGCTTAGGTAGCGAGCCATCAACGAATCCGGCCTTGTTCTTAATCTTAAGAGCCATCATCATTGAATTTTCCCATGTCATGTAGTTATCTTCCACCAGTGGTTGAGACACCAGGACGGCGCCCGGTTGATCGGAATGGTGGAGAAAAAGAGGATGAGTTGATTTCTCCCATGGCTCGGATTTTGTTGTCCCGACTTGAGTCTGATTGTTGTCGGTGTTCGTCATGGGGAAGAATACGTAGGATCGTAGTGTAGAAGCCTAAAGCTCTGAAGAAACGGATCGTAGTGTAGTAATCTAGGTGGTTTTGTTCTCAACTTCCGATGTGGGATAAGTTTTGTATCCCAACACGCCCCCTCAAGTGCAACTGGACCGTCCCAGTTGACACTTGAAGAAACGGGTCAAGACCGCCCGCTCTGATACCATATTAGACGTGTGGGTGGCCCGATACAAGGCCGGTGGGGTTCCATCCTAAAACCAATTGGCAATAGGAGGAGTAGCCCACCGTCTTATATACTAGGTGGTTTTGTTCTCAACTTCCGATGTGGGATAAGTTTTGTATCCCAACACCCTCCTTCGATCGATCTCGTTACACTTGCTCATCAAATTCCTTATCTCTCCCTCTAAATACAAATTGTTTTCTGCTGTGGAATTTTTGGAGTGCATTCATAGACAATCATGGAGGCATATGCTGACCGGACCCCTTGAATAGGTATGGAATTTGATTCTATTGATGATGTTTGGAATTGTTTGGTAGAATATAGACGGAGGATGGGGTTTAACATTCGTAAGGCTTATGAAAATAAAAAGAAGAATGGAGATGTGCGTTCTAGAAGATTTGTTTGTGCTAAAATGGGTAGCCGTGTGCATCGGAAAGGAATCGACTTAGGTTAACGCAGAAAGACTGAAACTAGAACTAGTTGTAAATTACAGATTGGATTTTCATTGATTAAAGCAACAAACAAATATAGAATACTTCATTTTGTATATGAGCACAATCATCAACTTCATCTACCAGAGGCGAGTTACTTGTTAACATCGCAAAGAAACATATCACAAGTCCAAGCCATTGTAATCGATATCCTAATGATTATGGAATTAATCCTAGAGAAGCTCATGGGTTTATAGGTGCACATGTCGGGGGATAAAGTAATCTAGATTACATTCATCAAGAGCATAGAAATTATCTTAAGAAAACGTGTCAAAGAAATTTGAAGTATGACGAAGCCGGAAGTTTATTAAGATACTTTCGTATGCAAATAGTGGAAAATCCTTCATTTCAGTATTCAATTCGGTTGAATAATGAGGAACAGATAACTAATATATTCTAGGCAGATGTAAGAATGCTTATAGATTATTCTTTGTTTGGAGATGATGTCGCCTTTAACACAACATCTGCTACAAACAAGGAAAATAGACCTCTTGGTGACTTTGTTGATTTAATCCGCTTTAGGGAATTCGTTATATTTGGAGTTTCACTATTGTATGATGAAACCATTGAAGCTTTTAAATGCTTGTTTGAAGCCTCTCTAGCAACACATGAGAAAAAAACAACCAAGGACAATTTTATAGATTAAGATATTGCTATGGGAAAGGCAAAGTGAGGTTATGTTGGATTCTTCACATATATTATGTATATGGCATATAATACAAAATGCAACAAAACATTTGATCAATGATGAGTCAAGTTTTCTATTTCAAGGCTTGTATGTATTACTATTATGAAGAAGTTGGGAAAGGCAAAGTGAGGTAGTTTCATGTGGCTGCAAAATGTTTGAAAGGTTGGGTGTATTATGTGCTCATGCTTTAAAGGTACTTGGTACATTGAATATTAAATTAATTCATGAGAAATACATTCTAAAGCGATGGACTAAAGAAGCGTGTAGTGGTATTGTTAATATTTGTGGAAGCGTTGTTGAGGATCCTCATTTGAAAGCAACACAAAGATATAGATCTTTATGTCGCAAGTTTGGCAATCTAGCCTCTCGAGGAGCTAATTTTGAGGATTCCTTTTTGCTTTTAGATAGCAAGTTGAATATTATTCCAGATGAGCTTGATAAGTTGTTCATAAGAAAACCTAAAGTTGAGGAACATGCTTCATTAGTTCCTGAACTCTATAAAAGGGTTGAGAATGGTGGTACATCAATCTCATTGAATATTAGCTAAAAAAACATGGCAAGAAAAGAAGAAAGAGGATAACAAGTTGGACGGAGAACTTACATATGAAGAAGAGAAAGAATAAACATGCTTATAATAACAAAGAACATCAATCAGCTAAGTTATGACATATAACAACTAGGAATAAGTCTTGCAATTCTTTACTTTGAGTATCTATGAAGAATTGATCATTTGTTTTTGTGATCAAGAATGGAGGTCTTGTTCAACCCATTTCATAAGATACTGGTCTGCTTGATTGTAAAACAACTAGTTTTCCTATGCCAAAGGGTCTAAATCTCAGCACTGATGAAGGAAAGTTACTTGATGCGCCTGAGAAGTACAGAAGGTTGATAGGCCGATTACTCTACCTCAATATCATGAGAGCAGATTTATCTTATTCAGTTCAACATTTAATTCAGCTTTTGAGCTGCCCAAGAGAAACATATCTCATATTGGCATTGATGACAAACTGTTTGAGTTTACCACCTACTGCCTTGGCATTTTTGCCCTGAACTCTTGCCTGACCAGCTAGCTGTTCAACCTCTGCCTGAAAAGGCTTCTTGATGTTGGTATTAGCATCGTTGATGATCTTGATCCCAGTGCTTTGAGCCTTGATTGCATGGTTCATTTCAGCATAGACATCATCAATGGGAAAGAAGTCTGGCTGAACATGAGGTCTTTCATCCACCTTCCTACAATCTCTCAACTGCAAAGGAACACAAAGCGAATAAAAACCAATTTCAGCTTATCTCATTATGCTTCATTCAGCAATGTGAAGTTAACGTCTATTCCTAAGCCAATTGGAACACAAGCTGAAACTGAAGCTTATCTCATTCGTGCTCTTCACCTCCCCCAAACACCTCCTTCCCCCCAAATCCATCTCAGCCATTAACCGTTGCTACCTCCACCGCCAAACTCACCATGTCTCCAAACCCTAACCCTAACTTCGCCTCTTCCCACCAGCTAGAAAAACCAAGCAAAGCGTACGAGAAGAAGAAGAAGACTTACCTTTTCAGCATAAGTACGAGGCATTTTGAGCAGAGCAGAGTAGAGGAACGACAGAAGTGAGAAGCGAGAAAGCGATCGAGAGATTGGTCTCGAAAATGAGGAGAAGGTTTCCAGGAAAGCGATCGAGGGAAAGTGAGGAGAGGCATTTTGGCAGGATTTAAGTCAATTGTATTTGGGATCGGGCTGACGAGCTCTCCGAGTTCCTTCTCCTTTTCACGGCGCCCTACCGGTCTCCTTTTTCTTGCCTCCCTCCCTCCTCCTCCGCCCCCTCCGAGCTCCTTCTCCTCCCCACGACGCCCACCTCATCTCCTTTTTCTTGCCCCCCTCCCTCCTCCTCCGGTAAGAGATGATTCAGTAACCTCACTGTGAATTTCTTGATGATCCAACAAACTTGCCGACGGTTATCAACGAACCTCCCCCCCCCCCCCTATCTTCCACCCATAAGAGTCAGTACCATGTGGTTATCTTTTAAGATTTTAATATTACAAATTGATTTGTAATCTAATTTGTTTTAGTGATTTTATATTTATATTTATGTTTTTATTGATTGATTCCACAATTTAAATTTCTTAATATATTATTACTTAAATTTAACACGTTCGTACATGGTACTAACACTTATGCTAGTTTAAGTTGAAAACTCATACTTGTCCAGCCTAAATTCTCATGTCAATATCCAAGTTTCAACAAAAACTTACATCTTCTAAACTCTTAGCCCCTTTTCTACCATGACTGATGAACTCCCTTGGGAAATTTATTACTTTCTTTTTGTGTATAAATTTGGTTGAGGTCGTGAAGTCCCTTCCTCACTTACTCCAAATATTACTGCAACACATGATATAATCTACAACCTGGAATATTACCACTCAACCCTCATAGTATGTTCCTTGTCATTGTCATCGAATCATGTATTTGTTGTTTCCACTAATCGTTTCTTTTCCTAATTCATATCAAGCCAAAATGTGCGTTGTAGTTGAGGAGATTTGGACTATGACCAGTGAAGACAATGCAACACTAGGAAGTGGACGTCGACGAGGACAAGGAAGGATGAGGATAAAAGAAGTTGATTAATTAAAAAGAAGCAAAGTTAGGACAAGGAGGTTTGGAAGAAGAATGATAGAAAAGGGGATTGTTTAAAGCTAATTTCTCAAAGTCAAAATCCTAACCAAATTTTTACAATTTAATAAAAAATCCTCTATGAAGTATAAAGTCTATCTGTATCTATATTTATATCTATATATATATTATAGAAGAAGTTTCTTGACACATGTCATCATCACGTACAGTGGCGGAACCAGGAATTTGCCCCAGAGGGGGCTAAATACCTTTATTTTTTTCAGTAGAAAATAGCTTAATCTAAATATAATCATTATAACAAGGTAAATATGTAGTCATTAGAACTTAGAACAAACCCAAAATAGCTTAATGTAAGTATATTTTTTTTATAATCTGAGCAAAGAAAATGAAACAAATTTAAAAATGTGTATTCTTTTTCCTAAGTCTTAAAAATTAGGTTTTACCGTCACACTCATCAAGAAATTAGACAAGTTTAGAGTTCAAATAGACTAGACAAGTTCAAACTTCAAACTGATAAATTTGGAAACAAACTAAAGTTTTTATTAAACCCAAGGTGTATTTTAAAATAATATTTAGATAATATACTTATGGATTACGGATTTACGGTTCTGAGTCAATGCGGCGAATTTACGGTTCCAACACATTTTTAGACCTCTTTTTTCTTACATAAAATAAAAAGGAAAAAAAACTATGACTATAATAAATTTTTATTTATAAAATTATAGCCCCCACTGGTGCCAACGTGGTTCCGCCCTTGATCACGTAGTTTAGCTTGCATAGATGTCGAGTTATGATTTAATTGACATATGTGATAAAAATATGTGACACCACCTATTATTCAAATAATTAACCTTTTAAATATAATAATAAGTGGTTATCTTTTAAGATTCTAATATTACAAATTGATTTGTAATCTAATTTGCTTTAGTGGTTTTATATTTATATATATTTTTATTGATTGATTCCATAATTTTAGTTTCTTAATATATCTATACTGTCTATAGTATAAAGCGGAGACAAAGTCTTCACAAAAAATTGCGCCACGTGTCATATCTTTAATAAAGTAATCAACTGGGCCCTTGCATATATAAAAAAACACTAATCACAATAAAAAGATAAATATGTATAATTTGATAATTTTAACCATATAGGAAGATATCTATAGAAAGATATAATTTTCATACGATCATTGCCACACTAGAAAGACATAATATTTAATAAAAATTCTATATCTACAAAGGAAGATCTGTATTTTAGAAAAATAAATATATATAATTCGCAAAGTTTGAAGAAATCCAATTCGTGCCTAATGCACGTCCACTAGCAAAGAGTAACTCAATATTAATTGGGTTTATAATGATTTATTTGGTTAGTCCATTTTTTTTGTACGTACAAAAAGATATAATAATATATGTACATACATCAGTTTAATTTTCACTAGATATAATTTTATTAATAATATACGTACAATCTATAGTACATTGTAGATTTTGATTAAAAAAAAATAGTACATTCTAGATAAGAAAAATTTGCCCCGTATCATTTACGGGTAATGTGATTATAAACTCAATTTAATATAGAAAGGGATAATTCATAATGTTCGGTAATTTTTAAGCAATTTTTACGGGATAAGATTATATGAGATTCTAACTACCTAATTTGCATAAGAAATCATTGGCGTTATATATCAATATTAAATTGGGTTTAAAATGACATTACCCGTACATGGTACGGGGGTTAAACTAGTTATTACTTAAATTTAACACGCTCATACATGGTACTGACACTTATGCTAGTTTAAGTTGAAAACTCATATTTGTCCAACCTAAATTCTCATGTCAATATCCAAATTTTTACACCTCCTAAAATCTTAGCCCCATTTGGTTGCAAAGTATGGAAACATAAACGAGGTAGAAACAAATAGAGACCACCCATATTTGTTTTCTTATTTTTTCGAGGGAATGGGGTGAGGGGGGCGAAATAAGGGTGAAAATGAAACAAATGGACTCATGGTGACATTAATGAAGAGAATGGACTAATTTTGAAAATTCATGGTGACATTAATGAATAAATCCCCCTTCTCCTCTCCTCCTTTCTCTCTCCTCCCATTATTTCCCAGATTTGAAGCTCTCCCTCTCCCTCTTTCCTCTTCCCCTCCCTCTTCTCATCTCTCCCCTTCTCCCTCTTTCCTCTTCGTCCATATATAATGACGACAAGTCCATGGTAACCAGCTTTTCGAGGGCGAGCGACAAGGTGGCCGACGAGCATACCCGAGCTTGGCGGCCGACGAGGCGACGAGGTGTCCGGCGGGGTGTTTCAAGGTATGTATACCAACTTTAGATCTAGATCTAGGTCTTTTTTTAGATTTTTTAGATCTAGGTTTTTTTTGAAAGATCTAGATCTAGAAATTCTAAATCTAGGGTTTTTTGAAAGTTTTAGATCTAGAAATTCTAGATCTAGGGTTTTTTGAAAGTTTCTAGATCTATAAATTCTAGATCTAGATCTACGGGGCTGCATCGGTGTTTCTTTATCATAGATCTAGATCTATGATTATTTTTAGATCTAATGTCAAAATCTGTACGTGATGACAAGTTTTTAGGTTGGTAACATAATCTATAGCAATGACATGTTGAATGTAACCAAGTTTTCTTTGTTGTGACAAAATCTCTACTTGATTTAGGGTTTTCTGTGTTTGTCACCAAGTTTTGTGCGCAATCTAGGGTTTTATGTTTTGCAAACAAAATCTAGGGTCAAGATCTGTACGTGATGACAAGTGTTTAGTTTGGTAAAAAAATCTGTATGCGATGACATGATGAATGTAACCAAGTTTTCCATACGGTGACAAAATATGTACGTGATCTAGGTTCTTCTGTTTGGTGATAACATGTCACCACAGTTTGTGCTTGGTGACGTTTTTTTTGTACGATGCGATAATCCTTCACAACCGATGACAGCTACGATTGCTAGGTGATGCTAAATTTTTATATACTCTCTCCGTTTCAAAATACATGACCATTTGGACACTTTTTCTTGTTTCATAATACTTGTCCATTTCATATTTTTTCCCATCTCTTTCCATTTATACCCCTAATAATTATCTTTATCATAATCATACCATTTTTTCATATTTCTCTAAACAAATGATTAATTCTACATTTGATAGGGGTAATATAGGAATAACATTTTTTTCTTAATATATGTGCAAAGTCCAAATGGTCATGTATTTTGAAACGGAGGGGGTATTACTTTTAATCATAGCCTATTAGCTCAAATGGTAGAGCAACGTGCCTAGCATACGATAATGTGGGTTCGAATTCCACATAGGCTTACTAATAAATTTTGATTACAAGTTTGAGTGCAATTTGGGGGTGGTTCTAGGTAAGGTGACAAGTTTTTGTACGTGATGAACAAATTAGAGTGCAATATTGGTGATATTTGTTTGAGAGGTGACAAATTTTAAACGCGATGACAAGGTTTTGTATTGGGGTTTTTGTACGTGGGGGGAGGGGAATTTTCTGTACGCGGTGACAAGTTCATATGCGTTATCATGTTTGGTGGTGACAGGTTGGGTGTGATGACGTCATGTTCTGCCACTGGTAATGTCACAATGGCATGTTTTGTAATTGTCACCAAAAGAGCCTATTTACTTCATTATTTCACATCATGGCCTATTCACCTCATTAATGTCACCAAATAGCCCACTTAACCAAAAGAGCCTATTTTTTCAATATAATTTAGGTATTAAAACAAATAATAAATTTATATTACGACAATAACAATGTCCGATGCATCTGCCTCCCCCCCCCAAGAACATTAACAAAGCACTCCAGGACGCTGACTGGATTCAAACCATGCAAGAAGAACTCAATCAGTTTGAAAGAAACAAATGGGAGCTCGTCAAAAGAAAAATGTTGTAGGGACGTGTTGAGCTTCAGGAACATGCCTGATGAGAGCGGAAGAATTTCAAGAAATAAGGCAAGACTTGTGACATAAAGATTCAGGCAAGAGGCCAACCACAAAAAGAAAAAACAGTTTGCTAAAACATGGCAAAAAAACAAGAATTTTTACTGTATTTAACAAAAATTATATGAAGTACAAAAGAGTCATCTTCACCAACACCTCGTCAGAAAGATGGCAGAACTCACCAGAACAACAATTAGATTTTTATTTTGAAACCATTATATTACACCATATATTACTCCGTATTTGACAATATATCATTGTTATATTCAATTTAGTTATGTTATTCCGGGGTATTTTTTAAAAGCTTCTTTATACTAATAATTTGAGTCTCACTTTATTTCACTAACTATACTATAGTGACTCTTTTTTAAACAAAATCTAAATTTGTTTGGATCTCGACGCCAAACAAAACCCAGAGATTGTGATTCCAGGCCCAAAAGAGACCGACGGTGGTGAAGTTGAACAAAGATTATTATGCCTTTTAGATTGGGCAACCAACAAACATCACATATCATTTGGAAGAGGGGAGAGGGCACTTGATTTATTAGCGCCATTCCCCTTATTTCCTTTTTGACTTTATTTTGATGTATACTTTGGATCAATTTTTCATTTTATTGGCTACATTCATGTGTGAAAATAGCCAACAATTGTAGACCCACCAACCATTTTGTGTGCGCATCAAGCCTATTCTATTGTATTATCTTGATTTCCTAATTAGTTTAGTTGTGCAATCATATATAAGCATGCATGATTCATATGATTCCTTATTCTAGAATGTATGTTCTTTTAAATTCTTGTCATTTGATGTGTACTTGTTCAAATCATGCTGTCTGGTTTTGGATTGGTGAGCATGGGCTTTTCTCATAATGTCAATGAGTTAGTGCATGTATAAGGTCAACAGCCAATCATAAGGATAGATCAAGTGTAAACATTACTGAGAAGATTTTTTGTAATTAATTAAAAATATTACTCCATATCATGAGGCTATATCATGTTGGCAAGCTTGCATTATTTGTATACAAATTAATTTATGGGGTACATACATGTGTTACTAACTCCTCGATTCATGATGTGAAACAGCTTGTTACAGCCTAGAGGTCCAACATCCCAATAATGTCCATCTAGAAATTCTTCAAAAATGTAATGTGAATTTGACCTACAATCAGAACTGATATGATTATTATCGGTCTTTCTTAAGACATATAGTTTAAACAATAGTGTATATATTAATTATTTATAAGAAATTATTATAGTTATGTCCTAAAAGCAGAACTGATATAGACCTTCAGGCTCAAAAAGCATAAAAACAAGAGAAGCTTTAGCAAGGGTAGCCATGGCTTCCAGGAATCCCAAGATCACATCTTTTCTTTTCCCCAATTTCCCGGCTCTTAAGTCCCCATCTCTCTTCTCTTTACACCGTTAGCCTTTAAACTAAAAGACGAGAAACAATTGAAACTAATAGTAAATACACTACATATGCCAAAACCTGAAGAAATCAGAAAAAAATTCCTTACCAACCACATCCCTTTCTCTTGCTCAATCAATTCCCTCTTTTCTTCTATTGTCTCTGTCTTCACATTATGTCCCATATACTTGCTCTGAACTAGCTCTTGCCTGTGCAGTTTGTAAAACCTTGATCTGAGCTGAACCCATCTCCTAAAATGCAAAGAAAAACCCACCCATTTGCTAAAAAGGGTGAACTTTTAATCCACCCACCTCCAATCTCTCCTTTGCAGTCTTTTCCTATTCCAACAACTCAGCCAACTTCTTCATCTGATCCCATAATCAGCTCAGCTATTCTTTTGGTCATAGTAATTCTAGCCATCATCTTCTTTCTCTGTGGCTTCCTCCATTTACTCGTTCGTTTCCTTGCGAAACGGCCATCAACCCGTTCGGTTTCTCTGTCCAGAAGGTTTTCGCGAAGCTCCAACTCGGGTGCTCTCCAGAGGCAGCTTCAGCAGCTCTTCAGACTCCATGACTCCGGCCTAGATCAACACATCATCGATTCATTACCCGTGTTCTGCTACAAGAAGATCGTGGGCTTGAAGGAGCCGTTTGATTGTGCTGTCTGTCTTTGCGAGTTTGCTGATCAAGACAAGCTGAGATTGCTTCCGAATTGCAGCCACGCCTTCCACATCAGCTGCATCGACACGTGGCTACTGTCGAATTCTACATGCCCTCTTTGTAGGAACTCCTTGGAGAATCAGTTGTTTCCTGGCGCGGATCATTATTCAAGGGAGCTGTCGTCAAGCGGGCAGTCAAACGATGGCGGTAGCATTTACTCTGTGAGGTTAGGGAAGTTCAGGAGTAGCGGTTTGACAGACAATGAGGAGATTAGTAGCAGGAGTTTGGATACTAGGAGATGTTATTCGATGGGCGCGTGTGAGTATGTGATTGGCGATTCCGACTTGATGGTACCATTGGGTGATCTGAAGATGAGAACAGAGAGTGGTGACTCCATGGACGACGGGGATGTCGAAGCGAAGAGGATTAGTAATAGCAGTAAAGGAGAGAGCTTTTCAGTGTCCAAGATATGGCAATGGTCTAAGAAGGGCAGATTCACTACAAGCTCTTTAAACACAAATGTGAGCAGTCAATTGGCCAATAAAGTTGAGGCTGTTCAAGAATGAAGCTGTTGATCCTTTCACACCAAGAATGTACTATCTCTATGGTATAGATATGTATAACAGGAGGAGCTTACAGCTTATATACATAATACTTCAAATATTGTTGTCCTTTTTGGGTTCTCAAATTTTGATTCTTAATGGGTATTGATGTTAGCTAGCTTCTTGTGTGGGAAATTCATTATGATTTAGTTCCATGGTCGATCTTGTCAGCATTGATTGAGATTCGATCTTGTCAGCATTGATTGAGATTTGTGAAGGATCTTATGCATAATACAATGTGATAGGTAATGCAATGGGTGCTTGTTCCAAAGATGTGCAATACAAAATGCAGATGCTATGAACAAATAAGAGAATAAAGATTTCACTGTGAATAGAAAGTAAATACAGGCAAGTACAAGAACCCTAAAGAGAGAAAGTAAACAAAAAACAGAAAGAAAGGGCAATAGGATTATCAACAATTGAAAACGTTCATCACCCTTCCCTGGTATATGAATTCCTTTATTCGAACCCTAAGAAGCAAAACCCAAACCTAAAAAAGACAACTATACTCCATATATATAACCAAATCAACGAATCTGTATTATTTCGCCATCACAAAACTGACTACATTGTGAGCCAGAAACCCTAGTTTACCAGAACGGGCGCACAATAGCCTGAAAACCCCTATATGCGCGGGCTCAGCCAGCGGCGGCGGCGACCGGAGTTCTGAGAGGTCCGGGGGAGACATAGCGGGAGGCGAAGTCGGGATAGTAGCCGTGGTCCTGATCGGCGACACAGATACGGGAAGCGCCTTCGTCGAAGTTGAGCGCATAGCTCAGGGGATCGTACTGGAAACTCGCCGGCTTGTTGTGTCCTCCGCCTCCGACTCCGGCGCAAGCGGCGGCCTTGCTCCGGTTGAGTCGCCGGATGAAAGTCTTCCACTTGGGGCCGGCGACCATCTCCGACCACTCCCGGAGCTTCCTGAAGGGCGCCGACCACCACCGGGGGAGGTGGAGGCAGCAGTTGGTCGGAGACTCGTCGGAGTCGGGGATTCCGGGAGGAGTTTCGCAGGCGGATTTCGACATTGAGAGGGATTGATTGTGTGAGATCAGTGGAAACTGTAAAGAGAGGAGGGGAATTTGGGGGAGGGTTAAAACCCTAATTTGGATTATAACCAGCGAGCGAGAGAGAGAGAGAGATAAGTAAGTAGCCGTTGCGGAGTGATTGGGCCCGTTAGGCCCAAAACGATGGCTGTCATCAACTAACTCTTGCCTGCTGGTGCGCTTCTGTTTGGGTGGGCCCATGTTAGGGAATACTACTCCTCAAATAAGATGGAGTAAAAATTGGAGAAAACGCTATTTAAATCTTCATTTTTATATAAAATCACCCTTAAAATAAAAATATACATGTGTATATAAGTTTGCTCAAAATCACCCATTAAATTTGAATTTTAAAATAGTTGTGAAAGTGAATAGATCTAAAAAGTGATTTCATGCATTTTATACTTAATAATATTATACTAGCTTCTACATGTTATAATAATACATATAAAATAATTTGATGTGAATATCAGAATATGCATAGATCTACCTAGGGAACAAAATAAGAGTAAATTTAATAAAACCATTGAGAGAGTATGTGATGAAACTTTTTATGTATACTTACAATATTATGTCAAACAATGTATCCATATCATAATTCATTTTTATATTAATTGAGCATATATAAATAAACCAGCATAAAAAAATCAAGATCAAAATGTATACTCACTTTTTAAATCTACTTACTTGCATAACTTTCTGTAATTTCAATTTGGTGGCATGTTGAGCAAATTAAAAAATACGTTTAACAGGTGGTTTCCTACAAACTTTAAATGTAACGGATGGTTTCTTGCACATTTCAATATTTAACGGATGATTTGCTATACATATAGAATAAAAGGGTGGTTTTATGGAAAAGTGGATATTTAAAGAGTGATTTTATGCATTTTACCCAATAAGATTATGAGGTTGATTCAGATAAAAATATCCCTTAAGATACAAACTCTAAATAAATATCAACCATTAGATTAGAAGAATGTAGAGTTGAGATTAAACAGGACATTAGAGAGGGGAGAAGGGAGGCTTTAAGAGCACGGTGGTCTTTTTGTAATAATAGGGGAAGTTAAGGGCAAAGTTGTCTAGTAGATTTCAAAACACAAAGGAAACGTATGTTTCTTCTTCCTCCGTCAGATTCGTGTAGAACACCTCACCCATGGAGAACAAAAACTTCAACTTCACCCCCTCCGGATCTGATCGGAGCGATGATCGCGGCGGTCGACTCCGACAACGAGGGCCTTGTGGATTTCAATGAGTTCGCGCGGATGATTCCGAGGCTTGAAGGCCAGGGAAAGACCGGCGAGTGTTGATGGATTCCGACGACGATGGCAGGCTCAGCCGTGGAGATCTCAAGAGGTTTCTGATTTCTGCTAGATTTGACGCCTCTGATGAGGACGTGGTCTGAATGATGTCGAGGTGTCTCCTTTGACGATTTCCTCAGCATCTTGTGTGTCTATGAATTGCCGTAAATTCGTGAGGTTCGATCGGTTCTCCACCGCCTAATCATCAAATTGGAAATGAATCTGGATCAATTTTGTAGCTAATTAGCCAATTAATTTGTCAAACTGTTTTGATTCTCTGTTCAATCAGTTTTCATTTGTAAAAGGGCCGAAATTGATCTTGGTGAGTGATAAATGAATTACTAATTGAATGATGATGTGACCTGATTTTTATCAAACTAGAGTTGCAAATTAATTGCCGGTGAAAGAAGACTATTACCTGTTGATGTCGTGAAATTCTATTTCCTATAATGCTCAAGGCATGTATGCACAAATGACTTCCCCCTGGTAGGTTTTTCTTTGCTTTTTGCTTTCTTCAATTGTGTCATCTGTGCAAGACCAAAATCAGTTAGCTTATATCTGACAAATGGAATGAGTAGCAAATTCATTTTGTTTGTGTGTGTGACTGTGTGTGAGATTCTAATGTATTATTGTTATACCACTTTGATTGATTAGCAGAGACTTACTAGATTGAATACAATCTGACTAGATTACTCTCTTTAGTAATATAATCATGATGAAGAAGAATATGATTCTTTATTTATTAAAGCGGTCCTGGATTTCATAGACTAACATCAATTTGAGAAATATGACATACACTATCAATCAAATACATATATTTAGTATGCAAAATGAGATAGAATATAGAAATTGATACATTATAGCTTGAGAAAGATGAAATTTGCATATTTGTTAGTTGATGGTAAACTTGATTTCGTTAATGAGATTCTTGATTACTACACGTTCACATATTTATCTATCATGTTCACGTATTTAAATACTATGTTCTCATATTCTATACATTTGTTCACAAACAAAAATGGTAATGTTTCAAGTTAAGCATGTTCACATATTTATCTTATTTGTTCACGAGTTTTACTAAAATGTTCACATATTTGTTTCTTTTGTTCAAAAATGATGATTCTCTCTTCTTCTTTTATTTTTTTATGTTTGATGAACATTATTTAATCATCATATATGTTTTTTTTTATGTTCAGGGGAAGAAATTGCTCCTCCACAAAACAGAAAAAGGAAAATGGAAGTGAGGGAGGAGGTTGATAAAGTGAAGAAATCACTGGATAGACATTAGCCGGTAGAGGATGGGTAAAATAGGAAGTCGATGTGATCTAGAACGTATTAGAAAGTTAGTATAGAGTTGACTACATATTTGAAGGTGTTTTTTGACTTATGTTTTTTAGACATAGAAACGATATTTTGTAAGTAGTTAGGGTTCACCTTATGACTTTGATCATGTTTACATATTTGAGTAGTACGTATACATATTTGAGAATAAAGTTCACATTTTTCATGTCACGTATTTTAGACGCGCGTTCACATATTTGAGTATAATGTTCACGTATTTGAGTATCATGTTCACATATTTTGGATGTGCGTTCACGTAATTGAGTATCATGTTCACGTATTTTAGATGTGCGTTCACATACTTGAGTAGTATGTATACATATTTGAGTATAATGTTCACGTATTTGAGTATCATGTTCACGTATTTTAGATGTACGTTCACATATTTTAGATGTACGTTCACATATAAATTATTTGCGTTCACGTATTTTAAATGTATGATTAGATTAATGCTGTCAAATTCGCGCACACATATATGTAAGACTTTCGAATTTACACAATTATAAAGGATGATCTCTCTCTATATATAAAATTATAAAAGGACAAATTAGGCTATACTGAAAACAAATGCAGCTTTTGCTGCATTTGTAAGATAATTTGCCGGAGCTAGCAAGTAAAGATAAAGAAAAATGTTGATTACTAAATTTCTAATACATTCAAGTTCATGCATTATATGACGCATAAATAAGTTTAAATGAGTGAAACAATTTATTATGTCTGTTTTCATGTTCACGTATTTTATTTGGGTGTTCACATATTTGATGAGGTTGTTCACATATATTATGTTTGTTTTCATGTTCACGTATTTTATTTGTGTGTTCACATATTTGATGTGGTTGTTCACATATATTATGTTGTTGTTCACATATTAGTAAAGATGATACATGAATGAAGAAACAATTTATTATGTTTGCCTTCATGTTCACATATTTTCTTTAGGTGTTCACATATTTGATGAGGTTGTTCACATATTTGATGTTGTAATTCAGTTATGTTAACTCAAATAACACAATGTAAATTCAAATAAATATGTGTTACCCCTTAAAATTGCAAGTATAATAACCAAGAAAATTCAAAAACTTTGATTAAATCATAAAGAAGAAAAACAAACAACCATAAATCAAACTTTAAAACACACCAAACAACTATTGCTCTACAACAAAAATCATACGGATCTCTATCAATGTGTTTTCAATCACACCATGACAACATGGCACCTTACCTCTGCCACATCGCCCCCTACCCCCCTAATCTCCTCACACCCCTATTCCTTTCTTTTTTTGTTGGGCCCCACTCCTACCACCTGCTCCTTTCCTTTGCCCCTCTTCCCCGAACTCCCTCTTTCTTCTACATTCTCAAATTCAATACCCTGCAACTCCCGATCCAACTCTTCTTTTGGTCTCCTTCTCCAGATCTGGAACCCCAAGGCCGCCGGCCGATCCTGATGACAAGACAGCCCCGCCAACGACCTCGCCCGCTCGCCAGGCCAAATCGCCCACTACCGACGATCGCTCCCTTGCTTCCCCACCCCGACCTCCAGACTTGCAAACTCCGCCTCCTGCTGGCTCAAGGATCCGAGCCTGACTATCATGGCCATAGATAGATCGAGATTCCAAATTGAAGAACAAAAGTAACTACTTTCGTGACAGAAGTAATCTACCCCCTTCAATTCGGAGCCCAAACCTAGATTTTTAATGGAACGAAAATTCAAAATCGAAAGAGGATGATGGAATTATGAATATGTAGATAAAGACATGGGAAGAGATCAAATGTGGGATGAAACAAAAGAGCTATAGATTGCAGATCTACACTCAAATTTCAATTGAAATCCCCAAAAGCTACTAGAAGAAGAACGCAGAGAAGAAGATGGAATAAAACATAATGTGCAAAATGACCAAACTGCCCCCGCTTCCTTAAAAAATAAAAAGAGAAGTTCTTCTAATCTTGGCCGTCCATTTAAACAATCTGACGGTTGCTATTTATTCGCAGTTTGTAGGTTAATGTTGGTTTTTATTTGAACCAATGCCTAAGATTATACATGTAAGAATCTATATATATATATATATATAAAAGTCGTAAGGTTTGGAGCCACCACGTTGCGCCACCTAGGATTTCGCCACATGTCGCTTCTAAAATACGCACGTCAGATTTTGCCATGTGTCACTTTGTTATTAATCCATGTAATTATATTTTAGTTAAAATTAATCCATGTAATTACACATCAATCAAAATTTTAAGATCTTCTATCCATGTGTAGAATGTATCCCCGTCAGATTTAAGGAAATACTACTATTTACCAAATTTTGATTTCCAATTATGTAAACTTTTCTATTAAAGTTGGATATATAAAGTTGACTACATGAATTGTTTGTTTTTTGCAATGTACGTCTATACCATTTATTTCTTAACAAATTTTTATGTTCACTTTTGATCATGTAATTTTTTCAATTTAATTGGGATACATACAAATTATTTATTTATTCATTTGTAACTTACATGTAGATCAGACAACAATTAAAATCCTTTTTTGGATAATATAAATCAAATGGCTAACTTTATAGAAAAACAGTTAAAAAGTATTATTTAACAAAATGACATTAATAAATGATTTCAATTCAATTTCTATTATTTAACTAATACTTTTTTTTTATGTGGCTATACAAACAAATCCTTTTTTTAACTCAATCTTTCATGTTTTATCTTCTAGATGAATCTTGCACTTTCTAAATTTTGGTATTTTCCTTAATCTAATTCGTATTGCCATTTTTTTTACTCGAGATAAATTGTGCTATGTGTTTATATAAACAAATCCTTTTTTGACTAAACTTTTGAAATTCAAGATATTTGAATCATTTGATGATATCAAGAAGGAATTTACATCATCAAAACGAGAAATTAAGTCACTAATTGATTTTTGATGGAAGGATGTTTGTTTTTAAAAAATTGGAGAGATTATTGATTTTTAAGACATTGAGAGAATTATCAAACTATTTTTCGATCTAAGAGAATTATCAAGCTATATGTGAAAAAATTAAGTCTATTTAAATATGTAGTCCTTTATTAATTATGCATTAATTACATTAAAGTATATCAGTTTTCGATGTTGGAATGTCCAATACCTTTTTGGATTTTTCGACCCAAAAAAAAATACCTTATTGGATTTGACTCTGATTTTACTAAATCTTATCTCGCAATATATTATTTGTTCGCAGATTATCTTTTTGGATACTATATTAGTAATGCCCAATAAAGGATTTATAAAATCGTATCTATCTTGACACAAGCTTTCTATTTGACTAACTAAATTGAGATTTTTTTCAATTAAATAAAGAAACAATCTCAAAAAAAATATAATTCCATTGATTTTTTTACAGCAAAGATATCTTTCAAATGAAATAATTTCTATATTATAAATTTTGAAAACTATTAATCGGTTTTAATTTAAATTACAAAAAATTAAAATTACTAACCATATATAATTTAGATGTGGCCTTCCAAGAAGATACATCACTTTGTTTGAATTGTTTATTATGAAAATTTTAATAAGAATAGTTTTATTAATTAGCCTAGACTAGCGATTAAAAAACTTTGAGATTATATTTGTAATATTATTTAATAAATTTAAAACACCAAGTACCCGTGCAGGGCACGGGAATTACGCTAGTATGTATTATTTCCCGATCAGTAGCAGTAGTTAGTTAGTTAAATGGAAATAATTAGACTCCTAAATCCTAATACATTGTACATAGAAATCCCCTAGCAATAAGGAGGGACATATATATATATATTTTTTTATCAGAAAACGGGGAAAAGATCCCTGCGTTTTAATTAATGAAAGAACTAGTCATCCCCCGAAGGGGTTACATACTCTGCTAAAATAAGCGGCATAATATCCATAGGAGGAGAGTTAAAAACAAATAAAGGAGAATTAGAATGAAAAGCAAGCGACGCCAGAGCGTCAGCAACCGAGTTCGCCTGACGACGGATATGAGTCAATTTGATGACGCCGGGGTAGTTGAGAACAGCATCTCTGCAGTGTTGAACAAGGAAGAAATCTTTAGGAGGAGGAGGAGCATTGGTAGTGAGCATTTGGAAGGCAATCAGAGAGTCGGTTTGAAGAACAATTTTTTGGAACCCTTGCATTGATAGCCATGTCAAGCCCGTGTTTGATAGCCCAGAGTTCCGCCGTAAGGGCCTCGCAGACACCACACACGAACATGAAGCCTCTAATGAATAATCCCGAGCTATCGCGCAGGAGGCCACCACCACTCGCGGCTCCCGGGTTCCCTTTACTGGCTCCGTCAACATTAAGGGCCAGAAAACCAGCAGGCGGTGCAGGCCACTGCTGAGTGCTTTCTATACCAGGAGCAGGGACCGATCGGCCAGGGCACAAACCCCTCGACACAGTGGTAAGAGACGTATAAGCCGAAGCCACCGACGACACCGTTGCCGATAGGCGATTCATCGAGTCACAAGCCTCAAAGACAAGCTTATTTCTAGCCTTCCAAGTATACCATAACATGAAGCTAAAAACACTGCTCCACTCATCTGATTTCCGCACATTCATATAAATCCAATGATGCACGACAACCCGGGAAGATTGTCGGCCTCGGAAGCGAATGTAGGATCTAGGCTTTGGACGAGGCTCGTCTTGTACAATCCTTGAAGAACTCGCACAATTGATTCGAACACACACACGAACGAGAACAAAGATGAAGACAAATCGCAAACTAAATCTCAACTCTTGATTCAAATCAATCCAAACAACAAAAGGTTTCAAAGGGGCGCAGGAAGAGAACTCTGTTCTCTTCTCAAAATACGCTGAAAATAAAAAGGGCAGAATTAAAACAATTTATAGTATCTAGGGTTCCCTCATAACTATCCTAAAATAAAGATAAATACAAGATAAGAGTTTCCAAATTAACGAAATAAGGAAAGCCCCGATCCGGCTCGTCCGCGTCTCGAGGATCGACCCAAGGGGGGGGGGGTCGATCTCGACCCAAGGTAGGGTCGACCCTGAGAGGGTGTTGTTTGGCTCATCCTGGCTAGACCCCTGGGGGGGTCGATATCGACCCCTGGGGGGGTCGATCCTGAGAGTCTTTTTGGTTGATGATGGCTTCGTTTATTCTTGAACTTGAATGCTCGGGACCTCTTGTAAGGTCTAGGCCTTCTTCTTGTTCTCGTCTTCCTCCATGAATCCTTCTTGAACTTGAATGCTCGCGACTTATGGAATGGTCTTGGTCTAGCTCGTCGGTTCATGATCTCCTTTGCTATCATTCTCCTCCACTTGAAGTCGAACCGTCCTCGGTTCGATGTTGGAGGGGGCTGTGGGAGAACATCTAGCACACAATTAGATATAACCGTATGGACCAAGGTTAAGACACTTAACTCTTTCCTCACAAGTATGTAGCATTCTTGGTATGGTGCTATAAGACTGCTCGGAACATTGGACGCAGAGATCAAGCTAGGATTGCTTGGTAATGAGGGTAGCATGACTTGTTCCATCTTGATGAGATCACTTCCTACAGCTACAAGAGCCTCATCCCCATTAATGAGATCACTATCTTGGTCACAAGGGAGTTTCTCCGTAGGCGTGACTTCTTCTCCCTCCTCCACTTGTGGAGGAGCCTCCTCACCTTCCTCCTCATCCATCACACAACCTTGAGTAGACACATGTGGCATAGAGGAGTTAGAAGAAAAAGGTATGGACGAAGTGTTAGGAACGTACCCATAAGCAGGCTCCAATGGAGGTGGTAATAATGGAAGTACATGAGAAGTTCTCTCGGTCACCCTTGGTTGGTGTTGATACGAGCCCGATGACCAACCTCCATGGTCCCTATCCGCCATCAAGAAATTGGTGAGATTTGCCAATTGCGCTCCAAAATGGTCGACTTTTTGTGACAATTTAGTAATGTCACCCCTCAATCCAGAATCGTCATACATCCCTACAAATCCAGCAAAGATATCCAAGTAAATCGGTCCAAGAGGTCAACAACTCAAGCAACTAGTTAAGCCAACACTTGTTCTTCGTTAATCACAATTCACAAGTTTTAGTTCAAATAGGTGACTAGGAAAGCTTCACTCAAGGTTAGGTAAGGAAAGAGATATCAATATGAAAACACAAGCAAAATTAAGAAGATGCAAATGTGTATCAAAAGAATCGAATTCCTTCAACAAGACAAGTAAGCAAAGCAAAAATTGAACTACAAGCCAAAACAAATATGCAAGTAATCGAACAAGCAAAGTAAGTAACAATGTGGATGCTCGACTAGCTAGGGTAGAAAGGTGCGTTTTTTTTTTTTTTTTTTTTTGTTCAACACAAATTACTAAGATGTGTACCGGTTACTAACTCGGCTTTTTTTTTTTTTTTTTATAAAATGCAACTACCAATGAAACTAACTAGGAGCTAATGGATGAAACAAACGATGCAAGAGAAAACAAGCAAATTGTAGCCATTAAGTTCGACATTAAGCAATGCAAGCAAGTCGAATTTACTCTATGGAACTTTCAATTGACAACAAGTGCAACAAAAATTCCAAATTAAACTTATGCAATGCAAATTGATATCAAAGGAATGGCACACACTCGCAAGGTAGTAAAACCTAGGTTTCGAACCCCAAAAGTAGCAAGAACAAAATTGGCAATGGGCAGAGGAGGGTCGAGTACGACCAAGGTAGGGTCGAGAGCGACCGTATGGGTTAGGGTTCGAACTTCTTCCCTGCGAACAACACCTAACGGCAAACTAGTTGAGGATTTGAACCAAAAGTTGCAAATTGCGAAGTTAGAAACAAGGATTTATATGACTTAACTCGTACTCAAAGTCGGATGACTCTTGATACCACTTGATACCACTTGATGCACGACAACCCGGGAAGATTGTCGGCCTCGGAAGCGAATGTAGGATCTAGGCTTTGGACGAGGCTCGTCTTGTACAATCCTTGAAGAACTCGCACAATTGATTCGAACACACACACGAACGAGAACAAAGATGAAGACAAATCGCAAACTAAATCTCAACTCTTGATTCAAATCAATCCAAACAACAAAAGGTTTCAAAGGGGCGCAGGAAGAGAACTCTGTTCTCTTCTCAAAATACGCTGAAAATAAAAAGGGCAGAATTAAAACAATTTATAGTATCTAGGGTTCCCTCATAACTATCCTAAAATAAAGATAAATACAAGATAAGAGTTTCCAAATTAACGAAATAAGGAAAGCCCCGATCCGGCTCGTCCGCGTCTCGAGGATCGACCCAAGGGGGGGGGGGGTCGATCTCGACCCAAGGTAGGGTCGACCCTGAGAGGGTGTTGTTTGGCTCATCCTGGCTAGACCCCTGGGGGGGTCGATATCGACCCCTGGGGGGGTCGATCCTGAGAGTCTTTTTGGTTGATGATGGCTTCGTTTATTCTTGAACTTGAATGCTCGGGACCTCTTGTAAGGTCTAGGCCTTCTTCTTGTTCTCGTCTTCCTCCATGAATCCTTCTTGAACTTGAATGCTCGCGACTTATGGAATGGTCTTGGTCTAGCTCGTCGGTTCATGATCTCCTTTGCTATCATCCAAGGAGCAGGAGAGTTGATGGAGAAGAAATTTTGAGGTACCTTGTTACCACATAGCGCAAGCCACACCTTACGGACTTCAGGGCAATCACGCAGCAGGTGCAAAATAGTCTCATCAGCGGGACATCTGGGGCAGCGAGGGGATGCTGCGAAGTGCCGGTGCGCTCGGACCGAGTTGCACAAGATGACACCATGAGCCGCGAGATACAAAAACATCCGTACCCGTTGCTGCGCAGGGGTTCTCCAAATAGCCAGCCAAGTAGGGTCACGGTCACCCCAATTATGCTGTTGGATCAAAGCTCTTGCCGATTTAGAAGTAAACACACCCGTTGGTGTTGGCCGCCAGACAAACCGGTCATGGGCATGAGGATCAGCGACAACCCTGATAGCCAGCAACCTCTGAAGAATGTCCGCAGGAGGGACATATATTACATGAAGTGATGAAGACCATGTGGAAAAAAGTACATTACCGTGGCTAATCACATGGAAGTTCAATAAATTAATAAATAATTTAAAAATATTAAGGTGAGATCTTCATGGGTCGATGATAAGGATATCTCAATATAACGACTACTTTATCTATATATACTGGAGTATATATTAAAGTTGTGTCTTTTCAAACATCAATATTAATTATGATCCCACTTCATATTAAACTGATTATAAATAAATAATATTTTAACAATTCTAAAAAAAAAATTTATTTTTACAGTTAAAAACTTTTATATATCTTTATCAAATCCATATATATCAATATATCAAAATAATATTTGTATCCATCATCTTTTCAAAATAATATCTAGTTATACAATATATTAAAGTTGTCCATCTTTGAACTCTCACATTAATTATGGTTCCACTTAATATTAACTACTTATATTTGACATTAAAATATTCATAGGTATGTTACAATATAAAATATAAATATTTTAAAATAAAAAATATAATTATCTTTATCTTATCCACATAAATATGTTCATATCAAAATAGCATGTATGATCCCTATGTTATAGTATTAATTTCATCTATAGATATTAAATTAATATTAAATCATTATATCTATTATATATAATATATAATAGAAAATGAATTTTATTTAGCGAAATCTTATCTATTAAATAAAATATTATTATTTTATCTTTGATTTTATTTAAGTAATAATATATAATTTTTTATTTTTGTTATTCATTACAGCAAATCACTATCTTGGGTTAAAGAAATGTATACGTGCCTAAAATTTGAAAGTGCTCTTATTAGTTTGTAAATCCTTTAGATTGTTACACTCGTTTATACTCTATTTTAGGAAATAGTTTGTAAATTAAAGTGTTCTGAATTTAAAGATGTACTTCAAAAAATCTCAGGCAACGGCTTAGATTGCAAGGTCAAACAAAAATCCTTTGTCAATGATGAAAGAATAACAACCCTAAAATACGGAGTATTAATTACGCGCATCTAAAACAAAACTTGTACAGTTGTACTCCGTATTTACAAGCTGTGAAATATTTTTTTATCCTTTTTTTTTGTTTGAATGAGATATTTTTTCGTTTACGAGCTCTTTATTTTAGGAAACAAATGTACTAACAATCAAATTTTACCGGTATTTTTACAGTACTTGGTCTGCAAGTTTGGCGCAGGATTTCGATCTATAAATTGTTACTACCGATCATTTAGTTGCGAACCATCAAATTAAATTCTCCTATTCCAAACTTTCTTTCTCAACAATATTCAAACTTGCGACCGACCGATCGAAACTGCATTGATCGATCGAGATGGCGACCATGGTTCATGTTCCTCGCAGCCAGGCCCCGAAAGTCGGCGTCATCGGAGACCGCCGTCGGAGAGCCCGAGCCGGAGAAGACCCTAGAAACCCACCGCAGAAGAACACTTTCATGGTGTCGGGCAACGTACCCTTCGAACTGGACTCCAAGTACGTTCCCATTAGGGTTCTAGGCAACGGCGCTTACGGCGTCGTGTGCTCGTGCCTTGATCGCGAAGCAAACGAGTACGTGGCCGTCAAGAAGATCTCGGACGCCTTCAGCCACGCCAGCACCGCCCTCCGAACACTACGGGAGATCCAGATCCTCCGCCAGATCCGCCACGACAACGTCATCTCGCTCAAGGACGTCATGCTCTCGTCGTCCCCAAAGGCCGAGTTTCGACAGGTCTACCTGGTCCACGACCTGATGGACACGGACCTCCACCGGCTCATCAACTCGACGAGCCTCTCGCCCGACCACTGCAAGTTCTTCCTCTTCCAGATCCTCCTCGGGCTCAACCACATCCACTCGGCCGACGTCATCCACCGCGACCTCAAGCCGGCGAACATCCTCGTCAACAAGAGCTTCGAGGTCAAGATATGCGACTTCGGGCTCGCGCGCACCAAGCGCGACGACACGCAGGCCATGACGGAGTACGTGGTCACCCGATGGTACCGAGCGCCCGAGCTCCTCACGGGGTCGTACTGGTACGGGAACGCGGTCGACATGTGGTCAGCAGGGTGCGTGCTCGCCGAGATGCTCGGCAGGCGACCCATCTTTCCCGGAACCAGTAGCTTGAGCCAGATGCATATGATTCATGGCGTGTTGGGCACGCAGCCGGACTTGAGCTTCGTCGAGTGTCCGAGGACGAGGGAGTACATGGAGGGCCTTCCTTACTCGCCCGGGGTGAGCTTCGAGGTGATGTATCCCGATGCCGACCCGTTGGCGATCGACTTGCTCAAGAAGATGCTCGTGCTCAACCCTTGGAAGAGACTCTCGGCCTCGCAAGCTCTCGAGCACCCGTATTTTGCGGGGCTCTATGACCCGGCTCGGGATTGCTCGGCTGATCAGACGAAGGTCAACTTGGAGGTCGACCAGAACCCCGGAGGTGTCGACGAGAAGACGATCAGAGATCTAATCTGGGACGAGATGCTCCTCTACCATCCCGAAGAAAGAAGATACAGCATGTTTTGATATTGAAAGAGTTTCTTAAGCACACATAAACCGATATTGATATTGAAAGAGTTTCTTCATGTGTTTTAAGTTTTGTAAATTTTTGCCTTTATGGTTTAATGAAAAATGAACTTTATTACATAAGTCCGTAGGGAATTGGCTAAGTGTTGAAACGGGCAATGCTAGTTCCACCGGGCACAGTGGCCGGTGGGCACCCGGATTTGACTGGCCTTCCCCGGGGTGGAAGACCGGATGTGTATATATTGCAATATTCCTCCCATACCAAACTGTTTGTCCATAAAAGTAAAATTACTTTAACCCCTACTGTGTACGAGTAATGCGATTATAAACCCAATTTAATTTGATGTGTAATGTCAATGATCATGTTAAAAATATAGGATCATATATATCATCTTCGTATTATGATTTGTGTTAATGATCATGTTTTTTTTATCAATAGTAAATCAACTTATAATATAAATATGTTAGATTTGTTCAAAAATTACCGATAAATATCACATGTTATTAAATAATAATATTTATCAGAAGATTACAACTAATTCTTGGTAAGAGATAATTCATAATTTTCGACAATTTTTACGGGATAAGATTATATGAGATTCTAATCTGGGATCTAATCTGGGATGAGATGCTCCTCTACCATCCCGAACAAAGAAGATACAACTTATTTTGATATTGAAAGAGTATCTTACGCACATATAAACCGATATTGATATTGAGAGAGTTTCTTCATATTTGTTTAACTTTTGTAAATTTATGCCCATGTATTTTGATGAAAATGAACCTTATTATATAAGTCCGTAGGGAATTGACTAAGTGTTGAAAGCGGGTGATGATAAGATTTGAGATAGGTCTTGAGTCGTACTTTGTCATGACATAAACTAGATTTCTTTTTTTAGGTCGAGAGGATTGAGAATTTATCACTAAAAGGTGTGACTGGCTCCTGAAGGGTCATGATGAGGTCGAGGGTATGACTCATGACCCATGAGTCTTGAAGGTTCCATTATGACCTAGTTAGGTAACATATAGTGAATCTTCCCAAGTAGGGTAGGTGTATAATGATTAAGGAAATGGTCGATCATTAGTCGTGATGACCATGCTCATGGATCGTGCAACGGCGGAATCAAAAATTTGTATCAGGTGGGGCTAAATATAAAAATACTTAAATTACATAAATTTGTTATGGGCGGTTCAATACTAGACACGATCGAAACACTTTATATTCAACATTTGTAAATGAACCGAGCCGTTCACGAGATATTCGACATTCGGCTCAGTAAACATTTGTTCGTGTTCGGCTCGATTTGTAAACAAGTCGTGCCCAAATAGCTCGAAAAAATAAACGAGCCGAACACGAACACATGAATACTCGATTCGTATGTTCATGAACAAGGTCGACTATATGTTCGTGAACAAGCTTCTCCAAATACTCATAAACAACCTAAAATATATATAATACTATTATATATTTTTTAGTAAGTTTTTATATTTTTTTAGTAAGCTATTTTTCCTAGCCCTAAATATCATGCACACATATTTATTTGTTTTTTTTTAACTTTTTTTTTACCTAATTCATAAAATATATAACCTAAATTTTTGTATTTAAATTATATGTGAACATGTTAGCTCGATTAGTTTGCTCACGAACAAACTAGATGAGCTGTTCGCGAACCAAGCTCGAACTCAATCGATGAACACTTAGACGAACTGAACCCAAACAAAATATTGAACTCAAAGCAAGTTCGAGTTCCAATTCGAGTCCGCCTATTTTTAAATGCACGAAACATGAACATTATAAAGTTAGACTTGCCTTGATTCGATCACATGCTAGATAATTTATTGTACCGTTAGCCCCTTGATCTTTTTTTTTTAAATCCCAATGGGGGCTACAAGCATAGTGTGGTTCCGCGTTCAGCCGGTGGTCACATGTCCAGGCGTCATAGGTGTCATAGAGTCGTGATGAAGTTCCGCATGAACCATGACATTGTCTCACTATAGTAGGTTCAATTGGAGAGTAAGTAAATAAGTGTTCCATAATTTCAAATGCTAACATGTTTTTTCTATTTCTTCAAGATTTCGAAAAAAAATAACAAATCTAAATACAAAATCAATAGTACTTTCTTTTTAAAAACTAATGTAAGCATCTCCAACTCCAACCTTATACGAGTTTGGTAAAATAAAAAGTAAATATAATCCACAAAAAGTGTCATAAAAGTTGAAAGAAATTAGGTCCATAATTTAG
Organism: Polygonum aviculare; assembly: GCA_934048045.1. Classification (NCBI taxonomy): domain Eukaryota; kingdom Viridiplantae; phylum Streptophyta; class Magnoliopsida; order Caryophyllales; family Polygonaceae; genus Polygonum; species Polygonum aviculare. Next base: position 26,574,275 of record OW204027.1, read on the forward strand.
GAATGATTTTCAACGTATATTTGTTAGAATATGGAAATTGTTGAAACTCGAAACAAGCACTAAGTGCGTGACGGGGCCAATACAAACTCTCGGGCCTTTTGACACAAAAAACCGGCTCATATAAGTTTGAACTCTCCCACCCCCCGCTTATTAGTTTATTCTCTTTTCGGAGGCTTATTAAAAGACAAAATACATGTACGACCCCTCGTACTTGTCAAAATGGTGCAAACGGCCCCCTCTACTTCAAAATGTTCTATTAAACACCTGTATTTATATATCCCTATTTTATTGAGCACTTGATATCCTCCGTGCATTTCATTCACGCGGTTGATAAATTTCCACATCAGCGCCAAATAATGTACAATTTGTCCATGTCATCTCCACTTCCACATATACTTTTTTTAAATTTTATTTCACTTAAATTAAAAAACTAAAAACAACAACATCAGACTTAGAATAAAAAAATAAAATATATGAATTTCAAGTTTCTTTCAAAGCTTACCCACTCCGATCATGCCCACCGTTGTTGACTTGCCTGCCCCCTCTCCTACCACGCTTGACTCCACTCAATCAACACCGCCCGCCTCGTCCACTACTACCGAACCCACTCGACGCCAGCCCTATGATCGACCAGGAAAGAAAAACGAACGACGGGACTCCAAGCTAACCGAGGAGCGATGATGAGCAAGGTCATCACGACTAATGATCGAGAACGCATTCAAGTCACAAAGGAGTGTCAGCGCGCTGACGGCACAAAGGGGTCAAAGCGCTGACGGCACAAAGGGGCCAGTGCGCTCACGACACAAAGGGGTGTCAGTGCGCTGACGGCACACGTGGGCAGTGGACTGACGGCACAAGGGGGCCAGTGCGTTCACGACACAAGGCCACACTCATGGCGCAAAAAGGGGGTCAGTGCGTTGACGGCACAAAGGGGGCCAGAGCGATGACGGCACAAAGGCCATAGGCCGCGATGGGGGCGCAGGCCAAGGCCACATGCCACGATGGGGCCGTGGGCCAAGGCCGCGATAGGGCTGCGAGCCGCGATGCGGGCCAAGGCTGCGATGAGAGCCACGGGCCGCGATGAGGGCCAAGGCCGCGATGCGGCCGCGGGCCAAGGCCGCGATGAGGGTCGCGGGCCAAGGCCGCGATGAGGGTCGCGGGCCAAGGCCGCGATGAGGGTCGCGGGCCAAGGCCGCGATGAGACCGTGGGCCAAGGCCACACACAAGGACCTTTAGAATGTTTGGATACCGTCATCAACCTCCGCTATCGATTTATATCAGTACCAACATAAATAAATATGGAAAAAATTAAGAAAAAAAGTTGTTAAAATCTATTAGTTGATTTCAATTTGAAGTTCATTAAATTAATCCCCTAGTCTCAAGGGGTTGGTCTAGTGAATGCATATTGGCATCGGTCTGACAGGTCGCAGGTTTGATTCCCCCTAGTTTTCTTGAGGTGAGGGTCGCGGGCCAAGGCCGCGATGAGGCAAGGCCGCGATGAGACCGTGGGCCAAGGCCACACACAAGGACCTTTAGAATGTTTGGATACCGTCATCAACCTCCGCTATCGATTTATATCGAGTACCAACATAAATAAATATGGAAAAAGTTAAGAAAAAAAGTTGTTAAAATCTATTAGTTGATTTCAATTTGAAGTTCATTAAATTAATCCCCTAGTCTCAAGGGGTTGGTCTAGTGAATGCATATTGGCATCGGTCTGACAGGTCGCAGGTTTGATTCCCCCTAGTTTTCTTGAGGTGAGGCATATGTAAATTCCCTTGTAAGAGCTCTTTGAGCCCTTGGATCTTCCCTGTACTTGAACTGGGGCACCATCCCCTCATCCTAAATTTTTTGACCAAAAAAAGAATTTGAAGCTCAATAAATTAATCAATAATCCAATAAAATTAAGTTGAGAGCTTGATGGGTTGATGATAAGGATTTCTAAATGTAACGACTAATTTATCTAAGTAAAGTGAATCCAAGTTATTGGTAAAAAAAAAATATCATAAAATGACATATAAGTGAAATGAATATAAAAATGCCATGCGGTCGCATCTATAGGTAGCATAATACAATGATTTTGGTTCCCACGAATTCTATATATATAGAGAGACTGCAACAATGCAACCTAAAACTGGCTATTCGTTCATTCTATTAAGAATATGTCAATTTGTTTTTTTAAGATTATTTTGGTTTTGTCAAATCAACATCTCCTATTTGTTGACGAATAATTCCATTTCACTCAAAAAAATAAAGTTTTCCTATGTCTTGCTAAAGTGTTATTATTTTCTTCAATTATACTTTATGGCTAACATATTTTGCAATTTTTTTATACAAATGTTGATATTACTAAAACGTGATAATTTTATTAACAATTATTCTAACCTATATTTGTTCAGAATTATATAAAGTTTTTAAATTGATTTGTTATTTTATTCGTGTTTCAGTCTCACAGAGCATCTCAAGTAACTTTTTCAAAAATAGAGAAATTGAGACCTTTATGGTATTTAGGGTACCTTTTACTTTAAGACATTCTCCTTTCACTCCCTAAAATGAGAAAGAAGAAGAAAAAATGGAGAATTTTCCTCAATGTTAAGAATTCTCCCAAATAAATTAAGGTTAAATTATAAGATTTATGGTTCTCTATGACGTGGTCTGGGATTGCTCGGCTAAGATGAAGGTCAGATTGGAGGTCGATGAGAATCCGGGAGGTGCGGATGAGAAGATGATCAGAGATTTGATCTAGTACAAGATGCTCTTGTACCATCCGGAAGAAAGGAGTTACAACATATTTTGAAGTTGATAGATGTCTGCAGGTTATATTAGCTTGAAGGTAGCTGGGGTTTGATCAATTTAAGTGCTACTATTTAAGTACAACTTAAGTTTTCTTCTTCTCATTAATACAATCTGTTGAAACGGGTGATAATAAGATTTGAGATAGGTCATGGCTTGTACTTGGTCATGACATAATCTAGGATTTTTCTTTTTTGGTCGAGAGGATCGAGGATTTATCAACTAGTTGTGACTCGTGACCAAGGGTCATGATGAGGTCGACGCTATGTCATGACTCATGAGTCTTGAAGGTTCCGTACAATGATTAAGGAAATGGTCATGAGATGACCTTTGTCATGGGTCGTCACATACCCAGGCGTCGTAGAGTCAGGATGATGTTCTTCATGAACCATGACATTGCTTTCAATATTTCTTACTCTTAGTTTAAATGCAAACAAAATTTATGTATGAAATTTCTTCATATTCTCACTCTTAGTTTGAATGCCAACAAACAAACAAAAAAACCTACAAATTAATGTGGCAATCTAATGTTTGCAGTACAAATTAATGTGGCAAGAGTTTTACTGGCCAAAGCTGGTTTTGTTATGCAGAGAATGCACCGCAAATGAACTCATGAATAACGGAGAGGAAACATTTTAATTGTCATTTGCAATCTGCTGAATTTTGTTCTATTCACAGATATGGCTATTCACACTCAATGATCCTTTTACTCGCTTACACAATGATCCTTTCACTCGCTTTTTAGTGCCTGAAGAATTTAGAAGTTTGCAGGTAGGAGTCTGATTTTTGTACTCATATTATATGTTGCTTGATACATTGAATGGTTTGTTTCGAAAAATAGACATTCTTTTTTGAAGCCAGTCAGGAACGAAATACAATCCCATAACTACATCCAAAACTGATGATCTCCATCATGTTGTGAAGTCAAAAAATCTACTGCTTTAAAGTACCTAGCAACATTTTGTTAAGAACAACTCAATCATACAGTGTCTTTGCCAACTTAACTCTCATTTTCTTACTTTCGCTCTTCGAAACATCTTCCGATGTCTTCTCGACTCGTGATATAGCTTTCGCCAGTGCTTTCTTCTTCCTCATGTTCTTTGTTCTCTTCATCTGAACCCCCCTCACCTTCCTGTGACAAAGAGAAAAAAAAATCACATCATGTGATTGCAGAAAATTTAGCATTGTGATTCAGAATTCAATAGAAGAACAATACAGAATGTCAGAATCTACATCATAGCACTACTATTCATATACCACCATTATTTACAATGGATGATTGCAGAACTCACATCAACTTCATACTGATAATGTTAGACAGAAAGAGGAACAATCGAGAGAGAAAGGAAGAGCAAGAGGAAAAAGCTGAAAGTATGTTATTATAGAATGCTTACTTAACAAGCTGATTTTAGAATGCCAATTTCGCGATCATAGAGCCCAATCCCGGATAAAATAAAAGAACAATTAAAATAATCTAAGTTCACACAAATTTCTACCAGGAAAGAGTAGGCGACTTTCAGCAAATTCATCAGAGGCATGGAAATCGAAACTCTACCTGTGAGTTGAACCAGATGAGACAGTTGAAACTCCGACCTCCGACGTATCCATGGCTATTCAAATCAATGATCACAAACGTAAGAACGTAGCAAACAAAACATATAACAAATTCGTATCTTGCAAATTGGAGAATCGAGCTTAGGCAATCGAAACAGGAGATTTTAGTAGTAATACCTTGTGGCGAATTGGAATTGATTACCGGTTCGGAGCCGGTGTCCATCGGAGCGATCCCCGCATTCTTCTTCTTCCTATTCTTCGCCATTTGATTCGGGAAGAAAAGAGAAGAAGGATTGAAAGTTCAGGTTAGGGTTTTTGAAACCCTAGCGAAATGGGAAGAGACGAAGAGCCGGTGAAGAAGCGTAATGAGGCGGTTGTAACGGTTTTTGGGCCGGTGATGTTCAACATGAATGGGCCCGTTTTTATATTGGGCCGGAAAAATGAACGCAACAGAAAAAATTAAATGCGGTGAGCGTGGATCGAACACGCGACCTTCAGATCTTCAGTCTGACGCTCTCCCAACTGAGCTATCCCCGCTATGTTGATATTTCAAGAACTAAACTTTATCACACCTTTACCTTTAACACAATTTAGTAGTCATTAATTAGTACACACTCGAAAGTCAAATGTAAAATCACAAAGCTTACAGAATGTAGCCAACATTAAAAAGGCGGTTCATGATTTGATACACGGTTAACTGCTAACTAATCCAATATAAGACCACAAAACAGATTGACCAAGTGTAAAAAATCCCTAAAATCTACAGTGTATTACAGCATAGGCTCAACGAACCACAGAAGGTGATGGGTAGTCCAAAATTGCTTATGCTGGTGTCAAACCTCACACAATTGGAATCATCACAGATTCACAAATTCACAAATTCTTTCTTTACAGTTGTGATTCTCACCTACAAATTCTTTGATTTTCTTGATATTGAAAGACACGCATGCCGATTGCCACTCTCAATTTTACCTTCTCAGAGCTCCATAGTTCTTTGTTACCTGTAAAGAAGAAAGGTATTGAGTTTCTAACTGCACCAAAAATTTCAGTTGGTAATTCTCATGCCCATTCAATGCCTACTCCCAAAACTGGATAATGCCTATTTAAATTTTCATATAAACATAGGACTATGCATGCTGAGCCTTAATAACTAAAGCCAGAAATTTGCACTCAAGCCGAGAGTTCTAGGCATCAATTTATGTTCATTTCCAAATGAAACTTTCTTTGCAGAAAAGTTGCTACCAAATTGCACACACAAGAAAGAAGCACTATATAAGAACACCGATATCAACCCCCATAAGTTCTGGGTATCAAAGAGGAAACTACAAACCTTTGGCTGAGACTTGCTAAACTTTTTCGGTATGTCATCATCGTCATCGTCGTCATCGTCTCTGCTCCTAAGCATTCTGCTGATAGAAGAGTTGTCTGATTTCCTTCCCCTCTTAGAAGTGGCTGCAGAGCCTCTACCCCTTGGAGCTGCTCTTTTACGTCCTTTGGCTTGAGGCACCTCATCCTCCTAGGAAAAATAAAAAACACAAAGTCACCTCTTATAACTGGTTCAGCAAGTAGGGTCCCCCGTATTAAACCTTTAAACCCAATGCCTCAAGTAGATATCAATCATAATCAATAATAACGAATTCCTATGGCATAGGTTAGGAGCATTGATGTAAAAAGACTATTAGATTTTTACATTAACATACCGAGCTGTCATTGACCTCATTAATTTCAGGTTGCACTGCCTCGTCGCTAGAAGCAGAATCGACATTTTCATCCTCATCGGCGAGACTCCGCTTAGATTGTAAGCCAGACACAGATGCAGACCTGCATTCAAGAATAGACTCGTGAGACAGAAGTTCTCAATGATGTGCTAATGAAAAAATCTCTGAGACCATGAGCGCACCTATCAGATTGACGAAATCCAAGGGAAGAATCAAGTGTTGTCTGCTTCAAATTGCTAGAACCCCGGCCTCTTCCCCTTCCCCTTCCTCTTCCCCTTCCTCTAGTCGATGTTTTACTCGCTTGGAGACCATCAGTAGAGGAGCCTAGTCCTCGTTTGGAAGATTTTAATGTAGTCACCTGAGTTGTGTCTTCATCATCACTAAAAGAAACTGTACTTGCAGCTCCTGTATGACCTTTTGCTTTGGCATCCTATATTCAGCATGATGTACGTGTATATAAACCATATTAATATTGATTGAAAGAAATAACAGTACAAAATGCAGCACCAATTCTACTGTGAATTTGAGAAATGGGAAAATAACCTCAGATAGAGCACTAAATGTAGACATTGTATCAATGGACTGTTTTGCTCTTTCCTTGACTCGTTCCTGACAAAATAAAGATATAAGAAAACTCACCTCAGATTCTCACTACTGACAATTAACAGATCATAGATACAAGCTTGAAGCCTTACCTCCAAGCACTCGCCAACTTTGACTATCAGATCTTCTTCCTCAAACTTCAACTCATCCGGGTCCCGGCCAATCTTTTTCTACAAATGCAACCAATAGTTGTAAGTCACCTCAAAATGAAGCTAAGACAATTTAACGATTCCATAAACATCCTAGTAATCATTGGTAGGTTGGTAGAATATGCAACTTTTTATGCTGAAGTGTTCATATTATCGAATTTGAACCCTGGACCCCAAATGGAAGCAAAAGCTTGTGACTAGCAAGTTCAAACATGTACTTAAGTAAAATTGCCTCATGATTTTGCTCGTAGTTACAGCTGAGAATGCATCCCTTTAAAGAACTTCAAATGCAAATCGAATCATATTCCAAAGTATCAGCTCTGAATTGTACTAAACACCTATATCATCTCTGGCAAAACAAATTATTAATAATTTAAACCAAAATTTGGAAACTTCTACAAATCCTTTGCCTCCATACTACTTAAACATGGTCATCAATCATCTGATAGGAAAACAAGATACTTACACGAGTTTCAACAAGGTTGTATTGCACGCATGTATGAAAAGCCGTTTTGTCATCCTTGTTGACAAAGTTCTGTAGTGCAACATCCAAATCATTGACCGGAAGAATCTCCATTTTCTGCAAAAGTAAATGGAAACAATTATGTTGAGTCAGAAATCTAGGATTTTTGAGCTTTTCTGTCAATATAAAGGCATCATATATGAAATCTGTCCATCCTAAAAAAACGTTGTATCATTCTCAATGGCACAAAAATGATAGAGTGGCACAAAAGTAAACTAAGGATGAATAGTTGGCATTCTCTCCTCATAGCATGAACTTCAAGCATCGATAGCTTTTCCAGGCTCTTAAAAAAAATGAGATTCACATTTGAGATGGTCAAACTTTTACTGAACAGTATAGTGCTCCTTCCATGCAATGTCTAACAAGTAACTATGGGGGTATATTTAAACTATATGATAAACAAAAGAAAAAGACAGAAAAATGACATTCATAATGGAATGCAGAAATACCAGATTACTCTCAGCAACTAATGCCTCAATATTTTGTTGATTTAATTCTTCTGGTCGGAGTTTCTCTGACTCATCAATCTTTCCTGCAGCCAAAAGCTTAATGATATGAAAAAACTTTGAGCAGCTAAAATAGAAAGGACAGGCTAACGAAGAGCTTTAAGTTTTCCATTGATCTATCTATTCGCTGTACGTAGTATAAACCAAAGTAGGATAATTTATTGTTTGATTTACGTATCCTAAAGGTTCTCAATAGATCATATCTCCAATTCTACAAAGATAAAAGTATATATGAATTACTTGTTATTAATAATACTTATACCTTCAGTCCGACCTCCCTTCCTTGAAGCCTTTGAGAATATCAAAATGTCTTGGGGATTCGCAACCTACACAAAGAGCCATCATGCAAAACTGTAAAATTGAGATTTACAAAACTTTGCTGGAGTAGCTTTGGTATGATCATAATACCTTACCAACATACTTCTGCCCAAATCGTTGTGGATTTATTGTCATAAATCCAGAATAATCTACCTGTCCATTAGAAAAGGCTGACACTTAACTAATGCGATTCAAGAGTCCACATAACCGCAAAAAGGAGAAAACAATAAACACCAATAACAACAATCCAACGAAACATAAAAGGACTAGTTGTTAACATAAACAATCTTAACTCCGAAAAAAACAAAATATACAAGACTTAAAAGTTTTCAGAAACAGGTATCACATCACAGTATTTCCCAAAATTGCAAGGAATCTCTTCAAGTACTCCAAACTATCAAGAAATATTGAGAAATAGCAAATATATGTTAGAAAAACACGTCAAAAGTATGTGTACTTTTACAGTTATATTCATCACCAACTAGATAATTCTAAACACCTTCTTCCAACATTTCCAAGTACAGTGGCAACTTCAAAAACAGCTGCCAGTGTATTAGTCATACTCAACAGACATCAGTAGAGCTGACAACCGTTAAAAGGGAGCAAAACCAATCCAAATCCAACTACACATAAGAAACACTTACCTTAACTCGTACCAATGGAAGCATCAACTCCTTACGGTTGACAGCCTTTCTGCTAGATTTTTCAATAAGATGCGTTACCTAAAGCAACATTCTTATCAGCACTACATTTCAGAAACGTAGCTGGCTATCATAATAAAAAGGTAAATCACCAACATGCAATACTCAAAAGTAAAAGATTTCCAAGTTCCATAGCTGAACTGAGAGTGGTATAAAAAAATATAGGAAACTTACAGCTTTATCCAAGTGCTCAAGAATTGAATTCTGGTCATTAGGATCAATATCATTCTCATCCTTTAAAACAAGCTAGAAAAATGAACTTAGTTAGTACTGGAGTTTGGTGCCTCAAAATGTAATGACAATACCGCACATGAGCATTTACCTCAGCATATTCAAATGGCCTTACTGACTTTAAGGGTATCTTGGTCGGACGATACTGGTTTCCCTATAATAGCATTTCACATGAATAAAAGACAATAATGAGATGATAGATCTGGACGAAAAATATAAGGATTGAATACAAGAAATAATGAATAGGGTCTTTCCAGAAAACCTTAATTTCCAACAGAAGAACATGCTTTGCTTTGGACTCTCCCTCAATAAGAGAAGTAGCAACACTAGAGCCAGGTTGGGTAATGTGAAAGCCCATTCCAGCAGCCTCCTGCAAAATATTACTCTTCATTAAAAGGGCTGAAGGGTGATTGAAAACATAATATGGCTTCAGAAGATAATGCATCAAATTGCACCTGAGGATCAACAAGACATTCATGTTCATGCCCCCAAACAACAAAATCCAGAAACCGTGGTAAGAAGTGCTCACTTATTGCATTTTTGGGATTTGATTTTAGTCTGCAGCAAAAGTAAGAATAAACTACAAGTTATATAAATTGCTATGAAAATCACAAACTTACTCCTCATGTCCTACATCAGTATTTCTCCCAGTAAAGCAAACACGGAAGGAATAAGTACTAAATATGAACAAGCACCTATTTTGATGAAGAACTAAAATATTAAACCAATCTGAAAGTTCCTGCTCTTCTTGAGCCTCAGGTCGCATCCACTGAACAGCATGTGGGGTCTAAAATCCAATAAATCAAAACCAAAAAGCTTTATAATCACCAGATGTTTGGAGGAAAAAAAAAGTGAGACCAAATTTCTAAGATCACCACCTGAAACATTCTGTTCAGCCTTTCATCTCGAATGTTTCCAAGGCCATAAAGAGCTACTGACGTGTAACCCTGAATCCTTCCAAGTCAGCAGGGATTCATTCATGATGTATAAAAGCCAACAACTGATAATAGAAAATCTGGAAGCTAACCTTTCGGATAAGAATGGGATGAAGTGTAATCTGACCAACACCCGAACCCTCGAGTGCCATTTTACCAAAATAGTTCACTAGATTGCAAGCTGAAAGGATGTCAACTGCAGAAAGATTATCCTGTTACCAGAATAAGCATGTTGTTAAAATAAAAAACAGGAATCACTACGATTTGCTTGTCTTGAACTGACAGCTTCTCCCACTAAAATGAAGTGCTTCATAAGAGAAGGAGCTCTTCACACCAATAACATGGAATTATAGCATTTCTAAACACTCATATATCCTATTTGCAGTTTTACACTATACCAGATTTATACATTTTGCTGCAAATAGTGTCTGGCATGTTATGCTTAGAAGTGATAAACATTGAGATGCAATATCAAGACTCAGTTTTAGCCGCATTCCCATCTAAGAATTATAGTAGTGTGATCCAGATGCCACAGTCAGCTAACATACAAAGGCCTAGATCCATAAACGAGTTAAAGCAATGATTCCTCTAACCCAACATGCTCTGTCTAATAATTGCTGTCCAGGAAACTCTAATTCTAGATAAACACTCAATTCTAGATGAACATTCACTATATCCGTCTAGACCAATAGTGATTGTTTAAAGACATATTTGAACAAAGAACCTGTTAGACAGCTTAGAATAAAGTAAGGGGAAGAAGACAAATTTTTACAATCATCACCAATAATAAAGAACCTTAAGCTAGGGTAACTTCTCGAGCATGTACATCTCATAATATCAAAATAATTGAAGACGGAATACGATAACCAAAAAAGAAGAAAGCAATAGAAAAGGCAATAAATATACAAATATAAGAGTTACAGTTCATACCACTCCAGCAGGATCATCATGATTTCCATGAATAGTGAAAACAGGCAACCCAACATTGTAATGGGGGTCCTCATAATTTACATGCCCAAATCTGTTCCAAAACATACATGTTAAAAATTAAGAGGATGTATCTTAATCTGGTAAGACGTTCTCCTGGACAGTCACCTAATCAGGGTGCAATGAAAAACTTTACTGGACATCTAAAACCATTTGTTGGAACCGGCAATAGAATCTAGTTCACAAGGGGAAGCGAGCACTAAAGTATGACAGGCCAACATACTCCAAGCATGAAATTCTTTAGGCGTGCAATTATTCAATAACTATTGAAATTGCACAACGAAGCACAAGTCATGACAACAGCCATTGCCCTACAAAAAGTCTGCCAAACAAATTGATATAACCAGGAAACATATGGAACATGGTTCCAAGCAGAAGACATCCCTAATAACATGATATGATATGCATACCTCAACAACCTAAATTCAAACCCCATATACTAGGAGAAGAGTTCTGATGCAAAAATCATAGTTTCATGCTTCCAAATATGAAGAAAACATTCTTATTAGAGAATGAGAAAGTTCCAACTAGGATGCATAGAGGTTAAAAGAAAAGTATACATGTTAGCGAAGTTCACAGTCTGGTCACTGACAACTTGAAATTGCACAGGGTGATCATTAAGACAATAGCGCCTAAGGATCTCTATGGTCTTCACTAATGTGGTTCTCGAAGGTTTATTCTCATGGAAAAGATCGCCTCCAAGAAGTATAAAGTCCACCTGTTCAGAGCAAACAGAAAAAGGCAAGCATCAGTAACAGCCCTATGTGCATAAGAACACCAATTTACTAGACGTCGTCCCACCTGCTTTTGCTCTGCTATTGAACAAATCTCCTCAAAAGCCTGGAACGAATCATGCCGTCGAATTTCATCCTTTTCCATATACCCTAGATGGCAATCTGTAGCAACAAGCACTCGAATAGTGTTGCTGAAATCATCCCTGAGTAGTTACAGCAGCAAAATGCAATCACCAATACAGCTCACAGAAACATACAAAGTAAGTCACTATTGAGCAAGAAAAATTACTGTGATTCGTCTCCCATGTTGCTCTTCGTCAGACAAAGTACTCCGAGGAAGCAAATAGACTTCTTAATGTGAAATTCACAGCAGATAATGCACAAAAACGAACAATAACAATCAAATACCGACGAAACCACAAACGAGAGCAAACATCAAACCATGGGCGGTGGAACAACTGAACAACAAGAGCAAGCAATCAGGATGAGGAAATTGAAAGGTCCATGCGAAAATCAACAAGAACGAGAAAGATAGAGAGCGTCGAATTGCGTTCGGCAGGAGAAATTTGTCGTGGAATTTGCTGTTGGGAGAACAAGGGTTTTAGAGCACAAACGCTCATGGAGTAGCGGGTTTTTTCGAAAACGGAGAATCGGAATCGGAAAAAGGGACGAACCGATCGGCCGAAGTTCGAACGGTGATATATGGGCCGTGTGAGCTTAAACACTTGGGCTTCTTGTTGAAAAGCCCAAAACATATTATACACATTCATTCATCGAATGAACGGTACATTTGATTATTTAAATTTTCTGAAAACTTAATGATTATTAAAGCTCATAAGAAAATATATTTTGCCAAAAAGAGGTGTTCTTGTGCTTGATGGTCATCGTGCATCGTTGATGTCAAGCTGGAGTTTCTCCTTCTCGAAGTTTATAGTGCTGTACTCGATGTAGGGTGCATTTTCATATATTCTTTGTTTGGTTAATGGTTAATCCAATCTCTCGATTGTACTGAATTGCTCTATTTTGTTCTTGTTTATCAAATCCTTATCTTATCAAAAAAAACTAATTTGGTAATTAATGGCATTTTAAGGGTTTGTATTAAAATAATTTATCAAACCCTAATACTATTTATCTTAAAGAGCGGATGAGGTGAGAACGAACGCTCTTGTGAGAAGGTGTGTATAGATGAAATGCCGTGTATGTCTTTCAAGTCAAAGTGTAGCCATTTCACCACTTGCAACAATAAGTGTTTGTAAATTGTGCATGCATGTAATTTTGTTTTCATTATAACCCAATGATCCAAAAACCAATCCGCATTTACCCATTTAACAAGTTTAAATAGAACTAATCGAATGGACTCAAATGCATATGTATTTCCAGTAAAATAGGAGCAGAAGCAGCCAACAGAGCCAAACTTTTTATGGTACGCATTAATTACACCAACTATGTGGAGCCCCTTTCGATTTCTCCTTCATACCAATCCATTTGTGATAAAAATGCCAAATACTACTTTTTGTTATTTTCCTTTGATGTCGAAATTTCAGTTTAACCTTACACGAGTAATTTCACCTCCGTCAAAAATGACCTATAGTATCTCCAAGCTTAATTAATGAAGAGGGCACAAAAGTGAGATACACTAGACAGATTGTCATTAGACTTGGATTGTATTGTACATTTGTACCCGACCGCATACACAATGATATTAATTAATTAATTAATTGAGTGAATGAATAAATGATTAACTTCCGACATAAAGATCCAATTCCATTCTATCGGTATTCTCTCGCTGCATAATTCTTACCGAGTATTTATTTAAAGGCCGATTGACCGAAAACCACCCGTATAATAGGCCATATTGCCCTAAACCACCCCTTATATACCTATTTACCGAAAACCACCCTTATACCCCCTTCCGTCAAAAAGCGACCACTTCTCCAAGTTTCTTCGTTAAAAAGGTGTGAACGCGCGCGTGCAACGCGTTGTTAAATTTCGATTTTGTTTTTTTTTTTACCTTTTCTTTCTATCTCACAAAAATAATATCTAAACATTTTTCATTTTTCTACTAAATTGGAAAATCAAAACAATTTCATCAAAAAAAAAGAAAAATCAAAAACAAAAAGAGGGAAGGGCGAGGGCTCCGGTTGCCTGCTTCCGCCTCCGGTTGCCTGCTTCCCCCTCCGGCCTCACTGGCGGGGATGACCAGCTATTCCGCAGGAGGTCGAGGGAATCGGCGGAATCGAGGGGGTTAGGGATTCGGGGGTCGAGGAAGTCGGGGGGTTAGGGATTCGGCGGCGATTCCGAGGGGGATTTGGAGGGACATGGTGGCTGATCTGATTGGGCCATTGGTGGCGATTCCGAGGGGATTCCGATCTGAAGGAGGGCGGAGGGTTTGGTGGAAGGAGGCGCTTGGCCCATTGGTGGGGATTCCGAGGCGGAGAAGGTGGTCAAGAGGGCCGGAGATGGCGAGGCGGGGGGATTCCGAGGTGGAGAAGGTGGTCGAGAGGGCCGGAGATTCCGAGGCGGGGGACGCCAGAGGGGGTGGACGAGAGGGCTGAGATTTTGTCCGCGAGGGTGAGGAGGGAGATCGAGGAGGGATTGCGATGTGGAGGAGTTGGGTAAGGAGGAATTGCATAATTGAGTTTGAGTTGTGGTCGGGAGATTTGCATGGGAATTGGGGCTTGTGAATTAAATTGGGGGCTCAACATGGTTTCCTGCAAGGTGAAGAAGATGATGATGAAGAATTGAATTAAATTGGGGCTTGTGAATTAAATTGGGGCTTGTGAATTAAATTGCAGAATTGAGTTTGAGTGCTCTCATGGTTTCCTGCAAGGTTGAAGAAGAAGAAGATGATGATGAATTAAATTGGGGGTTCAACATTTGTTGAGGTTGAGTTTTAAGATTTTTTTTTAATCAAAATTGAGTTTTAGTATTTATCAGATTTTAAAAAAAAGGTAAAAAGAAAGGTTGAGTTTTAGGATTTAACAAATAAAAAGAAAGGTAAAAAGAAATCTAAATGGTAGTATAAAAACGCACCTCACGCGCGTGTTGATGGAAGTTTAACGGGGAATCTAGGTGGGGTGGCCGTTTTTTGACGGAAGGGGGTATAAGGGTGGTTTTCGGTAAATAGGTATATAAGGGGTGGTTTAGGGCAATATGGCCTATTATACGGGTGGTTTTCGGTCAATCGGCCTTATTTAAATAGGGGCGTGCATCTGGTCTAGATCGGACCGGAATTTATTGTCCGGTCCGTCCCGATGGACCTGAAATTTTCACAAACATGGACCGGGGACCAGACCTAACCCGGAAGTCTGGTTTCAGTCTGGTCTGGGCTTGGACCAGGTCAGGCCGGTTTCATTTTTTGATATAATATATTTAACTTATAAATTATTTTTTATTTTTTATATTAAAATTTTTTTTAATAGGTTTATATATAACTTAAATACACTTTATAAATAAAATTTATTAAAAGTAATCGATAATGATGTTAATATTTTTTTTATTCGATCCGGACCAAAAAAATTCCGGATTTGGATCGGAACGGGTTTTTCCGGTCCGGTTTCCCGATCCGGTCTAAAAATACACAACCCTCTATGTAAATTATAGATCGTCAATACCCATCATATCCCTTTTTATTTATCATTCTGGTTATCCTAAGTGAGTACTAGCCTTTAAATAAGTTATATGCAAATATCCAACTCTTTTGAAACCTAAAAATAATCGTCAAAATTCGACCAAAGCTTGGTAATGCATAAAAAGGGTCATGACCATAAATCGGATGCAAGTAAGAGCTTATTCGGATAAGAAGTTGATTCCGGTGAACACTTTTCTTACCCTATAAACTGAAAACGTGAACAAAATACATAAATACGTGAACACCAGGATGGGATACGTGAACAAGATCAATTTTTATTATAGATCGTATTAATACACATAGTAATACATTTTCTTAGTATCATATGTTATGAACCAAATTACTACCTATAATAACTTAATCAAATCTTCCGTCCCACTAACACGTCCCATAATAACCTAATAACACAAAATCACAAACATTGTTTAAAGTTCACGTATCTCTGTTTTGAGTTCACATATACTTACTAAATGTTTACGTATTTCGTTTTAATTCAAACCGATTCGAATAATCTCACTGATCCGTCAATCCATCATCGATCAATATGATTCATATGATTGTTCGACCTATTTTCTTATGCATAAAAATTGTATTTTTGACATGCGTATCACTTTATACGTGGTTTAAAGAGCCCACAAATTAAACATCGGTGGTTAACAGTGGCGGAACCACTGTGTGCCCAGTGGGTGTTGTAGACCCCGTTGGGTTTTTTTTTTAAATATTTTGTTTAGATCTGGCATTTGCACACAGTCATAACCCTCGACGCACATTGCTTCACACGAATCAAACCACACGACGAGCGACAGCTGCCAAGGGCCAACCCCCGACCCCGTCCGTTTCGCTATCGTCACTGGCCCGCTGCACACCACGTCGCCACTCACCACCGACCGCTGCACACCACGCCTGCTGTTGCACATCGCGGCCATCGCCTGCCCGCTGCTTCTGCCTATCTCACTCGTCTGACACCGGTCTCGCTGCTGCTCTCCGCCTCGTTGCCGAGTGCCGACTATCGCTGCCTTGTTGGCTGATGCTTGGCTCCTCCAAATTTAGGGTAAGGTTTTTGATTAATGATTTATGAACTTGTTATTGTTAATTGTTGGTTGTTGTTGCTTCAATTCTCTCCAAATCAAGGTTTTATTTGCTAATTGCTACAGATTTCTTGTTAATTGTTAATTGCTTTGCTACAGATTCATTTCCTAATTGCTGGCTGGGGCTGCTTTGTGCTTTGTGAGTTTCGGCTGCTTTGTGCTTCGTGAGTTTACACTGACTTATTGATTTAGGGATTTTAAATTTCTAAATGGATGCAATTAGGGTTAATTTCTTGTTTTTTAACTGTTTGTTTCATGATATGAAGAAGAGATTTTTTTCATTGATTGGGAGTTTACAAAATGTAGGATCTAGTTCTAATTCCAATCTCAGTCAACCTTACAAGTATTGGTGAGCTTTTGAGGAAATTGGTTCAGACAAAGAAGCATCGTGTCTATCATTTGATATATCTTTTGCGGTTAGCTTTGCTTTTGCCTGTTGTTACAGCTACCGTCGAGAGAGCTTTTTCTACTGTGAAGCTTGTCAAAACTTCATTATGCAATCGGCTCGGATATGGGTTCATGAATGACTGTTTAATTACTTATACTGAGAAAGATATTGTAAGGTCTATTGAACAAGAATGTTATTGTAAGAAACAGATTAATGTAATTTCAGTAATTTTTTTATTTAGCACCCTCTGGGCCGGATTTCTGGTTCCGCCACTGGTGGCTGAGATAAGGATATACCGCAACCAAGAGTGATGGCGGGTTGGATGGATAATCTATTATATATATCTAAAACCACTAAGGATTAAAACCACCATATTAAGCCAAGTCAGTATTTGTCACGTGTCGAATCTAAATTTAGCCATCTAGGATTTTTTAAACATGTCATTTTCTTATTAAACCACATCAAAAATACTTATTTTTAAGTAAGCGACATCAAAACACTTTGTCCATGTCATCTACAAATCACACCCATAATCTTCAATTTCCTATTATGATTATAATTATCCATACATTTTCCATTGTGAGTTTTTGACAAATTTTAATACTATGAATTATCAATTATAATTGCTACTATAATTTTCTTTTTTCCATTGTGATTATAATCATCTATAAGTTTTCCATTATTATTACTTTTTTGAGAAGTTGCAATTACTATTTGAAATTGTGAATTTTCCATTATAAATCTCATGATAATTTTTTTCATAATTTACGTTCAATCAAAAAAACTTGTCTCTATAACCCTATTATAACTTCTTATTTTTATTTTTGTGATAAAATCTATAATTTCTAATTATGATTTTTTGACACTTACTTAGGTCAATTTATGATTGTTTTAATTGCAACTTTTTGGATTAAATTTTTTCAAAATGACTTTTTGGATAATTTATGTAACAAATCAAGCTAATTTTTTTGTTGATCCATAATATAATTTTTCATTATTAATAGTCGCATGTTGGACGTTATCATCCTAATCCTCCCTACCGAATCTTCAATAATGAATCACACAAACTAAATCAAAATTTGCAATGAATCAAATATTAGCTATCAAATGATTGATTGTCAAATATGTTGAGAAGAATTTGGATTAGAAAAATCAGAAATATTTAAATTTTTAAAAAAAATTGGCAATATTTATCTGTTAGGAAATCTTTTTTTTTTGGGGATTCTAGCAAATCTTTAATTTCATTTAGGATTATTATATGTTTTCGACAATTTACATACAAAGTACGGAGTGCACACCAAACCAAATTAAGATTTTAATTTTCAAACCAAACCAAATTAATATTATTTTTGGATTATAGTAATTCATTATGAATTATTTTTGTATATTTGAATTTTGATAGGTTTATATAAGTTTTTTTATTATAAAATTGAATACTTTTAGTAGTAAAATAATATCATAGGTCCCTCCCTATCTTATATTCTATAGTTGCAAGGAAGTAAAAACATTGAATCTTTTTTGAATTTTATTATTAAAGAAAAAATATAATTAAATAATAAATTGATTTTTTGAGGATATGCAAAAAAAGTTAAGGCTTATAATTTTGAACTTTCTATTTTCTTTAAAAATTAGTAATAATTATTGTAATTCTTTTTTTTTATACTTATCACCACTATTTTAACCAAAATCAAGTAAACCTTAAGTAAAAAGAATAGTTGACTGTTTGTCATATAAGTAAAGTAACTAATTAAATTACAATTCTTCATATTGTATTATAGTTAACAGAAAAATTATTTCATTTGATAAAAAATTAAAATGAAAAAGCTAAGGTTTTTTGAGCCCATTAAGGAATGCGGATTAATTAGGGGGCCGGGGTGCATGACAAAGTATTAAGTAATCTGATAAAAAAAATAAGAAAAGCGCTTTAAGTGGGAATCGAACTAGGGATGTTTTCATAGAGTGAAGACGAGCACCGGCCAAAGAACCAACTGTGCTATTTGGTTTATTTGTTATATAGAAATTTCACGTCGTACCCTTAAGTTTAAGAGAATTTCGCATGGTACCCAACCAGTTTTAAAACTTTGTGTGGTGCCCCTCACATTTAAACAAATTTTGCCCCATCCCCACCTTGTTAATTGAAGTTATATTTTATTTTTTGTTTTTTTTGTTTTTGGATAAAAACATATTAAAAATCAAAAACAAAACAATAATCAAAACTATCATTATTTTTAAACAAAAAAGTGTTAAAAGTTATCATTATGTTTTTAGCATTATTTTAAAACCAAAATTTATGTTTTTATCCAAATAAACAAAAAAATAAAAAGAGTGAAAAGTTGTCATTATGCTTTTATCATTATTTTAAAACCAAAATTTTAAAGAAAAGAGTTGATAAGAAAGAGTAAAAACAAACATTTATCATTATGTTTTTATCTTTATTTTAAAACAAAAATATATGTTCATATCCAAAAACAAAAAAAAATCATTATTTTATAACAAAAAAGAGTGAAAAATTATCATTATGTTTTTATCATTATTTTAAAACCAAAATTTTGAGAAGAGGTGATAAGAAAGAGTGAAAAGTAATCATTATTTTAAAACCAAAATTTGTGTTTTTATCCAAAAACATAAGCAAAAAAATCTTTCAATTAGCATAATGATAACCAAAAAACAAAATTATCATTAAAAAAGAATTGATAAGAAAGAATAATGAAGACTTATCATTATTTAAAACCAAATTTTATGTTTTCATCCAAAAACAAAAACAAAAACAAATGAAAAACAATTTTTCACTTTCAAGAGGGCATGGGGCACAATTTGTTTAAATGTGAGGGGCACCACGTGAAATTTTTAAACTAGTTGGGTACCATGTGAAATTGTCTTAAACTGGAGGGTACCACGTGAAATTTTCTTTTGTTATATAGTGGACTGTTTAAATATATATTATATCTGTATAATTTGGGGGCCCCTTACAATTTGGGGGCCCTGTTCCATCAGGTTGTTTGCACAACCCGATGGACGGCCCTATTAACAATTAAAAACACATTTACTTATTAAAATTTACTATGACTCGATAGTGTATGTGAATTTAATGCTATAGCATAATTCGTATATGGTAGTATAGATTATTTGCCAAAGATAATCTATGTATTTAACTAGGTATATCTTTATGAAAATTATTTATGGTAATTGAAACTTGAATCTGAATATAATTTCTTACAACCTTCTATACATCTAGTTTTGATATGATTGATCACATTATCAAATTACTAATAATTTGTAGTGTTTCTATTTTATTTTGTTCAAAATTCAATTATAAAATATACCATTTAAAATTGTTAAAAAAGTACCATAATCCATACTATATGTTATTTTTATAATCTAATATGTATGGTCGTATAAATTTGAAAAACAATCAACTTTTGTCATGGAAAAAATAACATTTTCATATGTCAAAATTTTCATTATATGTTTTAATATCTTATTTATAATAAAAAATAATAATTTTAAAATTTGAAACGTGAGTAATAGTCGTACATGACACGACGGGTACCACTAATTTCTACTTTTATTTGCGAGTTGAGTAGTAGGATGACTCCACCTACGTGTAACTGGAGACCAACATGCAATCCAACTACTCCTTGCACCTGGGAATAGAATTTTGAAGTAACATTTTAATGTAAATATGTCTTTAAATTGAATCACACATATCGATAGACATCATAGGGGTCAACGAGTCTAGGGGTCCAGGGGTCGATGTGCCTCCGAGCCAAACGGTATACTATATATTCTGTTTTATAGGCCTATCTCAATCTGTTTGGGTGTTCGACCCATGTAACCATGTTTATAACTAGAGTTTCTGAAGTCTCTATATAAACTCTTGAAATATCTAGAACGCTGTAATCTGAATTCTATCTTCTATAATAATAATATATTGTTTATTTATCCGTGAACGTAGGTAACACACATTACAAATTGTTCTTGTTCGATATCTCGTAACAAAAGTAGTAAGATACCTTTGGTACATCATCGACGTTAACTAATTCATATATAACGTGTTGAGGAGATCATAATGAGTCGTTAATGTTCAATATGTATCTTCATGAGTTAGTAATTACTACTGTATTATGAAGAAATCTTGGTGAAAGGAACCGATAACGGTTGTACATAACATATATAGGACACAAAAGCAAAGACGAATCCAAATACATGCAGGAGAAGAGGAAACAAACAAAAGCCACGAAATTGCAGAGAAACCTCCGTCGCTCGAACTTATTTGCTACCTTCCTACGTCCTATCAAGTATCAAACCCTTATTTGAAATTTTGAACTATTTATTTTTTTTCAACTGAAATTGCCTCTCTAGCTAATGCCCTTTACGTGTATAACTCAACTCTTCGACCCAAGAAGAAAAAAATCCGAATCTTATACACATGTATGTACATGATGAATTGATGATTGAACTTAAAAATTATCTACCAAGGAGTAATATACATGCATGCCAATCCCCAAAACGCCCTTATATGTTTAAGGTTGGGTTCGACAACTCAAATTTTACTTATGAGCCCTTCATTACTTATAAGTAGAACTGTCGAAAGCTGATCCGACCCGTAAACCCGACTCGATCCGATCCGAAATTTCTGAGTTTCAATCCGAAAATTTGAACCTGAAACCCAGTTTGAATCCGAACCCGGTAAACCCGAAAGTTTATGGGTTAGGGTCGGGTCAAACCCGTTGGGTCAAGAAATCTATAAGGCGGAACATTTATTTTAGAATACACTCTAATATAATGAATTGACAGATTGACGGGTAATTGTGCACCTAAAGGTTTTAATTATATTACAATAAATAAAATTTATTTTAGGAATTTATGATATATTTTATTATTAAAATATTTAAAAATAATATTTTATTATTATATTTTATTATTTAAATAATATTTTATTTAAATTTTGGTCAAAAAATTGATACTCTTGACCCGTTGGGTTGACCCGACCCGAAACCCGAAGCGACCCGATCCAGTTTGACCTGTAACTCGATTGACCCGAACCCGGAATGACCCGACCCGAACCCGCCCGACCCGACCCGATTGACAGGTCTACTTATAAGCATCCCATAAAATTATTAGCTCCTCCCACTTACTGAATCTAGTACATTTTTCTTAAATATATAAACACTGGAATAATAGAGGAGTTCAAATATTAGCAAACCATCGTATCGAACATCCATTTGATTATCCTAAAAACAATTTTTTAATTTCAGTAACAATATCAACACCGGGTACGTAAAATCAGTATCAGCATCAACATTAGCATCATCACTGAATTGCCGAGCAGAGCCTACGTTGGCTACATCTCTTAATCTTTGATCCTAGTTGGTGTGTAGAAGAAACCCTAAAACAATAATGAAAAAATGCACTTTCGTTTATGTTCTTTCATCTTAATTTAATTTGATGATTTGAAACATGCATAATGTTACTTGCATGTAAATGTAGTACTTGTGATTACAAAATGAATGAAATGACTACTCATCCGTATTGATTTTTATATTTTCATCTTCATCAGCTTATTTCATATTGTGGAACTGTGAATTGACGTCTAATACTTTTCCTTATGACAAGGGGAATGTGCATAATGAACATATTTTTGTAGTTAATTAATGTCATACCACCTCATACAAAAAATATAGTTTTCTTATTAAAATGTTTTCTCAAGGTCAAGAATTAAACTCATACGACAATAAATTTGAAAAAAAAGCAATTTTTTTACTTGTCAAAGATCAAGACTTTTAAGTTTAGCTGACAAGCTAGTCTTAACATGGGTCATGACACGATTTTGGGATTTCCTCTTTAGTTGGTAATTAAAATGATTGATAACCGAGAATGCACATAAGTGTATTTACGTGGGGAAATTAATAGACAAATTTTTTTGTTCGAAGAAAGTGTGGCTAGGTTGGGCTCTTACCGTCGTAGGTCAAGGCATACTTTCCATACATAGGGTTGAGCACGGTTCGTTCGGAACGCAAAAAATCCGATCAAACTAAATCGAAATCAACGGTGTTCAGTTTGGTCCTCAATTTAGTAATTTTCATGATTTCAGTTTCGTTTTTCTCCGGTTCAATTCAAAATCTTCAAATAAAAACCTTACGTGTATCAAAAAAATGACCCAAACCAAAAACAAATCGGTTCGATTTTCAATTCACCAAAATTTAAGAATTTCGGCATTTTTTTACTGTCTCGGGTCAGTTTGAGACCAATGTTCAACCCTATCCAGCTTACAAATTGTTAGCAAATACAGTTTGTATGGAGTCTCTGGGAACTTACCTCACAACCCAACATATATCTCTAGCTGGTAACATATTACTACGAAGACATATATTTAGACCTGTCAAAACCTGACCCGACTCGGTAAAAAATTTTAGGGTTTCAACCCGGTAATTTGAACCCGAAACCCAGTTTCAACCCAATCCGGTAAACCCGGGAAATTTTGGGTTAAGGTCGGGTCCATCCAACCCGGCGGGTCATGAAATTTTCAGGCGCTAAATTTATTTTGAAATTTTTCCTAAAATTTGAAAATGATGAGTTTTTAAATTTCTATTTGATGCATTTCAGTTCTTTTTTTGTAAACTTGTTTGTTGCATTTTGCTTATCACTCTTTTGTAAAGTTTGTATCCACTATGAAAAATGTCATCCTTGATTGAATTGAAAGTATACAGATGACTATAAGTAGTAAATTAAAATACTTTGTGGACTTTTATAAGTTCACATGTTTTTGTTATTTTCTAGATATTTGACTGATTGTTTTTATAATGAGTCATTCATGGCTAAATCCAAATGTAGTTTTCTCTTCTTTCACAAAAAAGAACTTGATAACATTGAATCAAATTAAGCTATGAAGTTCATTTCACCCATGCCATATAATATATCCAGAATTTTGTTTGTATATATAATATAAATATATATTCACAACCTTATACTATATATATATCCAGAATTTTGTCAATCGCAATACCACACTATTTAACATGTATGTCTTTGTGGTCTTCATTAAAGTTTCAGATTTTTAGTTCGTAAAGTTTCAAAAAAAATTGACCCACCGGCCACCGGCCAACCTGAACCCGCCCAATAACCAATCAAGACCCGACCCAGATGTACCCGAACCCGAATCCGGAACGACCCAACCCAAACCCACCCAACCCGACCCGATTGACAAGTCTACGTATATTCTTTTTACAATGTTTAATAAGCAATGTCATTATTACAATTAAGAGGTTATAATTACAGGCATAATTGACATCATTAGATCAAGATTACACTACATCAACAAGTCAGGAGAGCTCAAAAAAAAAAAACAAGTCAGAAGATATGCATGATTGGGTAGAATGAGGGGCAAAATGGTAAATCGAACAACCTCACATTCTCACAGCAAGTATGTGTATAAATCTCAGGCTCAGCAGTACTCTCAGTAGGCCCACTGCCACTCCTTTCAGTTTCATCTCTCGCCCCCAAACCCCCCCTCAAAATTTTCGTGCCACAACCTCCCAAAACTGCACAAAAATGGCGACCGGATCGGAAATTTCGCTAGCAGTCCGCCTCCGCGAAACTTCCGCCGACCAAATAATCGAGTACGACGCCGTTTCCGACGACGACGAATCGGAAGAGGAAGAAGAAGAAGAGGAGGATGAGGAAGAGGAGGAAGAAGATTCTAGAACAACCGACAATTGGTACTGCCTATTCAACGGCTCTCGGAGGCGATTGCTGCTCTCCGGCGGCCGGAATAGCGCCGATTCGAGGTACAAATCGAGCTGGCTAGACGAATGGAACCGGATCTTCCTTCTGGTGAGCGCGACAGGTTTGTTCGTCGATCCGCTCTTCTTCTACGCCCTATCGATTAGCAAGGCGTACATGTGCGTGTTCGTCGACGGCTGGTTCGCTATTACCGTCACCGTCTTGAGGTGCATGACCGACGGGATGCATCTATGGAACATGTGGATTCAGTTCCGGACGCTCAAGGCGCCGGTCCACGGCGGTCAACGGAGATGGTGTCTCAAGTATGGGCGGCGGTTTCTGTTCGATTTGTTCGTCATTCTTCCTTTGCCTCAGGTTCGCGAAATCTCCCTTTTTTTTGAAATTTGAATTTTGTTGTACTATCGATCACTGTTTTCGCTCTCCTTTTTTTTTGTTAGGTGGATAAAATGTTATTTCATGCTACGCGTGTCTATAATGCTATGGATTGTGTAATCGTTAATCTCGCCCCCGTGATGAATTTCGTACTTAGATTGTGAAATTGTAGGCGATCATTGTTAACATATGAAGGATTAGTTAATTGTGTTGTTAGCTCGTTTTCAACTAAACAGGTTAATTATAGGTATGACAGGCGATATCCATTTAAGTTTGATTTAGTTAATTAATTATCTAAAATTAACAAATTCAATCGTACAAATCACAGGGGCGGGGTGTCTAGAACTGACAATAGGATTTCCAACAATTAAGTTTTCTAATCAGCACTGTAAACTTTTGGTTCTAGGGCACACCTCTAATGGCCATATCGAGTTTGTTCTTGTAACAGTTCGAAACAGAAAATTTGTTTATGCAGACTAGGAAGCTTTTTTTTTTTGGTTGAATGCAGACTAGGAAGCTTCGGTTGACCCTTTTTCTCTGATTTTTATACAATGAATCTCTTTCCCGATGCTTTTGTTTACTACTAATACTAAAAGAAAAAAAGTTCCAGTATCTCAACCGTTTGTGAGCTGGAAAAAACTTCAGTTCTCTCAGAATGCAGTTATTTTTACGATGCTTGTCGAGTTTATCAAGAGTAATGGTTTACCTCTTGATCCCAAAAGCCTGCTCAAAGTGGGATTGCGGTGGGGTGATAGATAAAGTAAGGAAAAGTAAGTCTCCATGAATGCAATTAGGGTGGTCTTGTTGTTACTACTT
Source organism: Polygonum aviculare (assembly GCA_934048045.1). NCBI lineage: Eukaryota > Viridiplantae > Streptophyta > Magnoliopsida > Caryophyllales > Polygonaceae > Polygonum > Polygonum aviculare. The sequence continues at coordinate 26,600,065 of OW204027.1, forward strand.
ACAGACGGGCTCAAGGATTTTGCAGATTTTGGATGTACATTGTAGTATTGGATGGATGGCTACAGAGAAATTAAGCCCTGATTGTTGGGGTTTTCCTTTTTTCCTGTTTTTTGGGTGGTAGTGAGGTAGGGCGTTTGTTAGAGTTTGTACAGAAGATGAGGAAGAAGACAAAGGAAGGAAAGAGACTAAGAGTAGTAGTTCCTCACGCTATTTTGTAGTCTGTTACACCAAAGCAAATATGCATGGCACAAAAAGGTTAGAATATACACTGTAGCCAATCTCTAAAACCCATGTGATACACCCATGTCCTTTACTATGGCTCTATCCTTATTCAATAGGGTACTGTGGTAATTCTACTTTCTCAAATCTCAATCAGTCCCAATGAAATATTCCTTCACCTATGTCCAGAACAAGACTAACGAATCAATATTTCCCTAGTTCCTCACACTTTACATTCCAAAGGGAAAAGGTGAAATTCCTCCCCCTATTTTGTATTTTTCTGTATTTTTTTTGATCAAATTTGTATTTTTCTGTATGATTGAAATGTGTATTGAAGTGTAGTTTTTGTTTTCCTGAAATCTTGTTTAAAACATTTGGAACTGTGCAGATTGTACTATGGGTGGTGACTCCAATGCTGCTAAAGAGAGGATCAGCAACAGCAGTGATGACAGGGTTCCTAGTAATCTTTGTCTTTCAGTATCTCCCCAAAATTTACCATTCAGTTTGCCTTCTTCGGCGCATGCAAAGCGCTTCTGGCTTCGTCTTTGGCACCATTTGGTGGGGGTTTGCCCTCAACATGATCGCCTATTTTGTCGCCTCTCATGTAAGTTCTATACATCCCAAATCTGTTTACTTCTAAATTGGAATCATTGACAATCTAAATTGCATATCCAATAATTAGTCTGTACGTCATTGTTCATTCAAAAAATCAGTTTGATTAGATTAATTCAGTGCCTGTGGTTATACCGTGTATCAGTAAAGAATGTCATTTTAGTCTTTGACACAACAAGTATTAACGAATTCATTGATTCCACTGAAATGCTATAAGGTCTTTATACTTTCACAACTTGCTAATACAAACCTCTTCATGAATTAATGAATAATGAGGATTTGCAAGGATAGAATGTGCAATTTTAAACAAAAGCCTTACAACTTACAACTGACTGACCAAAATCTATCTCTTGAAATTCTAGAATGAGAAGTTGATAACTATATCTTAACAAAATCAGTACATTTTCTCGTAAGAGATTAATAATATCTTACTGTTATAGGCAGCAGGAGCATGTTGGTTCTTGCTCGGACTTCAAAGGTCCACAAAATGCCTACAAGAGCAATGCCACATGATGCACGGTTGCACCGAAAAGCTATTAGCTTCTCAACAGCCACTCTTCTATGGCACCAGAAATACGGTGAAAGACAATGCCAGGTTAGCTTGGGCAGGCAACAGATATGCAAGGTCTATTTGTCTAGACCATTATGACAACTATGACTATGGAGCTTATGGTTGGGTGGTTTACCTTGTTACCAATGATAATCGTTTAGAGAAGGTCCTTTTACCCATCTTCTGGGGCCTTATGACTATGAGGTATTACATCTCCACCCTTGTCCAGATATTTAGATTATTTGAATTTGTACCCTGAGTTTAGCTGAATGAGTTTTTTTTCCCCTTTGAATTAGTACATTTGGGAATTTGGCAGCAACGGCAGAGTGGGTGGAGTCGGTTTTCATAATCGTTGTCTTAACAAGTGGGCTTCTTCTCGTCACTATGTTGATTGGAAACATAAAGGTTACTATCTGATTAGAATCATGTTTGACATAATATTACTAAGATTTTACTGAGAAACTTTATTCTTCTTCTTTTACTCCCAAGGTTTTCTTGCATGCAACAACATCAAAAAAGCAGGCGATGCAACTAAGGATGAGGAACATAGAGTGGTGGATGAGAAAGAGGAAATTGCCTCCAAACTTGAAGCAGAGAGTGCGCAACTACGAGTGGCAGAGGTGGGCTGCTATGCGTGGAGTTGACGAGTGTGAGATGATTAGGAATCTTCCTGAGGGACTTAGGAGGGATATAAAATACCATCTCTGTCTTGACTTGGTCAGGCAGGTTAGCTTCCATTCTCATCTTTTTCTGAACTTCTTATAGTACCAAAGTTTATGACAGAGAAAAATAAGGTTGAAGCTATTTTGGTTCTTTCAGGTTCCCTTGTTCCAGCATATGGAAGATTTAGTGCTTGAAAACATATGTGACCGCGTGAAATCTCTCATATTCACCAAAGGAGAAACAGTAAGTTTTTATTTAATAAATGATGATGCTTTCTTCTATCTTATTGACTCCCTTTGTTGACTACAGACAGTCATTTTAGGATTTGCCACAACTATTAAGGATTTCATCCATAGGAACTTAAACATTATAATCCTTTCCTATAAACGATGGTTTAGTAAGTGTTTACCTCAGTTGTAGCCAATAAATGAAGAGAACATGCATGAAAATTACTGATCTCTGCAATTTGCAATTACAAATCTAACTCAGAAATAATTTATTAACCAAATTAGGGAACTAAATTGCCACTCTATCCTGATCGGAGGTAGTATGAAGTAAACCTGCAAAAAGCAAAACATGAACTACCAAGCTAATGTTGCATTTATGCTGTATTCAGATCACTAGAGAGGGGGACCCAGTGAGAAGAATGTTGTTCATAGTGAGAGGCCATCTGCAAAGCTCACAGGTCCTCAGAGACGGCGTAAAAAGCTGCTGTATGTTAGGCCCGGGTAACTTCAGTGGAGACGAACTCTTATCATGGTGTCTAAGACGACCATTCATAGAACGTCTACCACCTTCTTCCTCAACTCTTGTAACACTCGAAACCACAGAGGCATTTGGACTAGAAGCAGAAGACGTCAAGTACGTAACGCAACATTTTCGTTACACGTTTGTGAACGAGAAGGTGAGGAGAAGTGCAAGATACTATTCACCCGGGTGGAGGACTTGGGCTGCAGTGGCGATACAGCTGGCTTGGAGAAGGTATAAACATCGGTTAACCCTCACTTCTTTGTCTTTTATTCGGCCGAGAAGACCCTTGTCGAGATCAAACTCGCTTGGAGAGGATAAGCTTAGGCTTTATACTGCTCTTTTGACATCCCCTAAGCCAAATCATGATGATTTTGATTACTAGAGCAGGGTGTTAAGAATTTATTGTGTTTATGCTCTGAATTTTGTATTCTAAGTAAATAAGGTTTGTTCATTGTTGCGTATTAGAGTGAATTTGCTGAACCAATAAAGAGAATATAGAGTTATATTACCCTGAAACACTGACAGGGTACCGTTTTCCGTTTCCGATCGAAAACTCCAGAAAGTCAAGATCTGAGTTGATCAACTGGAGTATGCAAAAATCATTAAGAATTGTAGAACATAGCATTTCAATGAGAACTATGCAATTGTGACAAGCATTGTTTGGTAGGTTATTTCATTGCTTTGTTCATGCGTTCAGTTTTTACTGAACATTCATACATAGTATACATTTTGCCGTGAAATAAATTCAAATTGTAGCAAGAATACAAAGATTTTGGATACAAGGCTGAAATCGACTCAGAAAGGATTTTGCCAGAAATAACACTTGGGCTTGTGGCATAGTATAAAGCCACATGAATTATGAACTTAATAAGGCGAGTTTTGTGGTGTAAACGAAATTTCCGACGAACGACAAAATCGACACATAAAATTGTCTTCTTTTCAATGCAAAGCTGCCATTTTGAACACTACATGTGCTACAAAATTGCATGAATTTCACAAGATTCGATCGGATAAAAAAAAAGACACCACTTGGAAAATTTGAACTAGACTTCAAGTTTCTGATCAGCTTCTCTAATCTGTGATCATGCTTTGAGCTGAGCCCTTGAAGAGCAAAACTGCCAAGCTACCAATGCAGAAATATATGAAGCAGCCATGGCGGTGCGTCATGAACGAACCGAAATCCATCCCGACTATGCATTGCCATCCTGACCCATATGCCTTGTCAAATTCCTACATCCAAACAAACAACTTTCTCTAAGAAAAAAATTCTCCAGTGTAATAATCAAACACGGTAATGAGATGAATCATTGAAACCAGTTTAACGAAGCGCGCGATATCGGTTGAGTCAGTGACATCATAGTAGTCGAGAGCCTTGGCTGCAAAGTTTATTGCATCTTGTTGCATTTCTTGGAGCATATCCGTCTCGCCGATTAAGGCCTGCCCTTCTAGCATTCTGAATCCGATAACCTGACAAATCGTTTGAAATTGAGTGAGTTGTTGTATATGATAGGCAAATGAAACGAGCATTGTTATATATCGAGTCTTCAAGAAGGATACAACTCACAAGTTTCCCTTTGAGTTGTGGTTGAAAATTAGCCTTGTGGGCGATGGACATCGAGACAAAAGTCTATACAATTCTTAAATTGAATGTTCGATCAGAGGATATTTAGAAGAATATCCTGGTTGAAGGTTTAAGGTGGTGGTGAATTTCAGTTTTTGCTTCCATGTTTTGTCAGCTATCCTTCTTAACATCTTGTTCGTGTAGAAAAACTCGACTGTTGTTAGCTCTGTTGTCTACTAAACTAAGTAGTAATCACACTACTACCTAATGAAACAAACTTGAGTTCTGGCTAATTGCTAGCTTGTAGGCTGTAGCGGGTGTGTCGCAGCTCATAACTTCATATGCGATTGACAAAAGTAGGAAATCTAAGCTGGAAAAAAAAAAGAAAAAAAGAAGTAAACGAGAGTGGATGGAAGAAATAAAAAGAAAAGAATGTCAGAAGTGGGATTTGAACCCACGCCCTCTTTCGAAGACCAGAACTTGAGTCTGGCGCCTTAGACCACTCGGCCATCCTGACTTGTGTGGTATTTGAACCATTAGTATAATCTTGTTTATGATTTAGACATCAATTACTAGCTTCAACCAAAAAAAAAGACATCAATTACTAGCTTCATATTGTAATATAACACGAAGTTAATATCATTAATAACAACAAAAAGTATACGAAACTTGTGATTTTTTTTGGTCGAATAGAAACTTGTGATTATGAATTATACCTAGCAAGTATACATCATTGGCTTTAATTTGGACCTAACCCCAACCTTGAATATTATTTTTGGGGTTCATGCATACGGGACATTAAATAATGCATAACGGAAGAGGAAAATTTGAACTCGTAACATTGTAAATACGAAAATGTTGTACTCACTAACTAAGCTCGAAAAATTAATTAGACTGTTACATCAATCTTTGGTTATACATTGTCATTGGAAAAAAAAAACAGACGTATCTCCTCTATTCTCGCCACCTTTCTATCTCCCTCCATTTTCCCATTGTTGATCAATCTTTTCTCTCCTCCAATTTTCCCACCAAAATTCAAACCATAATCACCAAAACCAAGAACAAAAAAAACTCCTCAATCAAAATTGTAAATCCAACAAAAACCAGGGGCCGACGCCAACACTTAATCATCATCGTGATGGCTCCACGAATCCTAAAACGCCTCTTCAAATCAGGCTTAATCAAACAATCCCGCCACCACCAAAACCACCACGTAACCACCACCAACCCGACCGCTGACGACACCTTCGAGGACCACGAACCCGGAGGCGGCGTCGGCGGCCTTGTGGTGGAGCTCTACTCATCACAAGGCTGCTCGACGTCGCCCGAGGCAGAGCTTCTCATATCTCGGCTTGGGCGCGGGGATTTCCAGCTGGAATTCCCCGTCACCATCTTGGCCTTCCACGTGGACTATTGGGACTACAATGGATGGAAGGACCCATATGGGTCAAGCCATTGGACCGTTCGCCAAAAGGCGTACGTGGAAGCCCTGAAATTGGATACTTTGTTTACTCCTCAAATTGTTGTTCAAGGTAGATTTCATTGTGTAGGGAACGAAGAGGAGGATCTCTTGGCCGCGATTTCTCGTGCTCCTAGATTCCCTCCTCCAACCTTTCAGGTCCGTGAATCGAAATTCTGGTTAACCGAAATCGATGCAAACCTTCAAGTTTTGGTTATGGTCCTTTTGTGCTCATGGCTGTTTATTGACATATTTGTTTTTGGGTGCCTAGGCGACATTTGAGAAGCCTTCGACGAGCACCTTGGAAGTGTCTCTAATGGGTGCGTTGAGGAGCAAGGTAGATCATGACGGTGTCCACGTGATGGTGGCTCTCTACGAAAGCGGGTTGGTTACGAATTGCCCTAGCGGAGAGAACAAGGACCGCGTTCTCTCTAACGACTTTGTAGTACGAAGGATGGAGAAGCTTTGCTTCATTAAGGACGCCTCTGCCAAGAGAAGGCTTGCGGGCGCGGTCAACTTCTCGTTGTGGGAAGGGTTCAATGTCAACAAGTGTGGGTTGGCCGTGTTTGTTGAGAACAACTCCCATCATATTTTTGGCTGTCAAAACATTGCATTGAGTGATAACATATGAAACAAGTGCAAAATGATGAACATTAGACTATAGGTATCAAAGGAACATAGGTAAAATGTACATGACATCGTCAAAGGTACATTAGACTAGTCGTTTTGTGAATTTGATGTAGTGATTCTTGATGTTGCTTTTTTCCCGGTGTGCTCGTAATGTTTTGGATTGTTGCACACGTACAAATTTTGAACACGAATTGCAAATCATTCTACAAATTTTGAAAAACGGACACTTTCGGACATGGGCCTAAAACACACAGGCCCATTATAAGCTCTATTTTTTTTTTTTATCCATATGCAATCCACTTTACCTTATTTAACGTCGGTCCTTATCCGTTTACATATTCTTCCAATCGGTCACTTTTCGCTTTCACGTGACAAGCGTACCGTTAGCCCAACACTTTTTCACTCAAATTTAGCGTGTGATATCAGCAATCCATCTCGACCGTTCGTTTACATCTCAAGGGCACGTGTCACAAAGCGGGTGGTGCTGTCCTACAATATACCCGTTGAAGGAGCGGGAGAGCTGAAGTTTCCCTGTTCCCCCAATTCAAAAAAATTCAAATCGAACGAACACTCGGAACTCGGAAAAGCCCCTTCGGCTACCTCCAACGACGATTCGGCGACCACAATCTGCATTAAATCGACATGCTCGCTTTGTAAATTGAAGCCTTCTAGTACAGATCTGAACTAATCTCTACCCCAGGTGTGTCAACGATTCGCCAATTTCGCTATCTGCTGTTGTGTTTTCCCCAATTTTGGGTTTCCAGATCTTCCGTATCTTCTTCTTGTTGACGTTTATCTGGATTTTGATTATCTCCTTGTGGAACTTCCAGAGATGGATTTTCACTCTATGAAGAGGAATGAGCTTCAGGCGTTGTGCAAGAAGCACAAAATTCCGGCTAACCTGAAGAATGTTGAGATGGCGAATAGTCTTGCTTCCCTTCTCAAGGTAAGTGCTTTCTTCTTGTTCTTATTCTTCTTTCCGTTTCAGTTCATATTTTGCTACGATTAACGGTCTTCTTCTTTGTCGGTTGTTTTCCGGTGTAAACCCTAAAAATAGATTGACGACGAGAAACCCCAAGAACAGCGGTTAAAACCATGCTTGAAAGTTTCGGACAATGACAGAGTTAAGGAGGCCAAAAAAGTTAGGATTAGTCCTCTGAACCAAACGTTCGAGTTCGAAAAGACCAACCCTAGGGCGATGAGGTTGGCTTATAGAACAAGAAAATCCATGATTAGTGTTGAAGATAAAATCAACTACGAAGAAAAGGTTTCAGCAGTTGAAGATCCAGTTCCTTGTGAAATAAAGGCTAGTGAGAATGTAGCTGTTGATGAACAGGTTAGGAGTACCAGGACTAGAGGGAGGAAGAAGGCTCTTGAGAACGTGGCTGTTGATGAACAGGTTAAGAGTACCAGGACTAGAGGGAGGAATCCTAAACAACAGGCAGAAGTGGAAGTATTGCCTAAAAAGAAAGCTCAAGAGAGTGAAGTGAACAAGAGACAAACTGGGAGGAGGACGAGTTGTGTGGCTGATTTGGTTGCCCGGCAACCTGAGAAATCAGTGAAGAATACAGCTTCTGAAGCCAAGCCTTTAGTGAGAAGGTCGGCTAGAAATGCTGATAAGCCTGTTGATTCTGTTGAACAAGTGGAGATTGTAAAAGTGCCTAAGAGAAAGACGAGATCTGACTGCTTGGTGAATAAGGGTGAGGAGAAAGCTCCAGCCAGATGTTTGAGGAGGAACACATCAAAGGACACTGGTGAAAAAGCCGTTGAAGAGCTAAAAGAACAGGAGAAGGAAAACGCCAGAAGGCAGACAAGAGGGAAATGGCTGAATGAAACAGTTTCAGCCACAGAAAGGGCTTCTGTTCAACAGTGCCAGCGAAGAAGATCGACAATTAATGCTTCTAAGACAGATATGGTGGAACCTGAAGAGTTGAAAGATAAGAAATCAGAACATGAAGTTCAGGAAAAGGGAGTTTCGTTAAGGAGTAAACAAACGAGAAAGAAAGAGAACACTAGTAAACCTGGAAAAGCAGATGTGCATAGGAAGCGTGTAGGTAAGAGGAAGATGTCAACAGTAAAGAACGCTGAAGACTTGCAAATCGAGCCATCTGAAAAATCTGTTGATTCAGTCGATATTTCTGAGGCTGTTGATGTCCAGAAGATGGTCTGCAATGAAATCATTGTAGATGTAGATGCTGAAGGTGCACAGTTTCCACCTTTTATGATACTCTTTTCTCTATCCTTAATTTAAGTAGTTGGAATTGACATTTAAGTTTTCTTCTGTTTTTGTGATTCACAGACGAAAATCAACCTCTGTGTCGAACTTCATCATCAATTCTGTTGCTGAATGGATGTGACTCTAGAAATGCGGAAGAAAGATCAGGTGGATCAAGTAGTGAGATGAAACAACTTGCTGATGAATTCAGCAAAGTTCAATCAGCAAAGGAAACTGAGAATTCAGATGATGAAACCACAAAAGCTGCTGAAAAGGATGTGCACCCTTTAAGGGAAGAAGAATACAAAGAAGCAGATATTCTTTATGGGGGTTCATCAGAAGATGCTGAGACTGTAATCGTTCCTACTAGTGGTTTCAAATCTCCGCATGTTGTTTCAACAGTATCGAGAAGTTTCACTGAGGATAGCAAAGTGAAACTGGAAAACTCTACTTCAAAGGTTGGCAGCTGTGTGCAAAGTGATACTCCTTTAACTAGCACCTCCATTCACACCATTCAAAGTAATTCACAGACTATCCATGAAGAGACATATGCTAATGCTGAACAAAACAGTGCCACGACGAACAATGAATCTGCATTGATGAATATGACAGATGCTCAAGTATCAAATGAGCCTGTAGATTCTCAAACGGATGAATGCATTGACCAAGTTTGCACTCATGAATGTGAGTGTTAACTACATCCTCTTTGCTATATTCATGCCTAGATTATTTGATGATTTTCTCACTGTTAACTCACTTTGGTTGCAAGAGGCATCAACAGCAGTACACAATTTCTTTTCTAAGGGATTTGTAACTAATTCAAATTTATTTGCCTACTGTAGGTGAAAATGTAGTATCTATTCAGGACACTGAAGAACTTACTCCAAGATCAATGATTGGTGAAAAAATCGCACATAGTGGCACTGTCCATGTAGTCTTGGCTGATCAAAATCTGGAAGCTAACGGGGAAAAAGGTAACAGCTTGGTACTTCTGACTTATGTATATTTGTGGACGATTTTCTTAATTGAAAATCGGTTGCATAGTTGTACTTGTGAACAATTACAAATTTACAACTACTTGAAATTCTTATTTATGATGGATTGTAATTAGTTGAAATTCTTATTTATAACTAATTGAAATCTGGAAGCTAACGGGGAAAAAGCTGTTTTAGCAGGCGGTAGACTATCTTATTTATGACGGATTGTAACTAGTTGAAATTCTTTTGCCTAACGCAGGTAGAAATGTAAGTTATATTCCGGACAAGGAAGAAGTTGTTCCAACAACAATATTTGATGAAAATATGGAAACATCTAAAGACCTTGATACTCCCATGAGTGACAGATCTGCTGTCCATGAAGAGAAGAATGGCGATGCAATGGAAAATGACAATGCTGTGATGAGCAATAAACCTGAATTGATGAATATGACAGTTGCTAAGCCGAATGAAAATCATGAAGATTCTGTCTTGGCCAATCAAAATCTGGAACATAACAATTTGGTATCCATTACTAGTGAGTTTGCTGGACCCTTACTCTCCTTTCGTCCCTAAACTAGTACCTTAGATGATTTTCTTAATTGACATCCGTTGCATGTACTAATTGGAGTAATGAACAAATATTCTGGAGGACTTGAAACTAATCGAATTCTTTTTTACTTACAGAAGGTTATAGCATGGGAAATATTCTGGATTTGGAGGTTATTTCAAGTGCAACGGTTGATGAAAGTGCAAAAGAAATTGCCTCTACAAGTGACAACCCAGATGATACTGCTGACTGTGAAGGAAGCCACAAGCAGGGACTTGAGAAGGAAACTAGTTCACAGACTATCCATGAAGAGGCAAATGGTAATGCCATGGAAAATGACAGTGTTTCGATCAACAATGAACCTGAATTAGTGGATATGAAAGATTCTCAGCTGAATGACATACTTGAAGATGTGGCTGACCAAAAGCTGGAAGGTAACAACTTGGTACTTGTGACTCGTGAATGTGCTGGACCCTTTTTCTCCTTTTGTGCCTAAACTAGTATGTTTTGGCTGATTTTTTCATGTTTCATTTTATTCCTCTGTTCTAGTTAGGTTTGCTAATGCTTAGTGACTATGTAAATGCAGGGGAAAGTTGCAGAGAAACACATGAAGTCAGTGGAAGACTAGATGATGAGGCTGTTTGCATGGAAGAAGCAGCTTTGATTGGCATACAAGAGGACTCAACTCATATATATGGGAACTCCGCGATCAAGGTGCACAGTGCCTCCTCATCTCCTTACAACTCCGACAATGAAATGGAGTTGGTTTCTGAATTGAAGAAGCTTGGAGAATTTTACAGTGCACGTGAGTCTTATTTTATTTTCTTACTGTTAATTGTTTTACAGCCTGAAATTAAGGTAGCTGGGACTAATATTCATTTGGGCTTCTCTGCTTGTTCATTATTTCAGGCTACAATGACAACTTAGCCCTCCAACAGAGTGATACCGTGGACCTGAATGATGATGCACTGATAGATGAAGCAGAACAATATGATCAGCAACACTTCACTGAGATGTGTAGTTTGTCTACTGAAGTAACTGAACCAATCACCATGCAAGGTTGTGGACATATGGGTCATACTGAACTAGACTCAGTCACACCTGAGCCTCAAGTAGGTGATGGAGAGAATTTCTCACTTGATCCTCTTAAGCCTGAAGAAGCCGATGGAGAGGAGTTCTCACTTCCTGAACCTGAAGAAACCAAAGGAGAGGTCTCACAACCTGAATCCGAAGAAGCTGATGGAGAGAACTTCTCACTTGATCCTCTCAAGCCTGAAGAAGCCGATGGAGAGGAGTTCTCACTTCCTGAACCTGAAGAAACCAAAGGAGAGGTCTCACAACCTGAATACGAAGAAGCTGATGGAGAGAACTTCTCACTTGATCCTCTCAAGCCTGAAGAAGCCGATGGAGAGGAGTTCTCACTTCCTGAACCTGAAGAAACCAAAGGAGAGGTCTCACAACCTGAATCCGAAGAAGCTGATGGAGAGAACTTCTCACTTGATCCTCTCAAGCCTGAAGAAGCCGATGGAGAGGAGTTCTCACTTCCTGAACCTGAAGCGATCGATGGAGAGAAGTTCTCACATCCTGAAGCCGATGGAAAGAAGCCGATAGAAAGAAGCCTATGGAAGCGAGAAGAATCTGTTGCAGGGAAGTGCTCGCTTGACGAAGCCAACATGAATGGTTAGTACTGAATCTCACTGCTGTCTGCCTGCCTCTTCATTTTTAGGCTGTAGATAATCTAGTATTCTGTTGCACAAGTCGTTTAAATATCCAACGCCCAATTGTTATGTGGTCAAATGGATGGCAATTCTGAAGGTTTTGATCAATTTAAAATAACCTGATAGTTCTGACAATGTCAGCATCTCACAAATGCTATATCAAATTAGCTGTTAGTTCTTTTGGTTACAGTAAAGTAAGAAGTTGCTGTATTAAATTGAATTTCATATGTGCTGGATTGGAACATTGTATAATTTCTATGTGTTTGTTCCTTGCAGAAAATACCGAAAACAAAGAGCACCCCAGACAAGAAACTGATGGTCATACCTTCAGTATCTTGAGGACCAGATTAAACAATATTGTAGGGGACATGGATGAAGTTGCAACGAATATTGAACACTTGCTTGAAAAACAGATTAGACAATCTTGCGAATTCGGCATGAAACTTGAGGAAGCCATTTCAGATATTCGTCGTGAGTATGTTCCCAAAGATGACGAGTGTAAATCCACAACTGTCAAAGGTATCATTTTGTGACCTTTAGTACTTGTGAACACTCGTTGGCAAAAACGTTATTATTGATTTTTATGCTGTAAATCATCGTTATCTGCAGGCATATTCAAGGAAGGTGAAATCGGTTCTTCGCCAGAAATGAAGAGGCCTCTGGATAATGCAGTTGAGGTGGAAAACTCGTCTAGGAAGCCGAGTTCTGTTATGAACACGAAGAAAAGAAGGATCATGATACACGGGACTCCGAGAAGGCCGATCAAGGCTGCTGATATGAAAGAAAACAGCACTTCTCACATCAAGAGAGAGCGTCATTTGGGCGATGCAACTGCATTGAGGCCTTTGGCTAGAAGGAAGGTGCTCGGCGAACTCCCTAGAGTATAAGTGGTCTTAGTCTGATCTAATTAAAGCTAGTCTTTTGTTGAATCAACAGAAATTGATTCCTCTAATCCCTTTAGTTTGCATATCTCATGCTTGGTGTGAATTTGTTCATCTAAGAAACATTGGTTTGGTGATTTTGAACTGCTTGGCGTCAAAACTTGGTAGTTGGCTGCTGTAGTAGTTTATTTATACTACTTGCTAACTGCTGTAACTTGTGTTGATTGTACTAAGATTTGGTTGCTAATGAATGTTTTCTTTTAAATTTAGCTGAATTTGAAATACTGAATGCACAAGTATATGGAAAACACAGACATTGGAGCAGCTGAACAATGAACAGGTATTTCAAAATTATGAATACAACATTTTCATTCTAATGCAGCAACTAATACTAATGCAAACCATCAATATCAAACTGGTGCAATTATTTCCACCAGAAGAGACTTCATTTTTGTTGGTATATGTTGTTGATGCTACCCAAAAAATCATGTGAGGTTCCACTTCCAACTAGTACGTGGCACCACAAATGTGGTGCTATATGATTCAACTGGAAGATTTTTACGTATGCATATTTATAAGTGTAGCATCAAAGTGGCATCAGCAATGTGACATCAGCAGCACAACAGTTCTAGAACCATCCTCTGCTGTCATAAGTGGCTCATGACCCGCGAACAAAAATATCTACTATAATATATATAGGGAAGGTAAATAAATAATTTGGATAATTTTGTAATTTAATGGGTGTAAAAGTTAGAAAAATAAAGTAGAAGAAAATCATAATTCATATAAACAAACTCAAGAATTTATAAACAAACTCACGAATAAATTAACTTTTATAATATGAGAACACAAACTACAGGATCACAAAGTCACAAACAATTACACATCGGCATAGATATGAAAACATCTAGTGGTGGTGGTGGTGGCCATGGTGGTGCTTCTCGTCCTTGACATGGTGTTTTTCCTCTTTGACCTTGTGATGCTCGTGAAAGGCGAATCCAGCCGCTCCGACAGCCATAGCAGCCGCCACCCCCTCCTTTGCCTTGTGGTGGTGCTCCGGGTCTTTTTTCGCCTTATGCTTCTCATGCTACAAAAACACATTATAACTTTATTAAGTTCAAATGTATTCTAAAAAACATAGGTACGTAGTTCATAGAACGTACAATGATGGCACCAGCCTCGACATAAAAATAAATATGTTCATAAAAACGCTAGACGGAATAGAAAATTGCCTAGACGACTCACACGAGCTCCTAAATGAACATAAAGGCTCGATGGACTAGGACTAGGTGGGTCTCTTGGGAATCAATTATTGATTGAATTTAATCATTCAATTTTTGTACGTATATGAAAAGATAGAAATGAAATCAATTAATTGGATGGAGAGATTAGATTCATACAATAGCATAAGCTCCGGCCGCGACCACGCCAGCCTCGGCTAGGTGTTCGAGATGCTTGTGCTGCTTCATCTCCTTGTGGTGGTCGTGAGGCAGCCCGGCTTCGTCCTTGTGGTGTAAGCCATGGTGGTTGTGGTTGTGGTTGTGGTGGTGTCCGTGGCCGGCCATTTTAATTGATCTTGAATTAGTTGGTATTAAGACAGTAGATTAAGGAATGGATTAGTTGATGGGATGTACTAAGATATGAATTATTGTTCCGGTCATATGTAATTTATATAGACTTTGATCTTATAGTCACGTTTGTAATTGATAAATATATCGTTTAAATGTAAGCTACACGGTTATTTGATTGCTTAACGCGGTTCCCTTGAAAATATAGACTTGTTGTATTCATTAAGTATTGATCATATAGAGATTAAATATTTTGAACGTGCTTGGTCTTTGAAAAAGTCTATGATGCTTGTTTCAATCTCTCTCTTTAATATATCATTTATGCATCCCATTTCAATTTCCACTTGTATTCATACAACCCTATTAATTTATAATTTTTTCATTCTCAATATTTTTTTGGTGTCCATATATAATTACACATATATCGTCTTTTCTAATACAAATTATATTATATATAATAATGTAATGAACTACTATCGCTTAATAAAAAATTTAATTTTTTAATTTATGAAAACCTAATTACGGATTTTATATATTAAAATATATTTTATATTAAATGGTATGAATACACGAAATCAATGAAACTAAGATCCATAAAATGGATACATAATGCAGTTCAAATCTTACAACAAAGCAAATTCTCTACTTGGAAAGGTATAATAATAGTCATTCCGATTTAAAATGTCCGTTTTCTGCAAGTTACAACCCAATTTCCGCAACTTATAACCCGATTATGGATAAATAATTTTAAAGTTAATCAAACATATATAATATTGGTGTCTATGAGTAGGAGAAAAACTTATGAATTGTGGTATAAGTTTTTTTTTTAAATATGTATAAATTGCCCAAATATTAAAAAAACGAATGTAGGAAAAATTAACTTCCCCACACGTCACATGTCGCATTCACATTGACCGGATGCGGGCCGCTCAGAGAACGATTGTAGCGTGCTCATTTACTTCTCTTTTCCCTCATCAAGTAGCGTTTGTTCCATTTATTTATCCAAACAACGCATTTTGATTTGTGGGACACGTGCTTACACAATTTTATACTCGGGAGCATAGGTTGGGGAGCAAATTATGCTCCCAATTGCCTCGGAGCAAATTATGCTCCCAATTGCCTAGGTACTGTACATGCATCTATGGGATTTTATTGTTATTTCTTTTGGGAAATTCCTTTTGGTACCCTTGTGGTTTTGACAATTTCTTTTGGTGTCCTAAGAAAAAAGTTATTCCTTTTGGTACCCCTATGGTTTATACATTTTCCTTTTCATAGTCAAAACTCAATTTAAACCAATTTTTCATCTAAAAAAATTATTTTTCATTTAAAGTTTAAATAAAACGAATTTACTTTTGCTTGCAAAATGCTACAATTTGTAGACTATATATATACTATACAACTATTTTTAGATTATATTTCAACAACCTTAATTTTTTGGGATTAATTTGGACCATTCTCAATTTAATAAATCATAAAAAACACCACTAAGCAAATTCAGAAATCCCAAAACTCAATATAATTTTGGACCATTCTTAATATATTTTTGATAACATGTATATGTGATATTAATAAGTTACAAATCACAAAACTCATTAGTTTTAAATATTCAAAGTTCACAAGTTATTTTTTTGATGGAAAATATTTTTATTTAAATTTTAAATATTCAAATATTTTCATAGCAAATTCGTTGTTATTTAAATTTTGAATGAAAATTAATTTTTTTGGATGAAAATTGGGTTTAAATAGAGTTTTGGCTATGAAAAGGAAAATGTATAAATCATAGAGGTGCCAAAAGGAATAATTTTTTTTTCCTAGGACACCAAAAAAAATTGTCAAAATCACAATGATGTGAAAAAGAATTTCCCTATTTTTTTTCTCTTATGCTCAGGATACAATGTACTGACGTACTGTTAGAGTATAATTATTGGTTAGCGAAAAAATTTGGCCTTCACAATATAAGATTCCATTTTTTTTTCTCTCTTTTTGTTAAAAATATTTAACTTTTTTTCCTTCTTCTTTCATAAAAGGACACTTGTCATCATGACAAACAAAGACAAAAAGCCAATTTGACCATCACAATGACCGGCCTTCACCATTTCCTTCCCTTTATTAATTTATTATTATTATTTTTATATTATGGGGCCAAAACCATGTTCATTTTTCCAATTTTAGAAAAGCAAAATAATTATGCAAGAACATGTTGAGATAGAGCTTTGGCCATGCTTGTTTTTTCTTAGCCAAGTATTATTGCTTATCCATAATAGGTGTGCTTAGCCACGGCCTCACAATTTGATGGTTCCAATAGACACGCTACAAAATATCCTCTAATAGAAACAAAAGGTCTATTTATCAACTATGTTTGGCCTACTAAGATGAATTCTATATATTGTATTGGAGCACCATTTCATATCTTACCACATTCATCAACTAATCCATCCATTAGTCTACTCTCAAGGAGATGAAGCACCACGAGCGCAGCGAGTCCGGTGCCATCGTTCCTGGTGGCTTTGCCGTCGTATGGATCTGATCTATCTATCCAACTAATCAAGATTTCATTTAAATAGCAATTCAATGATTAGAATTGATGAACTAAGTAAAGTGTGTGTATGTGTGTTGTGTAGCATGAGAAGCTTAAGGCGAAAAGGGACCCGGAGCATCGCCACAAGGCGAAGAAGCATCACAAGGTCCGAAAGGAACAACTTGGCGCCCCGTCGAAAGTTGTGTGTGTGTTTTCCTTTCACAAAGTCAAGGACGAGAAGCACCACCATGGCCACCATGGTCACCACGAACACGGTGGCCACCACCACGGACACGAACACGGTGGCCACCACCACTAGAGCCTTCCATCTCGACACCGTTTCAATCAAATAAGGCATATATATTGTCAAGTCATACATGTTGTTAAGTGTTTTTAAAAAAACCACTTAGGCTTTAGACACTCTCAGCTCGTCTAAACTCCAGGCGGTCCTTGTGAAATATCAAATAAACTTTGCGAGCATTCCCCTTTCCATGAGAAGAAAATGGCCATTAAAGTTGAAGGAGTAAAGAAGCACCACTATCTCTTTCAAACCGATCACTTTATAGAGTGATCAACTACAACGTCAACTTCTCATAATGTATATATGCTATTTAACCAAGGTGTTTGGTTACGTGATATGGTTCTTGGCTTTCTTATGTGTTGTGTTGCGTGTTGTTGTGATCGTGTTGTTTATTGGCATATACGGTTAAGTGTGTATTGAAGGCGTATATGTTTGATGTATGATCACAATTAATCAATAAAAAATTGTCCTATATATGTGTGTACGTTGTGGAGTCCCTACAAATATATTAGTGGATGGATTTTTTTTTCTCTCTTTTGCCTCATTTTACACAAATGGAAGGCTAATCTCACTTACGATTAGTGATTAAAGTTGGCTCAAGAAAATTTTACACATATAAGAGGAATCGAACATGAACGTTCCTACTGAAAATATTGTCCTCTTTCATGTATAACTAGTCTAATCCCATTACAATCATAACAAATTTATTAGACACATTGGTTAGAAAAATATTGTACCTATAAAATTTGCTTAATTATTTAAATAAAAATTTAATGAAAGTAATTTATAAAATATATGAAGATATGTATGTATATGATCCAAAGTATAAACTCTAAATATATATTAGGCAAAATAATTTAAAATTTACTTATTTTAATAAATTATTATTATAATTTTTTTTGATGATATAGTACTATTTGATCTTCATCAAATATTTTTTTTAATAATATTTTATTTAGGGTCCTACTATGATTTTTTTATAGATATTATTTAAGGATTTTTATAACTTTTTATGGATATTATTTACTAATATTATCTGAAATCGTTCAAAAAAAGATCATGTTTTTATTAAACTAATAATATATATATTTTCACAAGATCATATTCTAGCTTAACTAATTTAGTAATTCTAGACTTTTTTTTAATTATGTATAGATTAGTTTGTAAATAAATTGTATGAAATTTAGTTAAGAAAATTCAATGAATTATCTTATTATATTAATTTACTATGTAGCATATTTTTTTTGTTATATCAAAGCATATTTGTTTCTCTAGTACATGATAGTTGACATCTACACATTTCTATACATGATAGTTGACATCTACACATTTCTAAACTCTGAAAACAATTCACAAGTCACGCCTCTTCACCAGAACGACGAAATCCTTTGTTGATTCCAGTTCGGCAGTTCGTCTTACAAAGTTCAGACCGTCGGGGCAATGAAGACTTGGTAGATTTCTTAACGTTTTTAAGAAAAGAAAAAACCAGAAAAAGTCAGATATTTGTCAGATAGAAATTTCTTACTTGTGTGAGAGCATCCATAATGGAGACTAGCAAGATTTCTTATCTAAAAAACAAATAAAAGAAAAATAAATTATTTTCACCTTTTGTCAGATTTTGCAGAGAAATGTACAATAGAAATTTCTACTACAAGAAACAAAGTGAAAATATAGAGAAATCTTTCTCTGATTTTTCTGACAAATCACCCCACTTATTTTACTTTATCTTTTTTTTCAATTTTTAAGAAATGGAGAAACATTTCTCCATTGTGAATGCTCTGAGATATTGCTTTTGCAAAAAATGTATTCTGACAATTTCTCTGCTACTTTTTTTTTCACCTAATACTCCTAATAGGAAAGAGAGTGAAGAAAAAAAGGTAGTTTAAGAAATATTGGGTTTTACTCTCCACAGTGGATGCTCTTAGATTGTCTGACATCGGGATTTCATGATTTAGGTTCAGAAATTGCAATTGCAATTAATTTGAAATAAATTTGGGCCTAAGTTATTTTATTAAAAGATTTATTTATGATATTAAAAGGCCATTTAATTATAACAATTTGATCCAAATTGAAGGCCCAATTCATTCCAACTAGCTTCTTAATAATCAAACCCAAATTCCCAACGCATTCAATCTCCGATCGGACTTCATGGGCTAATGGGCTCAAACCACTGGCCACTGGTGACGACTGACGACGTCCACTTTCTTCCACCCAAAGAACTCGGCAACAAACATGAAATTTGTGACTCCAAATTAATTTAAACGTCAAATATTATAATAGTGAAAAAAGAGTTGACTCGTTCTATACAATTCCCAAGCATCATCTACCAGTCATGTGCTGATTATGTCTAAAATTTCTCAACTTCCAGTCAACGCCAAGTCAAACCTGCATGCATGATTGCATCCATGCTTTAGGGTTCTCTTATATGTCTATACAAGTACTAGTAGTTTTGAATTTCATTTGAATTGAACAAGGAATTAAGCTGCCTAATTAGACCTAATATATATGTTATGGGGACGGCAATATTGAATGTTTATACATACAATCATCACGAGAGCGTTGAACTTGTTGGAAATGTGCCTAATTTTTGTGTCTTAATTAACCTTTTTTTTTACACTAGTTCACCGGAGCTTTGTCCCGACCCCAGGTCTCGTGGACGTTGGAGCAAGTTGCTTATCATTTGAGCCAACTCTTTTTGGTGTGGCTTAACTAACTTTAAAATATGATTTTTTCGATCTAATGGCTGTGAGTTCGATCCTATATTAATTATAATGATCTAAGTATATCTCTTTTGATCTAAGTATATCTTATTAACAAAAAATTATATATTAAAAAGACAGGATATTATTCGAGCTGTTAAGTGATAACGTACGTAACTTATACGTGCGAAAGTCTTATAAGATTCATAGCATATTTAACATGTATATCAACTCGAACAAACCATGCGACGAAAAGTTGATTAACCCAAGCTTCTGGTAATAATACAAAAAGATTAGTAGTTTTTTTGTTAGCTAGGTTAAACCAGGCCATTAATGTTATAGCCCGGCCACGTGTACAAATTTAGTTGTACAAATTTAATAAGAAGTATATGTAGGAAACTGCCTAACTATAACGTTCAAAATCGATTAATTTGACCAATTCTTCATATAGTATAGGGAAATAGCCCTAGGAAATATTTCAAAATCACGGTCTTTGTTTAAAAGTATATTCAACGTTGGAGTACAAGCCATTTGCTACATTCTAGTCTAATCAAGAAATGGCAACAATCGATGGGAACAAAACAACACACGTTAAGTCTATGTATAAATACCGTTTAGAGCAGGCCTTCTTAGTTGATTTAAGCAACAAAGCAATTGGCTAAATTGGCATTTTAGCTTCCAAGGTATACATTTTGCTAAGTAAACTAGTTAAAAATGGCCCACGAGGAAGCAAAGAGCATCGACGACAACCACCAGCACCAGCACCACCATTGGTTCCGCCGCGAGGAGAAGGCAACGGTAGTGACAGAGGAAGAGAAGCCGAAGGTGGAGCATAAGGTGTTGCGTCTCCATGGGCCTTTTCGCCATGAAAAGGAGGCGAAGAAAGAAGGCGACAATGTAAAAAAGGAGGACACAGTAGAGGAGCATCACCACCATGAGCACTTGCATGGCATTAAGGGGCTCTTCCACCACAATGCCAAGAATGAGGAGGAGAAGGCGATGGCGATGGTCAAGGAGGAGGAGAAGAAAGAAAGCCACCATAGCTTTAGCATGTTCCACCATAACAACAATAATGTAGTGGTGGAAGATGACAAGCTTGATAATGATGAGAAGAAGGAGCACCACCACCACCACCACCACCTTGGGCTCTTCCACCATAACAAGGAGGAGAGTAATCAAGTGGTGGTAGTTGAGGCGAACAATGACAACAACAACAAGAAAGACCACCACCTTGGTCTCTACCACCATAACAAGAAGGATAGTAATCAAGTTGCGATAGTTGAGGAGGACAACAACAACAACAACAACAAAGAACACCACCACCATGGGCTCTTCCACCACCACGACAACACCTTGTTGCACCATTCCAACAATAAGGAGAATGAGGATTATGATAACAAAGTGGTACCAAAGCAAGAGGATCAGAAAACAGATGAGCACCCGACGGCCCTCTATGGACTCTTCCATCGTCATCATGAGAGAAAGGAAGGCTCAACAGATCATGTAGTGGTAGTAAAGGAGGAGGAAGAGAAGAAGGCGAATGAGCAACACCTCCACCTCAACGGCCTCTTCCACCACCACAAGGACGCTGAGACGACTGTTGTGGTGGAGGAAGAGCCAAAGAAAGAGGATGAGAAGAAGAAGAAAGATACCCATGACAATCAACTACAAGGCCTCTTCCAACACCATAAGGAGGAGGCTAAAGTCGAGGCCGAGGAAGATGAGAAGAAAGAGGCCCATGGAATTCACCTCCATGGCCTCTTCCACCACCACTCCCACACCGACGAGATGAAAGAAGACCAAGACCAAGACCAAGAGGGAGGAATCAGCCAATTATTCAAGGACAAAGCCGAGCAAGTTCACGAACACGAGGTTAGACGCCACCAACGCATTGAACACATTGCCGAAGCCACTTCCCTCTCAGCCGCCGCTCTCGCTTTGGTATTTACCTTATTCTCCCATCCATGCACCTCCATTTCCTTAATCAATCATACTTCATGTCCTTAACGCATGAACTTTTTGTTGGTTGTAGTATGAGGAACATGAGCTAAAGAAGGACCCGGAGCACGCAATGAAGCACAGATTTGCTGAGAAGATCGCTAACGCCATGTCGAATGGTGCTGAAGGGCTCTCACTCTTGGAGAGCCACATCGGCCATCAAGCCAAAGAGGATGAAGAAAGCCCTGAGCAAAGCACTCTCCCAATCCCTCTTAATCACCTCCAAAATGCTTCGTCTCTTAGGCTCCGTTTGGTTAGGCTCTTCGGATGCTTCTTTGACTTGGTCGCTTGTTTCAAAACCCGCGATGAATAGACCTATTGAGTACGGATATCATCACCTACCATCTAAGCTAGTGATGATGCTTGACATATGAAATTATTTATTGGTTTGTGTCATCTATTTAGGAGGAAATTGATTGTACTACACAATAAAAGTTGGATGTATCTGAGTTTGGTCCCAAAATAACACAGGCCAACGTCTCAAATGTACGAGATAATTAATGCATATTTGACAGTTACTAATTTCTTACGTGCTTTAAGTGTGAGTGAAGGAATATGTATCTACCATTCATAATTTTTTCCCCTTTGTTCCTTTCGTAAACACGAATCTACCATTCATAAGGTAAGGAGTAAGAATCCAAAATCAAACTTACCATTCAATTATTCAGATGGTTCAACAATTTAGTGTACAAAACAATTAGTACAATTCCATTCATAACAGTGGATGATTTTTCTTGGTCATGATAACAGTGGATGATAACAACGTGTACATAGGACTAGGGCTGTGCAAAATCCGGTCCGGACCGGGACCCTCCCGGTCCGGTCCCGGTCCAGTCCCCGGTCCAAGATATTGGAGGTTCCCGGTCCCGGTTCGGTCCGGTCCCGGTCCGGACCGGATTTTTGAAAAAAAAAATAAAAATAAAAATAAAATAAAAATTATATTAATTTTAATGTTATATAATTTATTTTTAATACTTAAGTTTCATATTTATATTATATGCTTAGTAATAATGTATTTTTCATTAATCATATATGACTTCTTTAACTATATTATAATTTTTTTATATAAAAAAAATATTTAAAAAAAAATAAGTTTCCGGTCCTATCCGGTCCAGGACCGGACCGGGACCGGGACCGGACCGGACCGGATTTTCCCGGTCCGGTCCCCGGTCCACACATTTTCATTTTCCCGGTCCTGGACCGGTGCCCGCTGCTACATAGGACATGGGACAGAAGATTTGCTTTGGATAATTTGTAAGTGTTTCACTGTTTCCCATTTGG
This sequence comes from Polygonum aviculare, assembly GCA_934048045.1. Taxonomy (NCBI): domain Eukaryota; kingdom Viridiplantae; phylum Streptophyta; class Magnoliopsida; order Caryophyllales; family Polygonaceae; genus Polygonum; species Polygonum aviculare. Next base: position 26,623,212 of record OW204027.1, read on the forward strand.
CACCAATTTAAGATTTTGAATCGTGATTTAATTTGCGATCTTTTGTTTTTTTGCACATATGATATCACTAATGTTTATCAAATTTAGCGTGATGGATCAAAGTTTTCCAAGTTTTGCACGTTACCCTTCAATTTTGAGCATAACTCACGTCATGTCGTCCCTTTAAGGCTTTAATACATCCACAAGTCACTTTTTTTTAATTAAAAAAAAACAAGTGTCCATTTTTAAAAAATACAGTAAATATTATGGACATATTATCTCGAAAAACCTTATCAGACCAAATAAAATCGATAAATGATCATTGATCCACGTACAAAGTCAGACAAGATTGGTAAGAACTGAGAAAAAGAATATAGTTTCATCATCCGAATATCCTAATCAATATATAAACACAAATGGTGATTACATTAGTTTAATTTTGGCCAAATGCCAAATTGGTATTAAAAAATATCATATTTGGACACTTGAGTATTTAGAAAAATATATTTGGACAAATGTGTATTTAAAAACAAAAATTTGGACATTTGGGTATTATAAACGAAAAAATTTGTCATTTTAGTACAATTCTATGAAAACAATCAAATTTACATGCAAAAATACTAGCATATTAACTAAAAAATGTTATAATAGGTTAAAACTAGTTTTTATATATAATTAATAAAACTATGCTCAAATTATATTTGAAAAAATTCAAAAATCAAAATTGTAAATGCTTAAACTCATAAAATATTTAGAAAAAAAAATTTCATGCAAATAAGAGTTTTATTTGCTTTAAAGTATAATTTGATTATTCCATCATAACATATATTAGTTTTTTACAATGGAAATAAAACCTTTGATGTTATTCATTTGAAAAGACATACAATTTACAAGGTCTATAAGGATAATGAGTTTATCGGATTGCACTATTACGTAAACAATTAAAAAGCAAATTTGAAAAGATATTTATTTGATATTTTTTGTTATTTCAATTAATAAAATGTGGCTAACTCCATTTGAAAAATTTTAAGTTAAACTTTAATGAAAACTGAATATTAGCTACTTGGAAAGAAAAAAAAATCGACATAAATGAAAACATTGAATAAAATTCAAATTTTTAACCGAAAAATACTTAGTTGACCCATTTTTGTTTTTTTAATACCCAAATGTCTAACTTTTGCTTTTTAAATACTCAGATGTCCAAAAAAATTTTTAAATACTCAAGTGTCCAAAGGTATTATTTTTTTAATGTTTTGGCCGTTTAATTTTTGATTTAAAGGTTAAAACTACATCAATAAATTAAGCTATTAACACGCCCTATATTATATTTTGTAACACATCAAAGCCATAATGTAACTGTCATGAACATATTAAATTAAGTTAAGCAAGCTAACATCACGTTCTATTATGCTGGATTAATAAAGTTGATAATTATGCAAATTAATTAAGTTAAACAGCAAGTTGAGAATCGGTCCCAGTACATACTCCGTCCATCAATGAATAATTAAAACTCTTAATCATCACTAATCCTATCTTTTTTTATGTAATTTTCACACAAACCCTATAAAAAATTGGACCATTTCTCCATGATTGTACTTGTTAGCCATTTAAAAGGCCAAACATATAGGCACATCGAAATTGTGTGATCCACTTTAGCTACAAACCAACTAATATCATCACCATACACAAACTATACACATAATCATGGCGGATGGAGAGAAACACCACCACCACTTGTTCCACCGCGACGAGGAGAAGGAGAAGGTGGTTGTGGTGGAGGAGAAGGAGGAGCACCACCATAGCCTCTTCGGCCACAACGACAAAGACGAAAAAGAGGTTGTTGTAGAGGAGGATAAAGAAGAACACCACAAACTCTTCCACCACAAAAAAGATGAAGAAGATTATGAAGAAGAGATCAAGCACCACAAACACCTTGAGCATGTTGCCGAGACCGCCGCCCTCTCTGCCGGCTCCTATGCCCTAGTAATGACATAACTCATACAATTCATTTTCCTAAGTTTTCTTGATTACTAATTCCCTTAGGTTTGGGATAAGAATCGACGCGTACATTTTGATCTCTTAGACCATACCTTGGGGGGAACTATAATGGGTCAATGTTGTTATTGCTATTTAGGGTTGATTATATTTTGTTTTGAAGTTCTAAGATGAGTTGACTAAAATTGAGATTATACCAGCATGAGAAGCATTTGATGAAGAAAGATCCGGAGCATAAAATGAAGCATAAGGTCGAAGAGAAGGTCGCGACAATGGTGGCAGAGGGAGCTGCGGGAATGGCGCTCCACGAGCACCATGAGAAGAAGGAGACTAAGGAGGAGGAAGAAGAAGCTGAAGGCAAGAAGCACCATCATTTCTTTTAATTACTCAATTTGAGGTGTAATTAATTGTTATAACTTCTCCCTAGCTTGTCATTTAAGTTCCTTTACCTTGGCTTGTGAGAGTGAAAATCAATAAGGGGTTTTATTCCGCTTGTGATGGTTGTATCTCGTGTATGATTGTATGTATTTGTACCTGTGACCTTTGTATAAGTTGATCCATTTATGTATGTATGTTTATATAATACTATTGCTATCTTTTAATACACCAATAATATATATTTATTTAACTTTCATAAACTAATAAACCGTATCAACTTTAGAAGATATTTATTTAACTCTTAGTCGTAAGCATGTTGTTTGATCGAGTGTAAAATAAAATAAAATGAATAAATAAAAACGTTCTATCATGACTTGGACTACATATGCATACATCTTCTAGCTCCTTCAAGCTTCGACGATCCAGTTATACACACCCTTATTTCGAACAAGTCGAGAGGACATATAACTGAAACTTCAAACTAACGAACATCTAACATGCCGAATCTACAACCTAAATTGATTAACACCGGCCATTTCGTACTATTTCTTGTTGGATTCTGGTGGTGA